>CM061751.1:186209598-186685078 GCA_030979885.1 Lolium multiflorum
GTGCTTACTGGAGAAACCCTCGAGACGAAGGGGGTGGCGATGCGCCTGATTTGTGTTGGTTGAACGATGGTTGTCGTTTATTTCATAAAACCTAGATACATATTTATAGTCCGGGGGACTTTCTAATTCCGTGCACCTAGCCGTGCACGGGCCAGACTCTATCTCTTTAATCTAAATTACAATGCGATCTACTATATTCTGAGATACCGGAGCCCATAGCCCAAACTCTTAGCGCAAGGCCGCTTCGAAGATGCTTCACGTGTACGTCCTTCAAGCCCATCTTCACTTACGCCCCATCTCCCGATTTGGCCAAAATCGGGTGGTAACACATGCCCCCCTGGTTTTGGTGATAATGATAATTGCAAAACCATCTGTCTCCTTCGAAGGGTCATGTCATGGCAGAACCGTCGCAGTTTTCTTCATGATGACGTCTCGCCTTTTCAACTCCTCTGCACGACTTGACGGTTCTGGCACCACGTCCTCGGGAACTGCTTAGGCATTAAACCATATATTCCCCTTTTATTTGGCCACATCGAACAGTTCTCCTCTTCCTCCCTCTGCATCAGCACTTCCAAAAACCCTCCTCTGCCGCCATGTCTTCCTCTTCGTCTTCTCCCTCATCGGGTCTTTCCACCCAATCCTCCACCTCCCGCGAGCCGACGCCTGAATGGGACCCACAGGAGGCCCACGCGGCCAACATCCGCCGCGCCATAGCCGACGGGGACGAGTCGACCCACGACTCCTTCGTCTGGTCCGAAGACGACCAGTCCTTAACGGACGGGGAGAGCGACCTTCGCTTCCTTGCCATTGGGCAATCGGAGGAGGAAAGCGACGACGACGGCTTCTCCTGGGACGGTTTCTCCTCCGCCGAGGAGGTGAAGGAAGGGGAAGAGGAGGAGGACACCACCTCCTCCGACGAACCGCCGGCCAAGCGTCTCTGCCCCTGGCCCGGCAACATCAGCGACTTCGACAGCGACTATGGCGACGCTAGCGAAGAAGATGAGGACAATGAAGGTCCCGCCGGTGGTCGCTACAGCAGTGACGACGAGCCGGCCGGGAGCAGCGCCGACAGCGGCGACGGCGACGATGAGGGCAGCAGCGGCCCCTAGATAGGATAGAGCTAGGAGTAGTAGATGGGGCAATGTTCCCCCTAGCAATTCCTTTTGAGAGCAATCAGCTCTTTATGTAAGAAATCCTTGTTTATCAATGAAGAATTCCCCAATTTGATTTTACTGATTTCCTTGGTGATGATTTAGCCGATTGCCCTTCGTACTGAGTCTGCCGATTGTCGATTCGGTAGATGCTCAATGAGCCGATGGCAAAGCATCAGCTTTTCCAATAGATTGCAAAACAGATCGATCTGATTGCCTTCTCAGATGTTAACTTGCAACCCATGAAGTTCATATCCAAACTTCCAACCGGACGGGCCGACCCTTAGATCCTCAGACTTCAAAATCATCCGATCGTGATGTTTGTCCTGACGGCAAAACTCCTGGATTAATGCTTCCAGGAAAGCTCCTTAGCCCGTTGCTGACAAACTTGATGTTGAAGCTGATACTCCTGTAAAACAGGTGCCATTTGTTCACAGCTTCCCTTGCGATGTTTTGTTTCTTTGCAGCAACGGACTAGTCTAGAGCCTGATCAATGATGATGGCTCCTTTTTCCAACTCCTCCACAACTCCAACCTGGTGATCTTCTCTGCAAAGTCCTCTGTTCCAACATGGTTGTGGCCTTGAGAACCAATTTCAACACCACGGCTCTTTGGGGCCAGGAATTTTCAGGGGCTAGCTGCCCCCAGGCCTGGTCAAGGCGAAGAATAGAAAGTGCACCCGACCCGCATTGGACCACTATCAGCTTCTCAAGCTGTGGTGCGGCATCAGCCGATCTTAACCAAATCGGCTTTTCAAAAGCGGAGAGAACCTTCAACGTGAGCGCCCCCGAGCTTCTTGTCAATGAGGCAACCTGCGGTGAAGTGAAGTTCGATCCAGGCGGACGATCGTCGGTTATTCTCGCAGTCCTGGCCTGATCTTGCACGTCCATGCTGTTTTTGTTATTATTGTGGGCACCAATCTCAATTTACGGCGACTACCAGCAGAAGCAGAGCGAGAAAAGGAGACGTCTCGGGCGCCCAAGCGGCAGCTCTGTTTAGTGTTTGCCAAGCAATCCTATTGAGGGGTTCCCTCCAGTGAATGACACTACAATGAGCTTCCGCTGTGTGATTACCCTTGGTCGATGGCCGTGCATCGTGCTTTGAATCCTTAAGTCGATGCCTATGCATCGGCTGTGCTCAAAAATTTCTGTATTTTCGATTTTTTGCGGCCGATTTGTTTATGTATCGGCCCCCCATCTTTGAGCTGTTCTGCTGGGCGTTTGGCATTTCCCAGCTCCGTATCCTCGTATCTCATCCATGTGCCCCCCGAGCCGATTCTGTCAAGTAATTGATGGCATCGGCTCTTCAGGCATCTGTTGATCAATGTTTGAACACGGACAAGGTATTGAGGATAATTTTGGCCGATTGCGGGAATCGGCCTCCCTTTCCGTTGCAATGCTTTGGCGATGATTTGCAACTTCTCGGATTTCCACTATAGCTACGTGGCATGTTGGAGATGAGATCCTTTGCTTTTCATTTTTTGAGGGCCGATCTCAGGGATCGGCCTTGCCACGTATGTCCAATGTCTTGGACTTGCTACTCCGTCCGGGTCACGGATATCATGTTTGTATCAGCCGATGCCTCTGCATCGGCATCAGCCGATGTCTGTGCTCGGCTTTCGCCTATTTTGGGCGCCATACTTTCTTTGGGCGCGCCTTTGTCTCCAACGTTTGCTGGATTTTCGCGGCCAGATCGGGCCGTGCTTCTCAACGTGTACAGGTATTGTGCCTCGGCTTCTTCCAAGTTTGTGGCCGTTTGCACCCTCGCCTGAGAGTGTTTGGGTCATAGAGACACACCTTGGTGGTGTTCCCTCTTCTCCTCCGCCAAGGCTCTCAAAGTCTTCTTCTGTGAAGGACTCAGCTCGTTGTTATGTGGTGGGAGGGTCCCGGAGACGCTCGAACAAACCGTTTGTCCCTTCTCCTTGGCTGTTTTTCTGGTGAGTTCTCGATTGTTGGCAATGGCTCATTCGAGTCCCGGCAATGTTTGGGGGAAGAGGACGGTTCAGTGCTTATCCACGTTGTCTTGCTCCCTTGACCTCCCTCCCCGACGACCAGCGTTGGGCACACCGTGTTTGGCCTGTGGTCCTGACGATGCCTCTTTGTTTCTGCATCGGGCGGCGATGTCATCCTTCGTGCGTGTCAGCCGCGGCGCGTCAGTGTACTGCTGCTCATATTTGTTTGAGGAAGTACACGGATAATGAGGGCGTCGATACATGTGCTTCTCCTCCTCCTCGGTTAGGTACAGTCTATAAATAAATCTTAGAGACTGATGCGTGAGCGGCCTCCTCTTTATCTTTACTTACGAAAGAGTGGCTGCTTTACCTTTGTCACATGCATGGCGGATCACAAACCATATGTGTGGCAAGAGAACCACGGCTCTCATTATGAATTAGCCAGTCTGTGTTGGCATCCATGGGCACCTGTCTGCATGTGGCAAGCTGCTCAAAGGTAAATAAGCCTGATTCTCGCCATCTGAATTTGTGCGCGCAATACTTTGCGGTCGTTGGTGGCGTCCGTGACGTGCTAGTCCACATTGGTGTAATACTTTGTTCCCATCTCTGTAGTAGGGATATTGTGGCCTTCGGGTAACTATTGTTCCTCACTCAGTAGCGAGATCGAAGATGTTCCCGGTCTTAGTCCCGTGAAATTAAGCCCTCTTGGAGGCCTGGCGGGTTCACCATTCTGAGTTCTGAACATGCTGGCGTTAGGAGTCCACTAAGCTATGAGGCCTAGATCTTTCAGCAGAATCTTCATCCTCATCAGCATTGACCAGGGTTATCGCGCGTTTGAACTTGTCCTGGTACAGTTCTGGATGGCGCTGTTCATATAAGGTCAGCCTACTGACCAGGTGCGTCAACGAGTTGTACTCCACTTGGAACGTCAGATCTTTGAATGACGCTGCAAGGCCCACCACTGCCAACTCGACTGCTTCTTTCTCAGTTATATGAACCGAATAGCATCGGTTCTTGTGATTCATAAACATTTTACAGATGTACTCGTAACTGTCTCTCCTCGCTTACCCAAGGCTTTGTGCTAGTTCGGCATGCAAGCTCCCGATAACCACCGAATGGTATTGGGTGTGGAATAGTTCCTCATCTGCTATGATTTGTAAAGATTTGTTTTCTTGAGTGTACCATCAAAAAGCTAGGACCGGACGAGGGATTGCGAAAGCACCTCACACGTCGCGGTCGATGCGAAGGCTGCGGCTGGGCCAGTATCGGCTCACGTGCTCGATGGGCTAAGTCATACGACCCCTTGAATTTGTTGAAGTCCAGGCTTGAGTGTAGGTGTGCGACTGGATCAGTCAGACACATCGATAAGTGTGGAATAGCATTCCTCTTCCTTCTTCGACAAGATGCCGGGCAAAGTCTCTCTCAGAGGCTGCATGATCCAAATCTGGTGGAGATGCTTGGTGACTCCTGGAGACGTGCGATGGTATACTTGGCTAGACACGGCATTTCTCAGCATCCTGACCCTTTCTTGCTGTCGTTCTTTACTGGAACAATTGCTCCACTCGCCGTCCCTCTGGTGGAGCCTGGATGCCACCGTCCGGTTGTTGCAGTCCGGCACATCATTGCTACGTATCCGTGTGGGATTTCCTTGGGCGGGTCATGCAAGAACTGATAGTCGCCCGGGTCACAACTTTGTAGACGACGTATGCCGGTGAGCCTTGTTGCTGTGGAGCCGCCATTGTTAGTGCAGCGGGGAGATGGCACAGTGTGCTGGGTTGCATCTCCACTGATGGATTCCTGAACAGGTCCTGAGGGAGTGCAGACGCTCCGTCTCTTGCACCACACGAGCAACGCGCTCCAAAGTGTTCACCGGAGCTCTCGGAGTGCCGTCTGGTGAATGTTACACGTAGTTGATCTCCACGTCGCGGGGCCTCACAGTGCGTTCATGGAAGGGAGAGAGCAGGATCTGTCCCGTCAGAGGGCCGCCTTGGCCCGTGAATCCTTTGGACACAGATACCGTGCGAAGTGGGTTCTTCTCAAGAGCCGATGGGTTAGTCTTCTTGATGGCCTTCAGCTCTCTGTGCTTGTTCTTATGATCAGGAGGCAGATCCTGTGTCTTGTGATCTGTTCCTCCGCCATCTCGGATGCCGATGTTGACGTGGATGTTGCAGAAGATGGTCCCACCGGGCGTGCCAGAATGTGTTACCCTCCAAAACCCACCGACGGGCAATGGCTGAGCAACACGAAGAGCCGGGAAGCTCCCAGGGCCGCTTAGTGGATCCACTGGCACCTGGCGTCGTCACTTAAATCTGCAGCCGCGTCACGGCGGTTGCCGGCGTACCCCCCGACCTAGCCCGATCGGAAGGTGTTAGTGTGATTGTTCCTGCATGGTAGACACGTAAACATTAAATACGAGCTCTATCGGCTCTCAGGTTGCCCTGTGGATCGGCTCAAAGAGCCGATCGCCCCATGGCTTGCGTCACAAAGCTAAAGCGATCCACGACAGTTTAGGGTTTTCACCGCATAACCGGAACATCCTACGTGTGATCGGGCCTAGCAGCTACGGAAGACGATGCAAACCATCCCTACGAGAAACCACAATAACCTGCGTCGATTCCCCGAACATCCCTCGCAGAGACAGATAGACAACATCTCAGCCGCGCCACGGATCCTCAGGCCCAGGCGTAAGGCCTAACTATGCAGATATTAAACTAATCCTTAGGGCAGGACCCTTCTCTTGGATCGGATCTCTTCGTGTGAACAAGCAAGATGCTGCCAAATGCAGGTAGGCATGAGAACAGCTAGGTGTCGGACGGCATTGCCCATGAATATGCCGTGAAAGCATCAATGCAAGCCCTAAACACCTAAGGATAAATAGTACTGCTGCCATCAACAAGGCTTGGCACGAAGCCGGTACTGGGATCAACGAATGACGTATCTGCTAGATGCGCTAGATGATCTGACAACATAATCTTACTGGGAAAACCACAAAAGAAAAAGGGAACAGCGTGCGCACGATTTGTGTTGGTTGAACGATGGTTGTCCTCCTTTTCAAATAACCCTAGATACATATTTATAGTCAGACTTTCTAATTGAGCGTGCACCTAACAGGTACGGACCAGACTCTATCTCTTTAATGCAAATTACAATCGATCTACTATATTACAGATACACGGGCCACTTAGCCCAAACTCTTAGCGCAAGGCCGCAAGATGCTCCACGTGTACGTCCTTCAAGCCCATCTTCACTTACGGCCCATCTCCTGATTTGGCCAAAATCGGGTGGTAACAGCATGCGATCAAAATATTGAACCTGACTGAATAAATCAGACAGGGTAGTATTTGGAGTTGCATTGAGCTAACGATTATCGATTTATTGTATGTACCACCCGATTCTTGAGGATTTATACCACAAGTTCATCATCATCAAAGGTTTTCCAGCGACAGATCTTGGGAAATTGTTTGCATCTTGGAGAAGTATTTTTCTGCGGATATATGGATTTCTTCTTTGTCTCAACAATTGTTGCCCGCGAGTCTTGAATACGGGACTTGGACGAGGTAGAGACATGGGTGTTGATAGCGGCCCGGATTTCGCGGATGTATAGAGACCAATAACATGGAAGTGAGGACATCCGAGGAGACGGGAGGATTCAAAAGCCGGTAAGCACCTGCAGTCCACGGCTGTCCATGAGCATAATTGGGGTTCGGATTGCAGCCTTGATGCCTTTGTCATCTTCGATTTCAATGATCTTTACAGGGCGAATCTTTACCTTCAACCGAGATCAAGCAGCGAGGCACCACGAAGGGGCAGTGCGACCAACGCCCTCCACCGAAACATTGTCCTTGCGGTGGCTGGGTCGGAGGGTGCCGAGCGGCCAGGAGCAGTTCTGTGAAGGAGGAAGACATAAATCAAACAGCCCCAGAAAGAAAGACGTGAAGAGCGCGGCACGAGATGCATGCGGCGACGGCAGTCTTGAGGGTCTTCGAACAGCGGCGGCACAAATACAAATCTTGTGTGTGACGTTGATCCAGTTTTTTGGGTTTTGTTTGTAGGGTTTTGAGCGGCGGCGGCTAGATGGCTTGACTGCGGAGATTTACGCTGGGATTTGTGTGGTGGTGCATGGTGGCAGATGAACTGCGGCGGCGACCTTTGATTTAGCGGTGGCCGATCTTAGTGACGGCGGCGATTTTCGGCAGCTAGGTCACGAAAGGAGAGAGGCTGCTACGATACCATGTCAATGTTTATGAGAGAACTGTACTTGGCCTCGTACCGGTTATGTTAATATATAGAGATAGTGTATAATGGGTGTATCTAATACACATGACCGTATGGTATACAATAGTAGTATAGGAAAACCCTATTACAATATCTAACACACCATACACCATTGAAGGAAGAGGATAAGAAAGCTTGGGATAAGAGGGCCTCGACATCAACGCCATCACCATTTCACGTTCATCATCATTGATCGCTCCATCGGCTTGTAACCCCCACTATATTATGGATCGCATACTGTATCATATTGATTCATCCATGTTTATTCGTATGATGTCTTGTACCCCTATGCCCAAGTAGTTTAGTTGGGGATATGGGAATGAAGACCCTAGTATTTCTATGGATGGGAATAAAGATTTTTAATTTGTCTTCATTTATGATATGTGTGTGGTGAATGTATTTTAATGATGTTGTGAATCATGCACCATACATGAAACATTTTCTTTTAGGACGTTGGATCAAATCATTGTTATATGTAGTTTGAGGAACATGGGCATTGATTACGTGACAACATCCACTTCGCCTCCGCCGACTATGTATTAACTATGGAAAACTGAGAGCAAAGAGTTGATATCCATATAACCACGGGAAAACCATTAATTGCCATAACTCCAGCCCCACTAGCTAGGGGGAATAATGGTGGTTACCGCAAAGAATTCAAAATATCCTAATCATGATTACTTTGTTAGGTGGTGGTTCCGAATTCACGTAACCGTCTTTCTCTTGCTCTTAGTTTACTTTCGTTTAATCTACTTTGTTCTTATTTGGTTCTTAGTAATTGAATTACTTCCTTCCTTCTTTTTATTACAACCATCTGTAACTTATGAAATAGGCAATTTCCAAACTCTCGTTTGGGTGCGAATGCGATTGCATTGACAACATAATTATGGGGTCGTGTAGTTTTCAAGTTTCAAGCAAAGATCTTTTGTGGGACGATATACTTGGGGTGATACTTCCATTAAAGAGTGTTCACGATAGAAATTGGTTGTGGGTTATCGATGATTCTATCTGCGAGAATTGACTCATGTCTACTTTCACAACATCAGCAGCAGATTACCTTTAAGTCTTTCGTCAGAGATGTGATACGTGACACCTCACTTGGATATGTTCTTAGTTATGCATGGTAAATTTTTGTTAATGTACCAATTTAGTAACATTCTCTAGAAATCTCTTTAAATATATTTAAAGATACTAAAAATGGCATGAATTTATTCAAATATAAGTTAATAACATACAATAATCTTTGCAAAAAAAATTCCTTTGCGGTCTCTATATGCTTTCTTAGATCTAGAATTAGACTCTGCTAAGCAAATAATTCTTGGAGAACCTAGTGAAACTAGATAAAGGAGATAAACTATCATGCATTTCTTGCCAAAAGAATTCACTTTTAATGCAATTGTAGTTGCAATCATGAGCAAGAAATTGTTCCATAAACATTATATTGGAATATTTTAACAACGTTAGTAGATAGTTAACTATGCTACATATATGAGCAAAATACATAAACTAGATTGTATGTTAACCAAATATGTTACAAATAAGTATAAACGATTAGTATAAACATTAATTTTCCTGTAAATTAGTAAAAGTAAATTTAGTTATAAACACAACCCAATGCACATGATATTTCCATCTAAATTTTTAAGTTCTCCAAAAATACAATTTAGCGGAGAATCATTACATTAGAAAATTAATCTGCCAAGAAAAGTTGGAAGGTAGAAAACTTACGAGGAAACCATTTTCCCTAGTTTTCGATAAGCCCTTGTGTTTCTACTAGATCGAACAATAAGTTGCAAGCTTCTATGAATCCAACATGTATTTGATTGGTTAGATAGTGGTCTTAAGGCATACTAGCAACTTTCCTTTGGCTTGACTTCTGCCTCATTTTTGTAATATGTTTTCAATTTTCATTTCTTGGACACTTTGAATAGTACAATATGTGGGAATCCATGTTACACCTGGGTATTTCTGGGACAGTGAGGTTTTGGGCCAGGCCCAAAAAACCCCGAACCCTAAAATACCAAGCGCGAACTGCGCCGGCCTAACCTTAGAAGCACAAACCAGGCCCGAAAAAAAGTCCAAGCCTAAATTCCCAACGCGAGAGCCACTGCCAGCACGACCTTCGGCTTACAAACCAGGCCTGAACCTGACCTGAGCAGACAAAAAGCCTGGCCCGTCCCGACAAACCCGATCCGAACTAAGTCTAAATCATGTTTTCACACAAGCTTAGCCCACCGGACCGCGTCCAGGGCTCCAAATTTGTAGGCCCGAACCGGCCCGACATGCAAGCTTTGGCACAGGATTTTTGGGATGATCAAGATCGGGCAAATGCAGGCAGTTGCCCATGCCTAGTTATAATCCATGTGAGTAACTTAGCACCCGATGCAAGTATCCACTACGGATCTGGCTATAAAATTTGTTTTTTTAAATTTAAACTGGTACTCATAAGTGCATAGTACATGGCAACATAATTTTATTTGGGAAAAAAACAAGTTTGCGAGAGGATTTTAAGAGCAATGGCACTCCCTCTATGTTTATTCTGAGTTATGTAATTTTGTCAAAATTAAATTTTGTAAAATTTTGTTAAAGGTGTAGCAAAAATAACAACATCCATAATACCAAATTTATATAATGTGAAAACTCAGACTACAATGATTGTAATAATACTGATTTTATACTTTAAATGTTGATACCTTTTCCTGTATATTTTAGTGGCTTTATAGAGCCCAAATTAGACTAAATTTGACAACCCACGAAAAATAATGGTTGGAGGTAGTAGTTGCTAGCTTCTATGAAATCCATGATGCGTGATTAGTTAGTATTACCTCCATTTCAAAGTTTATATTATTTTTAGAAAATCAAACTATGTCAAGTTTGACTAAGTTTTTATCAAAAATCATTAACATGTAAAATACAAAATTAATATTATTAAATAGATAATAAAATATATTTCATATGTTATCTACAAAATATTATATTTGTAGATTTTCTTAAAAAAATATCAAACTTTACATGATTTAACTTTTAAAAAAAGAAAAGTCAAGCTTTAGGATGGAGGTTGTATCTCAGCGTTGAGCTTGTGTGTGCCTTAACCTGTGGTGCATGCAGCAATTCCGTGTTCCATCTCCAGGGCCCTGCCAGCGAACAGCAGTCCAAGACAAAATTATTTAATTCCTAGAAAATCTGCTCCGAGTCCATGTAGCTCATGGCCCCGATACGGTCCGGGGCCCCGTCAAATCAGCCTGCCGTGCAGAAGATGCCCCTGCCACGGGTGAGCTGGTGGCAGGTCCGGTTCTGAAGCTGGAGAGGACGGAACAATCAACGGCCGCGATTCCAAGGCCGTTGCTGCTTCCTTCCACTCGAATCAGAGAAGAAAAAAAATGTAAAAAGGAGAGATCCTTCGTGGCAGCCGCATCTGATGATAGGCCTACCACTGACTAGACCAGTGGCAACTACGAATAGTAAATCCATGGGCGCACGGCTCCCGAGGATTTCTCGACTGTTCTCTCGCTGCTCTCAACTGTGCAATGGTCTTCTGCTAGCTTCGGCCATCATCTTCCCCATGTTTTCGTATGATGATTCAGATCATTTGAGTAGATCTTTGATCCATCGGATGCTCCCCATTTCTTCTTCTTCTTCTTTCATGTGTGGTGTGTACTGATCATCGAGTGCGTGGGTTGCCTGCAGCGGTAGATCAATGGCGTAGCTAGCTTAGCTGAGCGGCGGCAGGCTAATCGATCTTTGACCGCTAGTCTGTGTATGCGAACGAATCTGGCTGCTGCGTCGCTGAATGCATATGCACAGTGGCGGCATGGGCTCTTAGCTCCACGGCTTCAGTCACAGGATGGATCGGTTCGAGCTTTTTCTGAACCAAGATGATCAGCCCATGTAAAGCTGCTGATCGACCGAACAGCTGTCCAGATGCCACAAGGAAACTTGTGCATATGGCTGCTTGATCTACGGGTGTCCCGTGTCGGGGTATGGACAGGACTACTGCCTCGCCTTTTTCCCCGACCAGAGGGCGTAGCCAGGAGGTACGACAAAGGCTCGATCGAAGCTACGTTTGCTTGACTGATCGGCTTGGTTAGCATCGGAAGTTGAAGGTAGACGTTTGAATGCATTTCGTGGTCGTTGATGATGCTAGTTAAATTAGAGCGTGTCTTGATTATGCATAGAAATGTAGATGTATAAACCCTGTAAATACAAAATGGACATAAATGTGAGTACAAATACTCTTTTTTTCTTTCTGAAATTAGAATACGTATGCATGAACTTCTTTTACAAATGAGAGGCCAGAGCCCCCTTGTTTCATTAAAATGCAACCAACTTCAGTACATGTCCAAGTTTCAAGGCCTAGCTCAGATGAAAAGCATGAAAGCGTCAAAAGGAAAAAGACCAGGAAAAAAAAGGCTCCATGAGAGGCTACGGATTGACTAAGCATTGTCAACAGCTTCTCATGATCCACTTCCTGACGCCAAAGAACGAAAGGGTTGCCCACGATGGACATCTCAAGGGCAACATCAAACCCAAGTATTTAGGTCCAGGCGATCCACAACAATTCCCCAGGCCGGTCATCCAACAACACCGAGTTGTTGTCCAATGAGCTCAGTGGAAGTCTGTATGCACAGCGGTTTCCAACTTCTGGTCGATGCGAGTCGGTTCCAACATTAGTTTGACATCTGTGCAATCTTATACCTGAAAACTTCCTCTCATTCTGAACTGTCCAAATAATCCACATGTTAAGCGAGAGGAGAATATATAATCAAAATAGATTCCTATTTTCACTAATCCACAACCTAGCAACTGATTCAAAATCAATGCCAATGTTCTTATTGAAGGAAGATGAGTTTTTTCTTTCAAAATGGGAACAAAGTCTCGGTCTGCATCGACATGATGCATACGACCATTTAAGAAATGTAGCAAGATGAGATAACATCCCAAACGAAATGAGCAACTACACAGTCAGAAGAACAAGTGGTGAATAGACTCTTGTTCATTGCAAAATAAGCAAGGGCATCTCCTCCACTGTCTATGTTTACTCAAATTATCTCTAGTTAAGAGCTTATTGTTCAGTAACCATAGGGAAAATCTGGATTCTAGAGGGAACACGAAGTTTCAGGACAAGCTGGTGTATGAATTGGAATGATACCACCATTGGGATGCATGATCTTTGTATGACTAATCTCGCTCGAATGTAGTATTATTTCCTCCATGCGCATGTGAGAGACTGACCAGACTCACTTGGCATCGATACTGCTTTTCCGATAGCGCCAGAATCTTGAGATGGTGATAGGCTTCTGCACCGAGTAGCGTCCGAGATGTTCGGTGGTATGAGCCGCCCCCACCATCTCCATATTAGGTTTGATCGCTGCTTAGTAGGTGCTATGGAGTCATCAAGACATACTAGTTGTTTTAGATGCTTGAATGAATGTTCCTTGTCGCTGCAACAAGTGGATGAAGAGGGTTAACCCAGTGACACAAATTAAATGGGGGTGATATGGATATGCTTCATGTTTCTAGCATATGGATTTCAACGGTATATGACTAGTGTGATGCCGTCGGTAGTACATTTGTGGCAGTGACAACAGTGTTGCCTGTTCACTTAAAACATAAAGGTCTGAGTCAGGTTGATCGTACTCACTGCATCGTGCCTTTGCTAACTATGGTGGCTCGAAGATCGGCTTGGGCATGTGGTGGAGCCTATGGTTGGACTCAATACCATCTATTTGTGTGCATATGCGAACATTTCTTATGAAGCTTTGCCTAAGTATTTTCATGTCTCTATCACTTGACATAGGGTTTGTGATTAGTTGGTGAGTTGGTATGGTTACCTAGTTTGGTCAAGCTTTAATAATAAAACCTTACAAGCTGATAATCGTCAACTGATACCGAGGTCATGATAGCTCTCTTTTTCGAGAAGAAAATATTTCATGAGATTTATATCCTTTAGAACGTGTAGTAATCTCCTATTCTGATCTCTCCCTCACCTCTTAGTCGGCTTAGTTCACGTGATTTCTCCCTGTCCCCCTAATTACCTAGAGACCCTAGACCAATGCAAAGGGTGTGCTAACGCAACAGGAAATCCGTACCATTGCCGGCCATCTACAAGACTACAACACTCGATCCACCTCCCATCGGCATGCCTGGATCGAGCAAGCAATGGAACACTTCATCTACGCGTAAGCATTCCATAATCCCTCTAGTAATGATCATTAGGTACAATGTAGGAGTTAGTAACACTTGTTTAAGTTTAAAAAATGATCTAATTATTCTAACTGGGGATATCTCCTCCTTTTCGACAAACAAAACGTTCCATGAGTTTTTTCCTTGAGAATGTGTAGTAATCTTCTCTTCCTAACTCTCTCCCTCACCTCTCCGACCATAGTTGACAGCGGGTCACGTTGCTTCAGACTTGTTTGTCTGTTTGCAGCTTCCCATAAACTTCAGTTTCCACTCTCCAGCAACATCCAAAAATCTTCTATTTTATCTGCTTTTCATTGTCTTCCCAATTATGCAGGAGATGTGATAACCCCTCTTTTTCTGCACTTTTACTCGTGGACCATGCGTAACTCCAACAGGCCCGTAAAATTACCCCATTTTCTGTTTGTAAATAAACATACTCCGTACATCAATGTACAGGTTCATCATCGATTTGTCCATAGCAATTTCATCCAGGCAGAGGCAGGGCGCTTTGCTTTATCGAAACACCCAGGAGCAGCTGGTCCTCTTTGACAAGGGACAATATCTTGGGCGAAATCCCCATCCGGCAGTGACCAAAAACCACTTTACCCGATTGCACACTTGAGTCATTCGCGGGGTTAAAAGCAGCAAAGGAATAATAATTCATTAGTGTTTTGACTGCTACTTGTCAAAGTGCCGCCCCGCCCCTGTACGTGTGAGTCCTTCACTCCTCGTGCATCGCTGCACTTTTTTGAGTCTTTTTGAGTTCTCTTTCTTTCCTCTTTCCCCCGTGTGACGATGTGTGAGGGAGAAAGAGAGATTTTAAAACTTTAAAGGCGAAAGTTGCAAGAAGGTTGCATTTAAATTGGAAAGTCAATCAAAGTTGAGCGGAAAGTAAAGCAACGCCTACCCAGAATTTAGTCCTTTGGTGAAGGAAATTCACGAGGGGCCCTGCTGCTTCACTGATGATTTACCTTTGCTGGTTCTTCTTTTTCAGTACTACGCCACAAATACATACATTGTCAACCATCCAAAAGAGCGTGGATCCAATGTGCTCCTTTTCCTTTTCACAGAAACAAACAGTAAAACGAATTGCATCATTTGCAAACAAGAAAATCAGTGACTTAATTTTGTTGCACAAATCAGCAACGACTCTCAGGGTTATTATTTGTAAGAAGCTATGATTATATATTTACACCATTGCTGTATACCAATGCTCATGATGTGCCTAACAGGTTACCCCGCTAGATGCCGCCGTGGCCTTGGGTGTGTTCTGATTTTGTGCCAAAAAAAAAAATCCACAAGGATGCAGCAAGCCAAACCAACATGTACACTGGTTCCCTGCTATCATAGGCGGTGCTGGGAGCTGCTGGCCCGAACATACATGGTGGCCGGATACGCCCAGGAGCGGAGCTACAGTGTTAGACTAGGTCCAATTGACGACGGGGGAAGCCTATACAAGGATTAGGTCGGTGCTTTTACCCCGTAGGCCTGGCGGAGTAGGCATTTTCGTTTTCGTTTTTCTCTCTCTCTTTTTCTGTTTCGTTTTTTCTTTTTTTCTTTTCTGTTTCTTTTTTTCTATTTTCTGTTTGAAATTTGTTTAAATTCAAAAATTGTTCAAATTAAGAAAATTTTTCAAATTAAAAATATTCAAATTTGAAAATGGTACAAATCTGAAAAGTTCAAATTTAAACCGTTCAAAAAACACGCGTTCAAGCTTTGAAAATTATTTCCAACATGAAAATGTTCAAATTTTAAACGTTCCAATTTAAAAACGTTCAAGCGTGAAAAATGTTCAAACTTTAAAAAAATATAATTTTTTGAAAAATATTCAAAATATAAAACTATTCAAATTTTAAAACCGTTAGTTAAAAATGTTATATTTTGAAAAATCTGAAATAATTTCATAAAAAATGTTAGATTTTGAAAAAGAAAAATATTAATAACAGAAAAATGAAAAAGAAAAAGGAAAGAGTATTTTCGAGCTAATGAAAAAAACCATACCCGGCGTCGATCATTTGGGTGTCAGCACCCTTTTGAGCCGGCAAGCCTATACAGAACCAGTCGGTCGTCACACAATACCGCGCAGCAGCGGGCGGGATGGCCAATTGGAATGCGGGCTTATCTTTTTTGCGTTTTTTTTTCTTTTTGTTTCTCCTTTTTTATGTTTCATTTCTTGTTTTTGTTTTCCTTTTTCCTTTTGTTCTTTTTCTGTTTAGAAGAATTATTAGAATTTGAACGAATTTTATAATTTGAACGATTTTAATAGTCTTGACGAATTTTGAAATTTTACAAATTTATTTTTGAATGAATTTTGCAATTTGAACAAAAATTTAGTCTTTGAGCAGAATTTTGAAATTAGAATTTTTTAAAATTTTGAACAATTTTTAAAATTTGAACAAATTTTTAATCTTGAACGAATTTGAATTTTTTGAACAAATTTTAAATTTCCGACAATTTTTTTGAAAATTAATTAAAATCATTTATAAAATTGTTCAGATTTAAAACTTTCAGTTTCAAAAATTGTTCAAGTTAAAAATGTTCAAAATTTGGAATTTTTATTTTCTAAGTATTCATTATACAAAAAAAAAACAAGAAAGGAAAAAAGAAACAAAAAATCAGTTACCCCGATGCTTGTGGGCCGCGGCCGGCAAGTCACCTCGTGCACAGCCAAGGTGTGCGGTGTGTGCGACGCCTTACAATGGTCGTGTAGGGGCTGCCTATACAGGCACAGCTCGGCTATGTACGAGTATTGCCACCTTTGACGACCGGAGTCGGTTGGTTGTGCCGCGGCCCATTAAGAGTAGATGCGTTTTTTTCTTCTTTCTTTTTGCTCTTTATTTTTTACATTAATATTTTTTCTTTTTCAATATCTAACTTTTTAATATATTTTTTGAGGCAAATATTACAGAATCTGTTCAGATTCAAAATTTTCAATTGTTAAAAATGTCGAGATCTTGATGTTTTTTTTAAATTTGAACATTTTAAAATTTGACATTTTTAAAATTTGAACATTTTTTACAATTTGCAAAATTTATTTTTTTAAAAATTTAATATTCAGATTATGAACATTTCAAATTTGAACATTTTCAAATTTGAACATTTTTCAAATTTGAACGCTTTATATATTTGAACGGATTTCAAATTTGAACGCTTTTATAATTTGAACATTTTTTGTGAACTTTTGAAATTTGAACATTTTTAAATTTTGGGTATTTTGAGATTTGAATATTTTTAAATTTGAACAAAAATGTATTTTACTCTAACAGAAACAAAACTAAAAAGAAAAAGAAACAAAAAAGAAACAGAAAATAAAAAAGAAAAAGAAAAGAAAACAGAAAACAGGTGAACTGGGCCGACCAGGCCGACCCATACCCGCAGGGCTGCAGTGCATGGTAGCAACCGACCTGGTCAGTGTATAGGAATTTCCCAACGAGCCAACCAGGTAGGCGTATAGCAGTTACCATTGATAGAACCTGGTGACTTTAGCCCAAACGCTTATAGGTATATGGCCCACTAAAGGAAAATAACCGCAGTGCAATTGGAATTTGACGCCAGCCCGTCGGCCGGCCGACTCCAATCACATGGAAGCCCACGAGTCCAGTCCCAAATAGCGAAGCACTAATAACCCATGGTTCGCTGAATTGATCAATCGAAAAAGGGTGCTGTATGCCGAACTGGTTGGTGCGGACCAGACGCCGCACACCACTCTTCAGGCGGGTTGTTAGATGGCGTAATTAATACTTTTTTTTTGTTTATTTTTCTTTTTTGTTTTTTCTTTTTTTTTCTTTTTACGTTTTTTAAAAGCTGATTCTTTTCTAGACCCACGATTTTTAAATTGTTTGATTTTCTGAAATTTCAATTTTTAAAATTTGAACATTTTTCAGATTGGAACAATTTTCAAATTGGAACAAATTTTAAATTGGAACAAATTTTAAATTGGAACAAATATTTTTAAAATTATTATTTTTTATATATGAACAATTTCGAATTTGAACAATTTTTTTATACTTGAACAATTTTCGCATTTGAACAATTTTTATATGAACATTTTTAAATTTGAATTTTTCTCGAATATTTGAGATAAAAAATTACATTTCAAAATATATTTAAAATTTACAACAAATTAAATCTTAAAACGAAAAGCGAAAAAAGCAGGTAAGAAAAAAAGCGAAATGAAAAAATCGGACAGAAAAAATGACTCCATGACCAAGCTGGCCCAACACGGCAGAGGCAGCCATTACTGCAGCGGGGGTGTCTTGTGAGCTCTGTGAACCTGATCCGGTGTATGTAATCTGAATGTTGAAAGGATCGCCGCGTAAACTCGGTCATTCTTAGCATCATATTCAGTTTTCCTTTTCTTGAGCGCCTAAGGCGTGTTAGTAAGTGAAAGCGTGGCCAAAATGAAAAAGTCAGAAGCCAAATATATGAGTTCAGTGAAAGTGGACCGAACGGAACCCGAACTCGCGGCCTGGCCGTAAAACGAGTTCGGGGGCGAGAAACTCGGCGGCTTCCCGTATTAAAAGGGGACGGAGGAGTTCAGTTCAAACCCTACTCCCCTCGCGGCTTCCACTCCTCCGCCGCGGCTTCGCTCCGGCGAGCAATCCAGCTCGCAGCCGGCCGTTCGCAGGTTTCGCGACGCGATGGCCTCATGTGGTGGTTCAGCAGGGCGCGGCGTCGGATTGGGCGGCGGGGACTCGCCTCCGCGGCCCCTCGTATTCCGCACGGATGCGGACCGCCGGAAGTGGAACCGGTGGAGGGCGCGTGCAAGCGCAGCTCCCTCCGGTGGACGAGCGGGGCTCACGCCCCCAGGAAAGCTCGCGAGGTACGCCAACGGCGGCGAGGGCTCGTCGTGGCGGCTCGAGTCGCCCCGCGGCACCCGTCTACGACAGCTCCGACGGGAGGAGCTCGACCCGCGTGGGAGACCACGTTCTCATGGGAGATTACGTGCGGCGCTCCGAGGAGGACGTCGCGGTCGCGCGGTGGCTGCGATCTCGGCGGCGAGAGGCCCACACGCGCTCCCCGAGAGGAGGCGCACGCCGTCCGCCAAGTTCGTGAGTACGAGGCGGCTCGCCGGGAGGAGCACGTCCGCCGCGTCAAACTAGAGATAGTAGAGCTTGAAGACAAGGAGTGAAGCTCTTCACCCGCGTCGACGCGCGTGTCCGCCTGACGCTCCCCACACCAGGCACCGCTGCGCGCAGAAGCCAATTTGGCCGCATTTTGCTTAAAATTAGTTAGCGCGGTTAGGTGTAGTAAGTAATTTAGGTTTGCTAATCGGATTATGTAACTTATGATGCTCAATCGGAGCATCAAATGCCGATCATCGACGAATTTCCCTGCAATATTTCAAATACATTTTTTAGTTCGTGTTTACAGTTCTTCCGCCAGCTGCAAAATCTTCGTCCTCCACGTTTTCGGAAGAGTGAAAACACGTTATTCGGTTCCGACTTTTCGGTTATGCTCTAAGTCCCTCGTCGTTCTGTCGTGTATATTGTACTATTGCCCCAAGTAGCCCGTCCGGCGTGATGGACGTCCCTCACTCTCGTCGCTCCTTCTTTTAGTTCTCTAATGGCACGTTTGGTAGCTTGAATTTTTTTTGCATGAGTGGAGAAAGAAAAATGGATCGTTTGATTACCTGCGCACTTGCGTTCTTGCATGACACGGATCTTAAAGCACCCCGGGATAGATCACTGGCCAGTTGGCAGTTTCTAACGGGTTGATTACGCGTGAAGCACACGTCCGTTGGGAACCCCAAGAGGAAGGTGTGATGCGTAAAGCAGCAAGTTTTCCCTCAGAAAAAACCAAGGTTATCGAACCAGTAGGAGCCAAGAAGCACGTGAAGGTTGTTGGTGGAGGAGTGTAGTGCGGCGCAACACCAGTGAAACCGGCACCAACGTGGAACCTGCACAACACAATCAAGATACTTTGCCCCAACGTAACAGTGAGGTTGTTAATCTCACCGGCTTGCTGAAAACAAAGGATTAAACGTATCGAGTGGAAGATGGTGTTTGTTTGCAAAGAACAGTAAAGAACAATGATTGCAGTACATTGTATTGGATGTAAAAGAATGGACCGGGGTCCACAGTTCACTAGTGGTGTCTCTCCAATAAGATAACTAACATGTCTGGGTGAACAAATTACAGGTGGGCAATTGACAAATAAAGATTCAATACATATCAATGATGATTACTATGAGATTTAATCAGGGCATTACGATAAAGTACATAGACCGCTATCCAGCATGCATCTATGCCTAAATAATCCACCTTCAGGTTATCATCCGAACCCCTTCCGGTATTAAGTTGTAAACAACAGATAATTGCATTAAGTATGGTGCGTAATGTAATCAACACAAATATCCTTAGACAAAGCATCGATGTTTTATCCCTAGTGGCAACAGCACATCCACAACCTTAGAACTTTCTGTCACTGTCCCAGATTAAATGGAGGCATGAACCCACTATCGAGCATAAATACCCTCTTGGAGTTACAAGTATCAACTTGGCCAGAGCCTCTACTAGCAACGGAGAGCATGCAAGAACATAAACAACACATATATAATAGATTGATAATCAACTTGACATAATATTCTAGATTCATCGGATCCCACCAAACACAACATGTAGCATTACAAATAGATGATCTTGATCATGTTAGGCAGCTCACAAGATCTAAACAATGATAGCACAAGCGGAGAAGACAACTATCTAGCTACTGCTATGGACCCATAGTCCAAGAATGAACTACTCACGCATCAATCCGGAGGCGGGCATGGTGATGTAGAGCCCTCCGGTGATGATTCCTCTCTCCGGCAGGGTGCCGGAGGCGATCTCCTGAATCCCCGAGATGGGATTGGCGGCGGCGGCGTCTCTGGAATTTCGTGGCTCTCGGTACTGGGGGTTTCGCGACGAAGGCTTTAAGTAGGCGGAAGGGTAGGTCGGGGGCCGCGGGGCCGCACCAGACCGCGCGCCGCTCGCGGCCCCACTTCGTATCTCCTCCGGTCTTCTGGAAGCTCCGCGGAAAAATAAGACCCTGGGCATTGATTTCGTCCAATTCCGAGAATATTTCCTTTGTAGGATTAAAACCAAAAGCAATGACTTGACATCGGCGCTTCGGCATCTTGTTAATAGGTTAGTGAGAAAAATGTATAATAATAATGTAAAGTAGTATGTATAAAACATGCAAGTATTGTCATAAAAGTAGCATGGAACATAAGAAATTATAGATACGTTTGAGACATATCAAGCATCCCCAAGCTTAGTTCCTACTCGCCCTCGAGTAGGTAAACGATAACAACAAATAATTTCTGAAGTGACATGCTACCAACATAACCTTGATCAACATTATTGTAAAGCATATGAGATGAATGGAGTGATCTGAAGCAATAGATTGCTAACAAAAGAAATCATAAGCAATAAATTCAAAGTAGAATGCATTGAAGCAACACAAAGGATGATTAAGTTTCAGCAATTGCTTTCAACTTGTAACATGTATATCTCATGGATATTTGTCAACATAGAGTAATATAACAAGTGCAATAAGTAAACATGTAAGAATCAATGCACACAGTTAACACAAGTGTTTGCTTCTAAGATAGAAAGAAGTAGGTAAACTGACTCAACATAAAGTAAAAGAATGGCCCTTCGCAGAGGGAAGCATGGATTACTATTTTTGTGCTAGAGCTTTTGTTTTGAAAACATAGAAACAATTTTGTCAATGGTAGTAATAATTCATATGTGCTATGCATAATACTTCCTACAAGTTGCAAGCCTCATGCATAGAGTACTAATAGTGCTCACACCTTGTCCTAATTAGCTTGGATTAACACGGATTATCATTGCATGACATATGTTTCAACCAAGTGTCACAAAGGGGTACCTCTATGCCGCTGTACAAAGGTCCTAGGAGATCAATTGCATTTGATTTCTCGTTTTTAAGATCTCAACTTAGGACATCCATACCGGGACAACATAGATAACAGATAATGGACTCCTCTTTTAATGCTTAAGCATTCAACAACAGATAATATTCTCATAAGAGATTGAGGTTGTATGTCCAAAAAAACTTCCACCATGATACATGGCTTTAGTTAGCGGCCCAATGTTCTTCTCTAACAATATGCATACTCAAACCATTTGATCATGAAAATCACCCTTACTTCAGACAAGACGAACATGCATAGCATCTCACATGATATCTAACAAAGGTAAAAAGTTGATGGCGTCCCCAGAAACATGGTTACCGCTCAACAAGCAACTTATAAGAACTAAGACACATAAGTACATATTCGTTCATAGAAAACAAAAAAATTCCTACCGCGAGAACGCAATCCAAGCCAAGATGCAATCTAGAAGACGGGAGCAACGAGGGGATGATCGAGACTCACCCTTGAAGATTTCCAAAGCCTATAAGAGTAGGCTCTTATTGCTGCGGTAGACGATCACTTGCCGCTTGCAAAAGCGCGTAGAAGATCTTGATCACGGTGCCACAATCGGGCAGCACCTCCGTACTCGGTCACACGTTCGGTGTTGATGAAGACGACGTCCTTCTCCCCGTTCCAGCGGGCAGCGGAAGTAGTAGCTCCTCCTTGAATCCGGCAGCACGACGGCGTGGTGGCGGTGGCGATGGAGAACTCCGGCGGAGCTTCGCTAAGCGTGCGGGAGAGGTGGAGGAGAGGGGGCGGCTAGGGTTTGGGAGAGGGGTGGCCGGCCTCTATGGGTGCGGCCAGCTTGGTGGCTTGTGGTGGCCGGCCCCCTCCCCTATGCCCCTCATTATATAGGTGGAACCCCAAGTGTTGGACTACAAGTCTTCGAATAAGACCCGATTCCAAAACCTTCCATGTAGTAGGGAAACCTACCCAAGGTGGGACTCCCACCCAAGTGGGATTCCCACCCTTCCATGGGGGTTGGCCGGCCCCCTTGGTGGAGTCCACCTTGGACTTTCCCCTCTAGGGTTGGCCGGCCATGGGTGGTGGAGTCCCTCCGGGACTCCGCCTTCAAGTGATTTCTTCCGGACTTTTCTAGAACCTTCTAGAACCTTCCATAAATGCACCGGATCATTTTCAAACATATAAAATGACTTCCTATATATGAATCTTATTCTCCGGACCATTCCGGAACTCCTCGTGATGTCCGGGATCCCATCCGAGACTCCGAACAAAACTTCGAACTCCATTCCATATTCAAGTTCTACTATTACAACATCAAACCTTAAGTGTGTCACCCTACGGTTCGCGAACTATGTAGACATGGTTGAGAACTCTCTCCGACCAATAACCAATAGCGGGATCTAGAGATCCATAATGGCTCCCACATATTCAACGATGACTTAGTGATCGAATGAACCATTCACATACGATACCAATTCCCTTTGTCACGCGATATTTTACTTGTCCGAGGTTTGATCATCGGTATCACTCTATACCTTGTTCAACCTCGTCTCCTGACAAGTACTCTTTACTCGTACCGTGGTATGTGGTCTCTTATGAACTTATTCATATGCTTGCAAGACATTAGACGACATTCCACCGAGAGGGCCCAGAGTATATCTATCCGTCATCGGGATGGACAAATCCCACTGTTGATCCATATGCCTCAACTCATACTTTCCGGATACTTAATCCCACCTTTATAACCACCCATTTACGCAGTGGCGTTTGATGTAATCAAAGTACCTTTCCGGTATAAGTGATTTACATGATCTCATGGTCATAAGGACTAGGTAACTATGTATCGAAAGCTTATAGCAAATAACTTAATGACGTGATCTTATGCTACGCTTAATTGGGTGTGTCCATTACATCATTCATATAATGATATAACCTTGTTATTAATAACATCCAATGTTCATGATTATGAAACTAATCATCTATTAATCAACAAGCTAGTTAAGAGGCTTACTAGGGACTCTTTGTTGTTTACATATCACACATGTATCAATGTTTCGGTTAATACAATTATAGCATGGTATATAAACATTATCATAAACACAAAGATATATAATAACCATTTATTATTGCCTCTTGGGCATATCTCCAACAGTCTCCCACTTGCACTAGAGTCAATAATCTAGTTTACATATGTAAAGATATAACACCTTGGCCTTCTGGTGCTTTATCATGTTTTGCTCACGGGAGAGGTTTTAGTCAACGGTTCTGACACACTCAGAAACGTATGTATTTTGCAATTCATTTGCGTCTTCACGCATCACTCATTTTCCAAATGAGTCGGCATTAAATATGTTTGGTCTTCTGGTGGAACCTTAATTCCGCGGTCTGAAATATGTCACTAATATTGTCACACACAATATAGCTTCAAAGTTCTGACACTATCGGAACTACACCAAGTTCTCAAAGAACTTCTTGACTCAACATCCTCAATCATTGTCAAAACAATGACATACTCTGCCTTCTTTTGTAGAATCCGTCACAATATTTAGAACTCTTCTAAATCTAGCATTGTGCTACCTTTTTAATAACACTTAGCCTAATTGAGATTGAAATTTATTTTTATATATGACCAAACTAATATCGGTGCAACACTTTACAACGATTTTGTTTGTCATTACCCATATAAAACTATATATATATATCCTTGGTTCTTCTAAAGCACACATGGATATTCTTACTGTTTGTCAATGATCATCACATGAATCATTCTGGTATATGCTCCTAACTTTTAGAGCTCAGGACATCTGATTGTGTACATATTAATTGTGATTTAAAATCACTCATGTGTTTTTACTCATTGAGTGTCAGATACACTCAAGTCTTGTTAAAACTTCACATGACAAGAACATTTTCTTAATATTTCTATATTGAACTACTTCAATATCCTTTCTATGTACTTTGACTTAAACTTATTATGTGTTTCAATCTATCTTCATAGATCTTGACACTAAATATGTTTCAGTCCATATTCTTTCATTGAAGTTAATTCTCAATGAAACCTTTTAATCAATTATATAATTACACTATTTATAATCAACGATATGTCAGCTACATAAAGTATTACAAATATGTCTCAGCGCTCCCACTTAATTTCTTGCAAATGCAAGCACCTTCATCGTTTCTGATGAAATCAAAACTCTTTGACTATTTCATCCGGTGAAGATTCCAACTCCGTGATACTCACTTCATCCAATTGAAGTTCGTATTCCTATCTAGTATTCTACGGACTAGCAAAACTCTTGGTTGTATCTTGTATACACCTTTAATACACACTTCTGTTAAGTAATATATTTTGCTATCCTACTAGCATATCTCATAAAGAAATATGTAGTGATTACTAGAATAATCCACATAGACTATAAGCATTGCTACGGAAGATCTAATCTTATCGTAGTCAACTCTTTGAACTTTGTCGTAAACAATTTTTCGACAAGTCGTGCTTATTCAAGGATATTGCATCCAAGTCCATCAATTTTATAGATCCATTTACTTTCAAAAAGTATTCATCTATCTTGGATTTCATGGCGCATAGCCATTTTAACGGAGTCAGGGCCCATCATAACTTCTTTGTATGTAGTTGGTTTATTATTGTTCAAAATCAATCCTTTGTCCACAAATCATTTATTTGATCACAAAGTAAACCAAACCTACAAGGTTCAATAGGTACTTCGATCTCCATGGCTAAAACACTTTGTAGTCATGAGAGCCATGATCGTCGTGGCCGCTTCCGGAACCATTTCCGATGCTGCGCTACTCTGATCATTATGCTCAGGTTCATAAACCTTATCAAGTTCTATTGTCCTCCCACTCAAATACTTCGCTAGAAAACAATTTCTTGGAAATAAGCAAGTAACATTAACAAACACTTTTGTCTTTTACTTCATAGTGGAAAGAATTCCCAATCAATTCTTTGGGATAACCAACAAAGACATTCATCCGATTTTGGTTGTAAACTCATTTACTTATGCTATGCATACCAAAATTTAAGAAAGGACTATTAGGGTTCATACCCATGCCATAACTCGTATGGTGTCATTTCAACGGATCATGATGATGCTCTATTTACTGTAAAAGCGGTAGTCACTAAAGCATAATCCACAAAAATATAATGGCGTCATTTTATATTATCTCATCATTAATCCAACAAGGTTTGGATACATCTCTCGGATACTCCATCATCATTATGATACTCCAAGAAATGTGAGTTGTAGAACAATTTCATAACTCTCTTAGATGTTCGCTAAAACTCGTAATTCAAATATTTCCACCATGATCCAATCATAGATATTTGACTTTTCTATTACGATGATTTCCACTTCATGCTGAAATTTATTTGAATCCATTCAAATGTTTCAAACTTCTTCCTTATCGAATATATCCACATATATACTCAATTCATTGTTGGAAGTTTTCATGAAGTAGAAGAATCTCCCGCACACAACTATGCCCAGTGAACCACATACATCATCATGTATGTTTCCACTAAGTTAGTTGCCCGTTCAACTCTTGGCCTATGAACGGTATTTAAGTCATTCTCTTTAGAAGAGATTTGCAAGCGCCAAATGATTCAAAAATCAAGTGACTCCAAAAATCCATCTGCATGGAGTTTCTTCATGCGTTCCTTTCTAACATGACCTAAATGGCGGTTCCACTAATGAGTGGAATTCAAATCATTTGCCTTATGGCATTTTAGCGTCAGTGTTATGTATGTGTGTTTCACCATTAAGATTTATAATAACTTATCCATCGTACATGGAGTAATGTCATAATTTGAACAACTCATTGTTTTCATTTGACCAGAGCAAAATAACAATTATTAAGTTCTTTATTATAAATTCTAAGGGCTAGATAGAATGCCAACGACGAACATAATAACACTTTATTTTTGTTCCAGACGTGCATTCCTATCATATTCCTTGTCAGTCACTTAGGCCATTGTATTCTTGTATTGCGTTGTTTTGTATGACACTTCATACCAACCAATATGTGATCAAACTAGGAATACAACCATAACATGTATATCATTTATATACACCTGAGCTAGACTTTCTAGTCTTTTCTTTTCTTTCTGCCAAAATATCTTTTGTAGTTTCTCTTTTAGCTTTCCTCATTATTCAGAAAAACACTTCAACATCAATAACTTCTAGGTTTGTTGGTCAAATACCAATAACCTTGAGGTTCTGAAGTTGATCATCATATGACAAGTGTTCCGGATTTCACTATTAGTAACCTTTTAATATGATGAACAATTTCACTCATAATTTTATCCATCATATCATGACGACTTTTCGAGACCATGTCTGTACATGCTAGGCTCGTAAAGTTTAACCTCAGTATTCGCATGTGCAAATCTGGCTTGCACCCGTTGTATGCACACATAGAATCTATACCTTAGTATTCGAAACTACGAGTCTTAGCAACGGTGCATACTAAGGACGATCACTTCATGGATATACGAATATCGTTAGTGCCCCAATAGTTGGAGGATTGGGACGCCTTGCGTCTTCAACCTTCGTACATTCCCATAAAACTTATGAGTTTATGTAGTCTCACCAAATTATATTCTATCACCTTGCAACAAGGTCTTAGATATCACATATATCTCATACCTCGCTTATTTCTGAAAACGGATTTGAACTTCAAGTTTCACGGAGACAAGATGATTTTAGGTACTAATTGAAACCATTGTTCTTTGAATCAACAATGTGAGGTTTACTAAAAGTTTGCAATAGGACTTAATCATTTCTTGATTCTTTAACAATACGGTACCAGTCCGTAAAGTTTATTTTCAGATTTTAACAGTATTTCTATCTCAATAACAAGACTAGCGCTTGGTAGAAAAACGGATGCCAATACTACAAATTAATTCAAAATACTACTCAGACTATGTTTATGATAATTAGTTCATGTTTTAATCTAATTACTAATGAACTCCCACTTAATACAACATCCCTCATAGTTGTTAAGTGGTACACGATCCACATCCACTACACCAAAACCGATCATCACGTGAGATGATGTAGCTTCAATGGTGAACATCAACATGTTGATCATATCATCCATATGACTCGTGTTCAACCTTTCGGTTTCCGTTGTCCCGAGGCCATGTCTGTACATGCTAGGCTCGTCAAGCAAACCCAAGTATTCCGCGTGTGCAACATGGCTTACACCCGTTGTATGTGAACGTTGAGTCTATCACATCCGATCATCACGAGATGCTTCGAAACGACGAACTATATCAACGGTGCATACGAGGGGAGAACACTTTATTATCTTGATATTAATGTGAGGGATCATCTTATAATGCTACCGTCGCGATCTAAGCAAAATAAGATGCATAAAGGATTAACATCACATGCAATTCATATGTGATATGATATGGCCCTTTAGTCTTTGCGCCTTCGATCTTCATCTCCAAAGCACGGACATGATCTCCATCATCAACGGGCATGATCTCCATCATCGTCGGCGTAGCGTCAAGGTCCATGGCGCCGTCTTCATGGTTGTTCACCTCATGTAGCAACTATTACAACTACTTTGAAATACTACTCAACATGAAATTTAAAGACAACCATAAGGCTCCTGCCGGTTGCCACAATACAATAATGATCATCTCATACATATTCATCATCACATTATGGCCATATCACATCACCAAACCCTGCAAAAACAAGTTAGACGTCTCTAATTTGGTTTGCATATTTTACGTGGTTTAGGGTTTTCGAGTAAGATCTAATCTACCTACGAACATGAACCACAACGGTGATACTAGTGTTGTCAATAGAAGAGTAAATTGAATCTTCACTATAGTAGGAGAGACAGACACCCGCAAAGCCACTTATGCAATACAAGTTGCATGTCGAGCGTGGAGCAAATCTCATGAACGCGGTCATGTAAAGTTAGCCCGAGCCGCTTCATCCCACTATGCCACAAAGATGCAAAGTACTCAAACTAAAGATAACATAAGCATCAACGCCCACAAAACCATTGTGTTCTACTCGTGCAACCATCTATGCATAGACACGGCTCTGATACTATTATGAGGTGTTGGGCCTCCAAGAGCAGAGGTTTGTAGAAGCGCAAGTTTCCTTAAGTGGATTACCCAAGGTTTATCGAACTCAGGGAGGAAGAGGTCAAAGATATCCCTCTCAAGCAACCCTGCAACCACAAAGCAAGAAGTCTCTGTCCCCAACACACCTAATGTGTATGATGTCTCTGGGTTCTATTCTTGTAGACGTGTTGGGCCTCCAAGAGCAGAGGTTTGTAGAACAGCAGCAAGTTTCCCTTAAGTGGATTACCCAAGGTTTATCGAACTCAGGGAGGAAGAGGTCAAAGATATCCCTCTCAAAACCCTGTAATCACAAAGCAAGAAGTCTCTTGTGTCCCCAACACACCAAATACACTTGTCAGGTGTATAGGTGCACTAGTTCGGCGAAGAGATAGTGAAATACAAGTAATATGGATGTATATGAGTGGTAATAGCAATCTGAATAAAATATGGCAGCGAGTAAACATGCAACAAAACAGTAAACAAACGGAGATTCGATGCTTGGAAGCAAGGCCTAGGGATCCTGCTTTCACTAGTGGACACTCTCAACAATGATCACATAATAGGACTACTCTACACTCTTTTGTTGGATGATGAACGCATTGCGTAGGATTACACGAACCCTCAATGCCGGAGTTAACAAGCTCCACAATGCAATGTTCATGTTTAAATAACCTTAGAGTGCAAGATAGATCAACATAATTACACCAAGAACTAACATAGCATGCACACTGTCACCATCATGCATATGTAGGAGGAATAATACACATCAATACCATCATAGCAATAATTAACTTCATAATCTACAAGAGATCATAATCATAGCCTATGCCAAGTACTCACACGGTGCACACACTATCACCATTACACACATGGAGGAGGAATAGAGTACTTTAATAACATCACTAGAGTAGCACATGGACAATATTCAACTAGATCACATAAAGAGAGAGATGAACCACATAGCTACAGCGGAGCCCTCAGCCCCGGGGGTGAATTACTCCCTCCTCATCATGGAGGCAGCGATGGCGGTGAAGATGGCGGTGGAGACGGCGGTGGAGACGGCTCCGGGGGCAATTCCCCGTCCGGCAGGGTGCCGGAACAGAGAGTTCTGTCCCCCGAATCTTGATTTCGCGATGGCGGCGGCTCTGGAAGGTTTTTCTCCGTATCGTGGTCTCTGGCGGTGTTTTTAGGTCAGGGAGGCTTAAATAGCGCCGAGAGGGAGTCGGAGGGGCCACGGGGTGCCCACCCTAGGGGCGCGCCCCCCGCGCCGGGGTGTCGTGTGGGGCCCCCTGGCTCCCTCGTCCCCCTCCGGTGCTGGAAGCTTCCGGGAAAAATAGGAATTTGGGCGGTGATTTCGTCCGATTCCGAGAATATTTCGTTACTAGGATTTCTGAAACCAAAAACAGCAGAAAACAGGAACTGGCACTTCGGCATCTCGTCAATAGGTTAGTTCCGGAAAACGCATAATAATGACATATAATGTGTATAAAACATGTAGATATCATCAATAAAGTGGCATGGAACATAAGAAATTATAGATACGTTTGAGACGTATCAAGCATCCCCAAGCTTAGTTCTGCTCGTCCCGAGCAGGTAAAACGATAACAATGATAATTTCTTAAGTGACATGCCATCATAACCTTGATCATACTATTGTAAAGCACATGAGATAAATGCAGAGATTCGAAGCAATGATGAAGATAATGAGTAAACAAATGAATCATATAACAAAGACTTTTCATGAATAATACTTTCAAGACAAGCATCAATAAGTCTTGCATAAGAGTTAACTCATAAGCAATAAATTCTTAGTAGAAAGCTTTGAAACAACACAAAGGAAGATATAAGTTTCAGCGGTTGCTTTCAACTTTAACATGTATATCTCATGGATAATTGTCAACACAAAGTAATATAACAAGTGCAATAGGTAAACATGTAAGAATCAATGCACACAATTTACACAAGTGTTTGCTTCTAAGATAGAAAGAATAGGTAAACTGACTCAACAATAAGGTAAAAGAATGGTCCTTCAAAGAGGAAAGCATCGATTGCTGTATTTGTGCTAGAGCTTTTATTTTGAAAACATGAAACAATTTTGTCAACGGTAGTAATAAAGCATATGAGTTATGAAAATTATATCTTACAAGTTGCAAGCCTCATGCATAGTATACTAATAGTGCCCGCACCTCGTCCTACTTAACTTGGACTACCGGATCTTTGCATGCCATGTTTCAACCAAGTGTCACAAAGGGGTACCTCCATGCCGCCTGTACAAAGGTCTAAGGAGAAAGCTCGCATTTGGATTTCTCGCTTTTGATTATTCTCAACTTAGACATCCATACCGGGACAACATGGACAACAGATAATGGACTCCTCTTAAATGCATAAGCATGTAGCAACAATTATTATTCTCATATGAGATTGAGGATATATGTCCAAAACTGAAACTTCAACCATGATTCATGGCTTTAGTTAGCGGCCCAATGTTCTTCTCTAACAATTTGCATGCTCCAACCACTAAAATGATAGATCCTTCAGACAAGACGGACATGCATAGCAACTCACATGATATTCAACAATAGTTGATGGCGTTCCCCAGAAGCATGGTTATCGCACAACAAGCAACTTAATAAAATATAAAGTGCATAAGTACATATTCAATACTACGATAGTTTTTAAGGCTATTTTGTCCCATGAGCTATATATTGCAAAGGTGAATGATGGAATTTTAAAGGTAGCACTCAAGCAATTTACTTTGGAATGGCGGAGAAATACCATGTAGTAGGTAGGTATCACTACAAGAAAAGTTGCCATGGCCGACGAAGTTGAAGTCGCGCCGTGGTTGCTGGTGTACCATGGCCGACGATTTTGGTCCCTCCGTGGTGCATGTCAAAACTTTTTTTTCTCGTTTTTGAGGCCACCTAGCCCGACGAAAGCGGCCAAAACGTGGCGTATGGTGGCCCGGGACGTGGTGCATCTCGAAATCTCGGGTTCGCCGGCCGAGTCAACGCAAATCCGCACCGCCGAGGGATGTAGGGCCCAGATGGCAGCCTCTCTGGCATTGTTTTTTTTCTACATCGCGCCATCTCGTTCAACGTTCTCCGATCGAGCCGTTTACGATGCAGGATCATGGGTCCCGCATGTCATCCTCTATGAACCAAAATTCTTTCTATTCTTGGATTTTTTTGACCCCCTGATTTCTGGCTACTTCCTTTTTCTTTTGATCCCTTGCCGCCTTGGAAACGTTGAGACCGCTGCTGCTAAATGGGACCCGCATGTCATCCTCTATGTGCAATCAACTTTCTTTTCTTGGAGTTTTTTTGGCACCTCAAATTTGGTCACTTGCCTTTTTCTTTCGATCCCATGCCGCCTCTCAACCGCTGCTGCTAAATGGGACCCGCATGTCATCCTCTATGTACTATAAAACTTTCTTTTCTTGAATTATTTTTGGCACCTCATATTTGGTCACTTACCTTTTTCTTTCGATCCCCTGCCGCCTCTCAAACGGTGATACCGCTGCTGCTAACTGGGACCCGCATGTCATCCTCAATGTACTACAAAACTTTCTTTTTCTGGATTATTTTTGGCACCTCAAATTTGGTCACTTGCCTTTTTCTTTCGATCCCTGCCGCCTCTCAAACGGTGATACCGCTGCTGCTAACTGGGACCCGCATGTCATCCTCAATGTACTATAAAACTTTCTTTTCCTGGATTATTTTTGGCACCTCAAATTTGGTCACTTGCCTTTTCTTTCGATCCCCTGCCGCCTCTCAAACGGTGATACCGCTGCTGCTCATGGGACCCGCATGTCATCCTCTATGTACTATAAAACTTTCTTTTCTTGAATTATTTTTGGCACCTCATATTTGGTCACTTACCTTTTTCTTTCGATCCTGCCGCCTCTCAAACGGTGATACCGCTGCTGCTAAATGGGACCCGCATGTCATCCTCTATGTACTATAAAACTTTCTTTTCTTGGATTTTTTGGCACCTCATATTTCGTCACTTGACTTTTTCTTTCGATCCCCTGCTGCCTCTCAAACAGTGATACCGCTGCTGCTAAATGGGACCCGCATGTCATCCTCTATGTACTATAAAACTTTCTTTTCTTGGATTTTTTTGGCACCTCATATTTGGTCACTTGACTTTTTCTTTCGCTCCTGCTGCCTCTCAAACGGTGATACCGCTGCTGCTAAATGGGACCCGCATGTCATCCTCTATGTACTATAAAACTTTCTTTTCTTGGATTTTTTTTTGGCACCTCATATTTGGTCACTTGACTTTTTCTTTCGATCCCCTGCCGCCTCTCAAACGGTGATACCGCTGCTGCTAAATGGGACCCGCATGTCATCCTCTATGTACTATAAAACTTTCTTTTCTTGAATTATTTTTGGCTCCTCATATTTGGGCACTTGCCTTTTCTTTCGATCTCATGCCACGTTTGAAACGTTGAGGAACCTGCTGGCTCATGGGACCCGCATGTCCTCCTCTATGTGCTATAAAAGTTTCCTTTGTTGGATTTTTTTCACCCTCTGATTTTTGGCTTGCCTTTTTCTTTTGATCCCCTGCCCCCTTTGAAACGTTGAGTAAGCTGTTGGCTCAAGGGACCCGCATGTCATCCTCTATGTCCATCAACTTTCTTTTCTTGGATTTTTTTCACCCCCTAATTACTAGCTACTTTCTTTTTCTTTTGATCTCAAGCCGCATTACAAACATTGAGACCGCTGCTGCAAAATGGGACCCACATGTCATCCTCTATGTACAATAAATCTTGGATTATTTTTGGCTCCTGATATTTGGTCACTTGCCTTTTTCTTTCGATCTCATGCCGCCTTTGAAACGTTGAGTAAGCTGCTGGCTCATGGGTCCCGCATGTCATCCTCTACGAACAATAAAAGTTTCCTTTCTTGGAGTTATTTTTTACCCCTAATTTCTGGCTATTTGCCTTTTTCTTTTGATCCCCTGCCCCCGTTGAAACGATGAGGACGCTGTTGGCAGGTCGGTCCCACATGTCATCCTCTATGAACAATAAAAGTTTCCTTTGGTGGATTTATTTTTGACCCCTAATTAATTTCTGGCTATTTCCTTTATTTTTCTTTTGATCCCCTGCCGCCTTGGAATTGTTGAGAATGCTGCTGCCTCATTTTTCTTTTGGTCCCGTGCCGCCTTGGAAACGTTGAGACCGCTGCTACAAAATGGGACCCGCATGTCATCCTCTATGTACAATAAAGTTTCTTTTCTTGGATTATTTTTGGCTCCTGATATTATGTCACTTGCCTTTTTCTTTCGATCTCATGCCGACTTTGAAACGTTGAGGATGCTGCTGCCTCATGGGTCCCGCATGTCATCCTCTCAGAACGATAAATGTTTTCTTTTCTTGTATTTTTTTACCAACTGATTTTTGGCTTTTTTTATTTTCGATCCCCTGCCGCCTTTGAAACGTTGACTCCGCTGCTGGCTCATGGGTCCCCGATGTCAGCCTCCCCGTACAAGAAACATGTGATATTTTATTTTGCAGACAATAAACGTTGTATTTCGCTCTGAGCTATTGCAAACGGATAAATTAAATCTTTATATCTACATAAACAAACTTATATGTTGAATCTCCTTGTTTTTTGTTTTTGCGAAGCATAGGACTTTCCTGTTTTTTTTTTGAGAAAAATCCGACCTTTCCTGTTTTGGAGTGGGCTGAAATTGTACGAGTCAAAAGGCCCAGCAGTATAGTTCGAAGGCCCAGATGTCCAGATACAGCCCAATTAAAATCTTTCTTTTCTTGGATTTTTTTCACACCCTGATTTCTGGCTACTTCATTTTTCTTTCGGTCCTGTGCCGCCTTGGAAGCGTTGAGACCGCTGCTACAAAATGGGACCCGCATGTCATCCTCTATGTACAATAAAGTTTCTTTTCTTGGATTATTTTTGGCTCCTGATATTATGTCACTTGACTTTTTCTTTCAATCTCATGCCGACTTTGAAACGTTGAGGAAGCTGCTGGCTCATGGGTCCCGCATGTCATCCTCTATGAACAATAAAAGTTTTCTTTGTTGGATTTATTTTTTTCCCCTAATTTCTGGCTATTTGTCTTTTTCTTTTGATCCCCTGCCCCCTTTGAAACGATGACGACGCAGCTGGCAAGTCGGTCCCACATGTCATCCTCTATGAACAATAAAAGTTTCCTTTGATGGATTTATTTTTTACCCTAATTAATTTCTGGCTATTTCCTTTTTTATTTTGATCCCCTGCCGCCTTGAAATAGTTGAGGATGCTGCTGCCTCATGGGTCCCGCATGTCATACTCTCAGAAAGGTAAATGTTTCTTTTCTTGAATTTGTTTACCAACTGATTTTTGGCTTATTTTTTCTTTCGATCTCCTGCCACCTTTAAAACGTTGACGACGCTGCTGGCTCATGGGTCCCCAATGTCAGCCTCCCCATACTGCAAATCCTCTTTCTGCAAAGGTTGTATTTCTAGATAGATAAGGTGGATTCGAATCTGCCATGGTTCAGGCAGCTCAGGTAAGCCTTCTTGCACTAATTAATGGAAGTAGTGTATCGCAAGGTCAAGACATGTGGCTCGGTGTAATGAATCTATATGAATCATGTTGTGGGTTCAATCTGATAGTTCTCTAACAGGTCAGCCAAAATAGAAATTAAGTTTTTTTCTAAAAGGGAAATGCAAATTAAGATGAACACAAACATTAGTTATCATAATAGCTGATCATACATACATACTTGCTAAGAGCAAAAGCTTGCCAGAGTTTTACCACCCATACAATTAATTAGCAGTTCAGATAAGATAACCTTATATAAGTATAACTACAAATGCATTTGCTAAGGGCTCATGGGACAACAGAACTAGACAACCGCGAACTTTATGACCAGCATGTCACAGCGGCATCGAAAGATCTTGACCTTCAACTTTGATCCAATGCGAAGTTTGGCACCGTCAATGAACTTTTTCCACCTGGAAGTAACAGCCAAGCGGCCATCTGTGGGACTGACAGAGTACCGTCCCTCCACGGTGAGACCTTCACTCTCCATGACGAGGGATATCTTGCCCCTTCGGCCAGCATTGAGATCCTTGGAGATACTTTTAGGCAATTTCTGATTCAAAGCAAGAGATACCACCAAAAATTAGTCAATGGCACCAATGCACTGAACCATGTGAGACTTTGAGCAGAGAAGACATCAAGATAAGAGCAGTTATGCTGTCATATACTCACGAACATAGCCTTCAGATGCGTCCTGGTCACCACACGGGTGGCCACAGCAATGAGCTGAGACCTCGGTGATCTGGCTGGGGCAGGTGCATGAGCCTGGGCTGGTACACGAGCTGGTGCTGATGCAGGAGACTGCTGGGCAGGTGCAGTAAACGGTGCCTCTAGAGGAACCGGTGCTGATGCAGGAGACTGTTGGGCAGGTGCAGTAAACGGTGCAGCTAGAGGAACCAGTGCTGATGCAGGAGCCTGCTGGGCATGTGTAGTATATGGGGCCTCTACAGGAACCAATGCTGATGTAGGGGACTGCTGGGTAGATGCAGTAAACGGAGCTGGTACAGGAACCGGTGCTGATGCAGGAGAGTGGGAAGCCGGTGCCGGTGCTGGTGTGGTTGCCCTTTGTGACATCCGCTCCTGTTCCGTCAGGGGATCTGCAGCTTTGATCATGTTAAACCCAGCAAGCTAGAACAGAGGGAATGGTTTAGAACAACTGCTCAGAATGCAGTTATCAAAAGATATGAGTAGAAAAAAGTTACATATTATATATTTGGAAGTGTCTCCAACTCTGTAAGCAGTTACGTATATCTGCCCGTTTGAGTTTCTGATCCTCAGCTCGTCGCCCTTCTTCAGACCGTAGTCAAAAGCAAACTTTCTCCAATCATGTCCATACAAATATGTGATGGCCTGCGTCTTGTAGACATACACCTCATAGACCGTGTAGGTGTTCATCAATTTGCCATTGCCATGCATAGTGAAAGATCCTTCATGCGGACACATCTGGTTAATCATTGGACGAAGTTCACAAGGTACAGTCTGCATGTGAAAATTGATACAAATGTAAGAAGCAGGAAGACTAAAAACAAGACTTTACTATATGCCAATTCATGCTAAACCACTGAGAATACATACCTGTAACTCTGTGAAGGAGCTACTAGAAAGGTAGATAGAGCCATAGGAGGTGTTATATGCGGGGTATGTACATGGGCCCGCCATATTCCCGCAAGCTCGGCATCGGGATGGTGAAGGAAACATGGGAGGTACTACTGGTGCGTAGCGCTGAACGTAAGTGGAAGAATTAGGTTGTGTAAAGTGCATAGTTCAGAGCAATGCAAATGTTGACAAGCAAGTGCATAACACTATGTTACAAACTGAACAGTGAAAAATTAGTGTATGATGAATATAAGCATGCTAATTTGGTGTTTCCGAATTCCAAAAAGCATTAGACAGAGCCAGTGATAATATCAGACATAAATCATGGCATGTATATGTGGCTTAAGAAAATATACCCGAACCCTTGGATGGTTACGGCCCGGCTGATCCTTGGACTTGAGCTTATATAAGCATCCAGAAGGTGGGGCTGACAGTAACTTGGTGGCAGCCTCTGCAGATGCCTCATCAGCAGCAGTTGCAATCCTTTTGACCAATGAAGGCTTAGCAGTTTCAGTCTGCATATAAAAATTGAAGAGCAACAGACATCAGCAGTGATATATAAAATGAATCTATGAGACACTGATGCATATAGTGCTGGATGTAAGTGGAAGAATAGGTGTGTGTGTTTCTGAACTATTGGTAAGCATTAGACAAAGCCGGCAATAAACAGACAAAAATCAAATCATGTATGAGGATTAAGAAAATATACCTGCTTACTGAAAAGGGTACCACCCAGCTGGCCCGTGGCCTTGTGCTTGAGGAGGTTTTCAGAAGATGGTGGCAGCACCATCGTCTTCACAGCAGCCTCATCAGGATCATTTTTTATCCATTTGAGTAGAGGAACAGAAGTTTCATCCTGCATATGAATAGCAACAGAACTCATCATTGATATTTAATAAATCTATGAGATAGACTGATGCAAATAGTGCGGGGTGTAAGTGGAAGAATAGGGTTGTGCATAGAGAACAGTTGACAACAATGCAAATGATTACAAAAGAAGCCAATGGAAATCAACAGTTTATATACTGGATGAGACAGACTGAAAAGTGAAAAATTAGTGTATGATGATTGTAAGCAAACGCAGTGTTTCTGAACTTTTGGTAAGCATTAGACAAAGCCAACAGTAATTAAACAGATAATAATGAAATCATGTATGTGGATTAAGAAAATATACCAGATTCATTAAAAGGTCACCACCCAGCTGGCCCATGGCCTCGTGCTTGTAGAGGTTTTCGGAAGATGGTGCCGGCACCATCGTCCTCACAGCAGCCTCATTAGCCCCATTTTGCATCCACTTGAGTAAAGGCGCAGCAGTTTCAGCCTGCATAAGAATGGGAACAGATCTCAGCAGTGATATTGAATGACTCTGAGACAGACTGATGCATATAGTGCTAGATGTAAGTGGAAGGGTATGGCCGTGTATGGACAACAGTTCACAACAATGCAAGGGTGTGTTCGGTTCTGAAACAGCGTGGAATGGAATGGAATGGTTCCATTTCAGAGGAATGGAATGGTTACATTTTTGTTCGGTTGGGAAAAATGGAGAGCAGAAGAGATCGAGGTTAAACTAACCAATTGTCTCAAAATTGTAATTAACAATTGCAAATGACATTTTAATCTCAAAGTCGTAATTAACAGCGCCTAATGGTGCTCTTTTAATCTAAAAATCGAAATTAACATCATTTTATGTTGGGTTAGGGGAACTGGAGTAGATGAACATTACTGTATGATGATTGTAAGCAAACGAATTTGGTGTTTCTAAACTTTTGGCTTCGAGATCTTATGGGTTTCAACTCTAGCCTACCCCAACTTGTTTGGGACTGAAAGGCTTGGTTGTTGTTGTTGTTGTTGTAAACTTTTGGCAAGCATAGAAAAAACCGACAATAAACAGAGAAAAATCAAGGCATGTTTTGTGGATTAAGAAAATATACCATATTCATTAAAAGATCACCACCCAGCTGGTGCGTGGCCTTGTGCTTGTAGAGGCATTTAGAAGATGGGGGCGGCATCAACATACTGGCAGCCTGATCAGCCGCAGTTTTGATCTTCCTTTTGAGTAAAGGCCCTAAAGTTTCAGTCTGCATATGAATAGCAAAACAAAAGGCAGACCTCAGCAGTGATATTGAATTACTGTATGAGATAGACTGATGCATATAGTGGATGCTCTTAGCCTTTTGCAGCGTGAACACTAGCTATGGACAGACAAAAAAACTAGTTAACTCAGCTTTGTCTAGATATGAATGTACTACCACCATCCAAAAGCTTAAGCCTTATTTATTTTTGAGAAATCAAAACAAGCAAAGTTTGACCAAAATTTTAGAACATTCTATCAACAAATATAATACTGTGTAGATACCGTAGGAAAATATATTTTATTATCTATTTAATGATATTAATTTTGTATTTTGCATGTTACTGATTTTTGGTAAAAGCTTAGTCAAACATGGTATAGTTTGACTTTCTAAAAATAATATAAGCCCAAAGCTTTGGGATGGAGGCAGTAGTATCTAGAGCTAAAACACATCTAGATACATCCGTATCTACAGATAGTTGAGTCAATTAATTTGGATCTGAGGGAGTATCAGATTCAGACTACATCATGGTAAGTTGGTTAAAAAAATTACCCCTGGGCGGTCCCTGCCCAGCTCGGCAGTGGCATTTCGCTTCTTGTGCTGCAGATCGGGCCATGCTCCTGCAGCAGGTGGGGCGCTATTCTCGTTCCCCATAGCCTCAGCACGGAACCTGGAGGTACCAACCTGATACAGAGAATATAGAGCATGGTGTCACAGAGGCTTTACGCACAAACAGCTGAAGACATGTGCTACTTTAAGCATATTCCAGAACAGGAACAGATTGAGGATGCAGAGACCAGAGAGACACTTAAAAGGTAAAGAGTGGATAAGCAAACGGAGTACCTGCTTCGCGGGGCTGGGGACGCAGCTCAGGCTCAGCCAACTGCCCACATGCGTGGTGGCCTTACGCTCCATTGCCCCCACCGCCGAGGTCTTGCCTTTCCTGTACAAGCTGACAAAAGATACAGTGAGGATCAGCAGAAACTACAAAGGTTGCAAATGTCGACAAATAAAGGAAGAACACCCCAATCCAAGCAAAGGTAGCCCCCGCCCCCCACCCCCATCAATCACTCCCAGCTCGAGGGTGACCAGAAAGACACCCCTTTGCCCAGAATAGGAAAGAGATGCGCAAGATATCGAGGAGAGGAAAAAAGAACCGATCTCGAGAAAGGAGAGAACATTACTAGTCCTACCTAATCCGCTTGGGCTAGATGCAGCTTGCCCCTCCAAGCTGGATGCCTGGACGGTGGAGGCGAAAGGAGGGGATCGAGCTAGCGGCTTGCATCCGTCGGCAATCGGCACTCGATCGGGAGAGAAGGGGTGCTACATAAAGGGGAGGGGTAACATATTTTATTACACAGTGAACTTACTGATGTGACTAGTCATTACATGTCTCACTGAAACTAGGGCCCATAGTGTGGCACCCCAAATTTACTTGAAGCTGCCCGGCGGGACGCATTGGCGCGTCAAGAAACCCCCGAATTGTAGCGGGGAAATGAAACATTTCACAAAAATTCGAAATTCAAGCACACCGCCACGCGCCAAGCACGCGGCTGTTCCTTCCTCTTCCTCGGTTCCTCCTCCCCTATCCGAAAAAACCCCAAATCCCAAGCTCAAACCAAAAAAAAAACAAAAAACAAATCCCCTGGCCGCCATGCATGTCCTCGTTAACCCGCTGGAGATCGTTCCCGGACGATGCGGACCACCCGCCCTGAGATCCAGAATTCCGTCCACCTCGAGGCACTGCGTGCTGTCTCGCAGCAGCGGCTTGAGGGCGCTGAAGAGGAAGTTCCGCCGGAAAGTGCTCATGGCAACCGTGCAAGCTCACCGGCGTGCTGTATCCCGAGAGGAACTGGTCAAAGCTTTGCTATTCGCCACACACAAAAAAATTGCGGGCCAAGATCTGGTCAAAGCTTCGTCGATGGCTTGCCGCGAGAGGCTTGGAGTCCAGAGTCAATAAACTAGCTGCTCGAGGACTTGGGCGGTTTACACGGATTCATATTAACTGACTCAAGTTTGTTAGTCTAGTTAACAAATGCATCTAGATACATCCATATCTAGACAGAATTGAGTCCATTAATATGAATCAGAGGGGAGTACCTGAAAGTGTTTCATGCTACCAACTAATGCGCTGGCAGGAATCGCTGTAGAAGTAATTGTGCTACTACTTGTACGATGAACTGATTGTGTGGGTGTCGAATTTTGCAACGCGATCATCCACTGAATGCTTAATCTAGCGCCAAAGGCGTACAAATCATAACATACTACAGCACCAGAACATAAGAGTACGAATCATAAAGTAGCTCAACATTTTGCATCAGGGCTGGGTGGTCCTGAGACTACCGGGACGCCCCTGATGATCTCCGGGTGTGCATCCTCTTCAACGCAAAGCTGTGTACTCGGTCCACGGCCTCCTTCTGTAGGCTGGATAATCTCAGGTGCAGGACCTTCGTCTATGAGAGGCTCGTCATCAGTACCATCCACAGGTGCATCAGGGCTGGGTGGTCTTGAGACTACCCGGACGCCCGTGATGATCTCCGGGCGTGCATCCACTTCAACGCAAAGCTGTGTACTCGGTCCACGGCCTCCTTCTGTAGGCTGGATAATCTCAGGTGCAGGACCTTCGTCTATGAAAGGCTCGTCATCAGTACCATCCACAGGTGCATCAAACTGAGATTCATCTTCAAATCTCCCATCAAACTGAGAGACCTCTTTAACTCTATGCTTCTGCAATTAGTACATCAACCGATTAGACAAACATCTAAGGGATGCAACCTGAACAAATGCCGTTTTACATATTTACCTTCTCATCTGGCACAGCACATGTCCCAGAGCTGAAACCCGTTTCCTGAAGCAAGCGCTTTTTCTCTCCTTCCCGTCCATCCATCTGCAACAAGTTAAATTTGAGTACAGAACCTTGCACAGCAATGCAAACTATTGATTGAAACAGCGGCAGCATCAATATAAATAATTAACTACATATGCCAGCACACATACAGTGTGAGCAAGATCTGCTTCTCCTGCTAAAGGATCATTATATGGTTCACCATGCTAAACCCGCCTAACATATGTGCGGTCCATCCCAAAAATGTGTAAATGATCTGCCACTACAGGGTGAGGCCTCTTCTCACCATTCATACATGTGCAGCGCGGGCAATACACGTCCAGGTTGTGACCATCATGAGCTCTAATAAACCCCATAAAGGGTTGAACACCATTTATATATGAAGGGGAACATAAGTGTCCATGCAGTTTCCAAGTTCTGTCCATCTGTTTAATTATGAGATACAGTGGTTGGTGATTAATTTAAGGCGAAGTAGGAAATGTATATCCATCGAGTACAAAACTATACTACATGATTATGCATTTCAGCAATCATGTCGAGTACAAAACAAAAAATGCCCATCGACATTTTAGCAAACAGATCGTGTACAAAACTCTGCCATGGCATTTCAGCAAATTAACGGATCGAGTGCAGAACTGACTCTATATGCCCACGCAAATGAACAAATTGATCGATGACAAATCGAGCGGAAAACTATAAAGTGCCAATTAGTTCGAGCATACTGACGAATTTTTTTAGCAGCATCAAGAAAATATAAATCGTTAGGCTGTCTTGCCCGATACATGATTGAGCTAGAGATAGCAGCCCTACCGTGGATCAACTTGACCGCCGGTGCGTCTCGAGAAGAACGACGGGGAGGAGAAGCTTCTTCTTCGCACGGACGGGACGGGGAGGGGAAGCTCTTCGCACGGACGGGGATAAGTTGTGTACGGGTGGGTGGGGGGTCATGCGGCCGGGCCGCCGGGGTGATAATTAAGGTTGGTAGGTGGCGTTTAATGGAGTTGCGTGTGTAATTTGCCGTGCACAAGGTTGAGGAATAGGCGGTTCCCTTTGCCGCGCGCACAATTCAAACTATCCCGCCCATGTAGTTTAAATTCGCCATATTTTCGTTAAATCGACATAAAGTCATGTGAGTGGGGGAAAATTAGCAAAGTTGCTTGAAAAATAGTAAAACTCTGGAATTATCCTTTAAATATGCTCTACTTCGTGTGAAAATCGGGGTGTGGAAGCATGTTGAGCTGTTTTATTTGTACTTTCTTCATTAAAACTCCCATTTTATGCACTTTGGATGGAAAGAAATCATTTGTACATAAATTTTGACAACGCCATTTGCAAACACTAATTGTTTACATGCCAAGATGCACCCATCCACCAAATATATATGTGGCAAAAGTTTATCACAATCTAGCAGATATGCATAATTAGTGAGGGACCCCTTTTGATTTTGTGCAATTTCCACTAATTAGGTAGAGATCGAGAAGGGTTAATTAATTAGGCCATGTTAGGGGTTATGTGTTTTAATAGGTTGTGTGGATTCAAATACAACTTCTTTATTTGTGTGCTATGATTAATCAAAACTAGATCGATCGACTGCGCACACATTATTAGAGGCGCATGCCTTTGCGCACAAAGTGCATGTGTGTGTTGTTGGCCACCAGAGAGAGAGAGAGAGAGAGAGAGAGAGATAGAGGTAGAGAGAGCTACATACGAGAGAGCGATTGAAATCCCCAAATTAAACACATATATATGCATGGCACATTTAATTTAATTAGAGGACCGCGAGGCACCCCTGGCCTGCTTGATGCATAATTAAGTGTCATTGGCCTATATATATAGGGTTTAATTAGGGTTTAGGGTTTAGGGTTAGGAGGTTAGGGTTTAGGGTTTAATGTTTATGGTGTTTAGGGTTTAGGGATTAGGGATTAGGGTTTATTTAGGGTTTAAGGTTTAGGGATCATCGATCGAGTGCGCACACACACATTATTAGAGGCACACGCGCCTTTGCGCATAAAGTGCATGCGTATATGTGTGTGTTTTTTGGCCACCAACGACATATAGATGATCGAGAGAGAGAGATTGAAATCCCCAAGAATATGTTCAAATATATATTAAAATATATGCACGAATTAATGCATGCATGGTAGGCCATGCATGCACACTAATTATATATATATTATGAGGAAACTTAATCAAATGTGTTTTCATTCGAGAGAACTTGTCAAAATTCAAGTTAATTAATTTATCATCGATAATTATATAATTAATTAATGAATCTCAGGGAGATGTTATACAACATATGATCGATATATAGGCCATGTATATATTAATTGGTTTTAATCTACCGTTTTTGCTAGCTAGCTGCATGCTATATATAGAGCATGTTTTTATTAGATCGGGTTATAGCTAGTATAGTTTAGGGTTATGTGTTTTAATTAACTAGGGTTTGATTAGCTAGGGGTTAGTTATATATATATGGTTTAGGGTTAATGCATGTCACATTTAATTTAACTAGAGGACCGCGAGGCACCCCTGGCCTGCTTGATGCACAATTAAGTGTCGTTGGCCTATATATATAGGGTTTAATTAGGGTTTAGGGTTAGCTAGCTGGGTTTAGGGTTTAGTGTTTTGGGTGTTTAGCTAGGGTCTAGGGTTTAGGGTTTAGTGTTTACTGTGTTTAGAGGGTCTAGGGTTTAGTGTTTAGGGTGTTTAGGGTCTAGGGTTTAGGGTCTAGTGTTTAGGGTCTATGGTTTAGGGTTTAATTAGTGTTTAGGGTGTTTAGGGTTTAGGGTTTAGTGTTTACGGTGTTTAGGGTCTAGGGTTTAGGGTTTAGTGTTTAGGGTCTAGGGTTTAGGGTTTAATTAGTGTTTAGGGTGTTTATAGGGTTTAGGGTTTAGGGTTTAGGGTTTTAGGGTTTAGGGTTTAGGGTTTAGGGTTTAGGGTTTAGGGTTTATGGTTTAGGGTTTACGGTGTTTAGGGTCTAGGGTTTAGGGTTTAGTACGTGTTTAGGGTGTTTAGGGTCTAGGGTTTAGTGTGTTTAGGGTGTTTAGGGTTTAGGGGATTAGGGATTAGGGTTTTAGGGTTGTTTAAGGTTTAGGGATCATCGATCGAGTGCGCACACACATTATTAGAGGCACACGCGCCTTTGCGCATAAAGTGCATGCGTATATGTGTGTGTTTTTTGGCCACCAACGACATATAGATGATCGAGAGAGAGAGATTGAAATCCCCCAAGAATATGTTCAAATATATATTAAAATATATGCACGAATTAATGCATGCATGGTAGGCCATGCATGCACACTAATTATATATATATTATGAGGAAACTTAATCAAATGTGTTTTCATTCGAGAGAACTTGTCAAAATTCAAGTTAATTAATTTATCATCGATAATTATATAATTAATTAATGAATCTCAGGGAGATGTTATACAACATATGATCGATATATAGGCCATGTATATATTAATTGGTTTTAATCTACCGTTTTTGCTAGCTAGCTGCATGCTATATATAGAGCATGTTTTTATTAGATCGGGTTATAGCTAGTATAGTTTAGGGTTATGTGTTTTAATTAACTAGGGTTTGATTAGCTAGGGGTTAGTTATATATATATGGTTTAGGGTTAATGCATGTCACATTTAATTTAACTAGAGGACCGCGAGGCACCCCTGGCCTGCTTGATGCACAATTAAGTGTCGTTGGCCTATATATATAGGGTTTAATTAGGGTTTAGGGTTAGCTAGCTGGGTTTAGGGTTTAGTGTTTTGGGTGTTTAGCTAGGGTCTAGGGTTTAGGGTTTAGTGTTTACTGTGTTTAGAGGGTCTAGGGTTTAGTGTTTAGGGTGTTTAGGGTCTAGGGTTTAGGGTCTAGTGTTTAGGGTCTATGGTTTAGGGTTTAATTAGTGTTTAGGGTGTTTAGGGTTTAGGGTTTAGTGTTTACGGTGTTTAGGGTCTAGGGTTTAGGGTTTAGTGTTTAGGGTCTAGGGTTTAGGTTTTAATTAGTGTTTAGGGTGTTTATAGGGTTTAGGGTTTAGTGTTTAGGGTTTAGGGTTTTAGGGTTTAGGGTTTAGGGTTTAGGGTTTAGGGTTTATGGTTTAGGGTTTACGGTGTTTAGGGTCTAGGGTTTAGGGTTTAGTGTTTAGGGTGTTTAGGGTCTAGGGTTTAGTGTGTTTAGGGTGTTTAGGGTTTAGGGGATTAGGGATTAGGGTTTTAGGGTTGTTTAAGGTTTAGGGATCATCGATCGAGTGCGCACACACATTATTAGAGGCACCCGCGCCTTTACGCATCAAGTGCATGCGTATATATGTGTGTTTTTTGGGCCACCAACGATATATAGATGATCGAGAGAGAGAGAGATCGATTGAAATCCCCAAGAATATGTTCAAATATACATTAAAATATATGCACGAATGCATTGTAGGCCATGCATGCACACTAATTATATATATATTATGAGGCAACTTAATCAAATGTGTTTTCATTCGAGAGAACTTGTCAAAGTTCAAGTTAATTAATTTATCACGATAATTATATAATTAATTAATGATTCTCAGGGATATGTTATACAACATGATCGATATAGGCCATGTATATTTTAATTGGTGTTAATCTACGGTTTGCTAGCTAGCTAGCTGCTATATATAGAGCATGTTTTTATTAGATCGGGTTATAGCTAGCTAGTATAGTTTAGGGTTATGTGTGTTAATTAAGTAGGGTTGATTAGCTAGGGTTAGTTACATATATATGGTTTAGGGTTAATGCATGGCACATTTAATTTTATTAGAGGATCACGAGGCACCCATGACCCGCTCGATCGATGCACAATTAAGTGTCGTTGGCCTATACATAGGGTTTAATTGGGGTTTAGGATTAGCTAGGGTTTAGGGTTAGGGTTAGGGTACGTTTAGGGTCTAGGGTTTAGGGTTTAGTGTTTAGGGTTTAGGGATTAGGGATTTAAGGTTTTAGGGTTGTTTAAGGTTTAGGGATCATCGATCGAGTGCGCACACACATTATTAGAGGCACCCGCGCCGTTACGCATAAATTGCATGCATATATATGTGTGTTTTTTGGGCCACCAACGATATATAGATGATCGAGAGAGAGAGATCGATTGAAATCCCCAAGAATATGTTCAAATATACATTAAAATATATGCACGAATGCATTGTAGGCCATGCATGCACACTAATTATATATATATTATGAGGCAACTTAATCAAATGTGTTTTCATTCGAGAGAACTTGTCAAAGTTCAAGTTAATTAATTTATCACGATAATTATATAATTAATTAATGAATCTCAGGGATATGTTATGCAACATGATCGATATAGGCCATGTATATTTTAATTGGTGTTAATCTACGGTTTGCTAGCTAGCTGCTATATATAGAGCATGTTTTTATTAGATCGGGTTATAGCAGCTAGCTAGTATAGTTTAGGGTTATGTGTTTTAATTAAGTAGGGTTGATTAGCTAGGGTTAGTTACATATATATGGTTTAGGGTTAATGCACGGCACATTTAATTTTATTAGAGGATCACGAGGCACCCATGACCCGCTCGATCGATGCACAATTAAGTGTCGTTGGCCTATACAGAGGGTTTAATTGGGGTTTAGGATTAGCTAGGGTTTAGGGTTAGGGTTAGGGTTAGGGTTAGGGTATGTTTAGGGTCTAGGGTTTAGGGTTTAGTGTTTAGGGTGTTTAGGGTTTAGGGATTAGGGATTTTAAGGTTTTAGGGTTGTTTAAGGTTTAGGGATCATCGATCGAGTGCGCACACACATTATATTATTAGAGGCACCCGCGCCTTTACGCATAAATTGCATGCATATATATGTGTGTTTTTTGGGCCACCAACGATATATAGATGATCGAGAGAGAGAGAGATTGAAATCCCCAAGAATATGTTCAAATATACATTAAAATATATGCACGAATGCATTGTAGGCCATGCATGCACACTAATTATATATATATATTATGAGGCAACTTAATCAAATGTGTTTTCATTCGAGAGAACTTGTCAAAGTTCAAGTTAATTAATTTATCACGATAATTATATAATTAATTAATGAATCTCAGGGATATGTTATACAACATGATCGATATAGGCCATGTATATTTTAATTGGTGTTAATCTACGGTTTGCTAGCTAGCTGCTATATATAGAGCATGTTTTTATTAGATCGGGTTATATCTAGTATAGTTTAGGGTTATGTGTTTTAATTAAGTAGGGTTGATTAGCTAGGGTTAGTTACATATATATGGTTTATGGTTAATGCATGGCACATTTAATTTTATTAGAGGATCGCGAGGCACCCATGACCCGCTCGATCGATGCACAATTAAGTGTCGTTGGCATATACATAGGGTTTAATTGGGGTTTAGGATTAGCTAGGGTTTAGGGTTAGGGTTAGGGTTAGGGTACGTTTAGGGTCTAGGGTTTAGGGTTTAGTGTTTAGGGTGTTTAGGGTTTAGGGATTAGGGATTTAGGGGTTTTAGGGTTGTTTAAGGTTTAGGGATCATCGATCGAGTGCGCACACACATTATTAGAGGCACCCGCGCCTTTACGCATAAATTGCATGCATATATATATATGTGTGTTTTTTGGCCACCAACGATATATAGATGATCGAGAGAGAGAGATTGAAATCCCCAAGAATATGTTCAAATATACATTAAAATATATGCACGAATGCATGGTAGGCCATGCATGCACACTAAATATATATATATATTATGAGGCAACTTAATCAAATGTGTTTTCATTCGAGAGAACTTGTCAAAATTAAAGTTAATTAATTTATCACGATAATTATATAATTAATTAATGAATCTCAGGGATATGTTATACAACATGATCGATATAGGCCATGTATATATTAATTGGTGTTAATCTACGGTTTGCTAGCTAGCTGCTATATATAGAGCATGTTTTTATTAGATCGGGTTATAGCTAGTATAGTTTAGGGTTATGTGTTTTAATTAAGTAGGGTTGATTAGCTATGGTTAGTTACATATATATGGTTTAGGGTTAATGCATGGCACATTTAATTTAATTAGAGGACCGCGAGGCACCCCTGGCCTGCTTGATGCACAATTAAGTGTCGTTGGCCTATATATAGGGTTTAATTAGGGTTTAGGGTTAGGGTTAGGGTTTAGGGTTTAGTGTTTAGGGTGTTTAGGGTTTAGGGATTAGGGATTAGGGTTTCAGGGTTGTATAAGGTTTAGGGATCATCGATCGAGTGCGCACACACATTATTAGAGGCACCCGCGCCTTTGCGCATAAAGTGCATGCGTATAGTTTAGGGTTATTTGTTTTAATTAAGTAGGGTTTGATCAGCTAGGGTTAGTTACATATATATGGTTTAGGGTTAATGCATGGCACATTACATATAGTTTAAATCTCAAGAATGTTTATACATGATAGGCCATATGTGCAAAGGAATTTTTTTCCTCGTGAACTTGTCAAAATTCAAGTTTATCAGTGCCAATGGAAACTAGTCCAAAAAATTACATAGAGGACCAAAAGTACTAGACAATAACTAATAGAACCTGCAACTTTACAAAAAGGACCCCAAAACATATAGAAGAAAATCAATCGAGTCCTTCTCGACCGCACATCAGATCTCTGCTCCGCATCCTTTCCAGCAACTCCGTCGCCGGGGACGCACCACTTGGGACGGTGTCGCCGGTAGTCGCCAGGACGAAGGAGAAGAAGGGCCTCAGCAACGGCATATTGGCTCTGAGAAGGGTCGCTGAAAGTCCAAGATGTGCACGGGCAAGACGGATGACGCCGTCGTATGCCCCGAGCTTGTGAACTTTAGCAGCTTGACTTCCCCATTGGCCAGATCTGAAGCACTGACCAAAGCAAGCCTCACCGTTAGCGCCATCACATTGATGGCACCAGATCGGGGTTTGGCCGGCAAGATCCGCCAGATTCACCATAGGCCAGATCTGAAGCCGATGACGAGATCCCCGACTCCATTGCGCCATTCTGCTCATGGGAAACACTGGATCTAAGCTTACAACAACACTAACTCCCTCGGATCCAAATTAGCTGACTCAACTTTGCTTATCTAAATATGGATGTATCCACACATGTTTTTACTCTAGATACATACACGTCTAAGGAAAGTTGAATCAATTAATTTAGTTCGGAGGGTGTACAATATACAGAGAGAAGTCGGCCTCGTCTCCGGCCGGCGAGGCCGCCGGAGAGAAGGGGGAGAGGAGCCGGGGGAGTGGGAGAGACTCGAGAGAGAAAGAGAAGAGGAAGAAATGAGAGCTCCCTGGGGAAGAACATTATTTTTGTCGTTCTGCTCGTAGCTTGAAACTGAAAATTTCGGCCACGCGCCAAATCATCCCGCCGCATCCATTCGAAAATCCCGTGACCAGTTTTACCCTTTTAACCCTGGTCCGGAAGCTACAACCCACCGACCATGGAGGGCTCATTCGGTAACAATGAAATATCTTGCCTAGATCCCGAACCCTCCCCACAGGCCCACACCCACCCACCAACCATTCGCCCCATTAGCTCAAAAATACTCTCACACGCCAAAGCTCTGACTCTCTACAGTACTAGATCTGCTTCGCCGCCGGCATACTCCTCCACAGCGTAGCCTTGATCGTGTTGGCTGTCCACCCACCTGATCCGCTCCCCCGCCGCCCTCGTCACCGACGGATCTGCTTCACCGCCGACCTCGCCACCGACGGATCTGCTTCACCGCCGACCTCGCCACCGACGGATCTGCTTCACCGCCGACCTCGCCACCGACGGATCTGCTTCACCGCCGACCTCGCCACCGACTACCTCGCCGCAGCGGCTGTATCAACTTCACCGAATACCTTGCCAGCCAACCAGATCTGCTTCACTAACGCCCGCTTCTACTGAAACATGGTCGATTCATCGTCTCCCGCGTTCGCCGCCGCTGGAATGCAAGTTGCCGCCCCCGTCCACCCCGCCGCAGCTTGGTTAGTACGCTGGCCCGTTAGATCGCGGTGTTTCTTTAGCCATGTTTTGTGTAGTTATTTGCAGATCTCATATGCCGTTAACTTTCTTGATGTGTTGCTTCGCATGAAGTTTGTTTAAATGTTGTACAGTACAAAAGCATTATCCGGTCGCTACCATCCTGTTCATTCTACTGACACCTGTGTGCATCCACATATTTATAGCCTTGTACCCATTCATTTGCTGCCAACTGTTTTTGTACTGCATGCTATTGTCGCACTGCTTTTATAGTCGTGCTATGGGCATTTCCAATCTGCTTGTTCTTATACCACGTCATTAGCTCACCGCTAGCTGTTTTCTCGTGTCTGCTATTCTCACACTGCTTTTATAATCATGCTATGTGCATTTCCAATCTGCTTGCTCTTATACCTCGTCTTTAGCTTATATAGTTATTGCTGCGTGCATGTCTGGTCTTTGTATTATCGTAGACTGACTTGTCAATGTTATTTTTCCTTGGGATTGATCATGCGAACCACTTATTAGAACATCCAACATTAACAGCGGGGACGCTAGGTAAGGTTGGAATCTGAGTTCGTGGTTGGTAATTTTGGCAGTTTACTTCCGTTATTATCTATAACCTATATGCATTGTTCCTTATGCAAGAGATTAACACTTGGAACCCTGCCATAGCAATGCCATTCATGCTTTACTATGTTTCTGCCTATTTGATATGCTTGTCTTGGAGAAACTTCGAGGGTGATTTGAACCTGACATTTGGTCATTCTTAATGCCAGTTTACTTTATGTGTAAAACCTTGGCATTACCCTACTCTAAATCTGAATGTCTGAAATTCGTATCTCATGCAAAGCAACATCTAGTTGGTTTTAATTTGATATCTGGTAACTATTGGCTTATTCATTTGGCAGCTCAAGTTTTTTGTTATTTGAAACCAGCTGACTTGGTCTTAAATGTGATATCTAAACACAGATTAAGGACAATGGAGCAGGAGGATTAGCATTTCACTTGATGGCTGAACCTAAAATGATAGGCATGTTGACCACGACTAGTGCACGCAAGAGAAGGACCTGCAGTGAGCCAGTATGTGCTTAGTACATGCATCTTATCTTATCTTGTGCTTATTTCTGCTACATGCTGTTATCTGATCTCTACATTGCGTAATACATGTTTGAATAGTTAATTGTTGTAACTATGTTTACAATGTTACCAGAATGCTGTTTTAATGAAGCAGTCATCATTAGAAGATAGTCGCCAAAAAAGGATCTGTAGCGACCCTGTGCAACATTATGATGTAAGTTTGTGCTTAGTACAAGTTCCATACATGTCTTATTTATGCAACTTGTTATTATCTTATATCTACATTGCATAATAAATGTTTGCATAGTTCATCGTTTAACTCTTTTTGCATTATTATCAGAATGCAGTTGTGATGAAGCAATCTTCATTACCAGTGAGGCCCACAAAAAGTTCTGATCTTTCTTCTGATGCATCTTCTCATAGCCGTCAACCTAGACCATTTCTTTCATCAGACAGTAAATATCTCAAGGCTGTACTTTATAAAAGACATGGTATTGCTGCTTTAAGATCTGTAGCTGATATGTTGACAAAGAGTACACAAGATTCAATCAAGGCGATTGCCAAATGTCAACCTGTTATTGATGATGCTAATAGAAGTCCTCAATGATTCTATGTAATTTTTTTATTTGGGCACATTAATTGCCTTGTAATTTTCCTATTTGTTTTATTTGTGTATGTAATTGTGTGTATCATTGAAATCAGATTTTAGGCTCATGAAATTTAATGCAAGTTGACTAGTCAAACAAGTAGGGCCCTACAACAGATTGGGCCGGCCCACTTACAGTAGTGTGGGACCCACTTTCATTTTGGGCCGGCCCACTTCTTTAGTAGGCCGGCCCGGTTACACGATAATGGGCTCCACATGCTTATTGGGCCGGCCCACTTGCTCTATGGTGGTCCCACATGGTAAATGGGCCGGCCCTTTAATAGGAAGGTGGGACCCACCTGTGTTTTGACCCGGCCCACTATCTTGTTGGGCCGGCCCACTTTCTAGATGGTGGACCCCACATACCAAATGGGCCGGCCCACTTTCTATATGGTGGACCCCACACACCAAATGGGCCGGCCCTTTAATAGGATGGTGGGACCCACCTGTGTTTTGGCCCGGCCCACTATCTCGTTGGGCGGCCCACTTTCTACATGGTGGACCCCACATACCAAATGGGGGCCCATTAACAGGAATGTGGGACCCACATGTGTTTTTGGCCGGCCCACTATCTTGGTGGGCCAGCCCACTTGCTATATTGTGGACCCCACATACTAAATGGGCCGGCCCTTTAACAGGAAGATGGGTCCCACTGTGTTTTTGGCCCGGCCCACTATCTTGTTGGGCCGGCCCACTTGATATATGGTGGACCCACACACTAAATGGGCGGCCCTTTAACGGAAAGTGGGACCCTGTGTTTTGGCCGGCCCACTAGCTTGTTGGGCGGCCCACTTGCTATACGGTGGACCCCACACACTAAATGGGTCGGCCTTTTAACGGAAAGTGGGACCCACGTGTTTTTGGCCCGGCCCACTTGCTTCTTGGGGCCCCGATTCTGTAAGGTGGACCCCACATGTTAAATGGGCCGGCCCATTTAACTTTTGACCCGTCAACATTAGAGGTTAGGCCGGCCCACGTAACTAATGGACCGGCCCAGCTATATAGTTGACCGGTCAAACTATGTCATCTGGCCCGGCCCGCTTAAGACGTGGCAGGCCTCGTGTGGGCCTACCATCTACCACGGGGTTTCACCGGTTAACGCCGTTAACTGGCAGTTAACGGCGTCTGCCACGTGTCAGTTTGCATGACGTCAGCAGTCAACGGGCTCAAAACACTTCCGCAACGGTCCGATTTTCCGTGGCGGAAGCGCCCAAGCGCGACGGACCGAAAAAATCGTCGTTGGACTTTGCCTGACGCAGTTTCCACAACGGAACCCATATCGTCGGGTTAGGCCCATAGGCGACGAAAAATACCCCTTAGCGGACGATTTTGAGACGTTGTCTATCAGAACTTTTCTTGTAGTGTATGGTGAACACAAATGGCATAGTAGTTGGCTCAAGGATTTTGGATGCATGAGAAGTATTCCCTCTCGATACAAGGTTTAGGCTAGCAAGGTTATTTGAAACAAACACAAGGATGAACCGGTGCAGCAAAACTCACATAAAAGACATATTGTAAACATTATAAGACTCTACACCGTCTTCCTTGTTGTTCAAAACTCAATACTAGAAATTATCTAGACCTTAGAGAGACCAATTATGCAAACCAAATTTTAGCAAGCTCTATGTATTTCTTCATTAATGGGTGCAAAGTATATGATGCAAGAGCTTAAACATGAGCACAACAATTGCCAAGTATCACATTATCCAAGACATTTTTACCGATTACTACATGTAGCATTTTTCCAATTCCAACCATATAACAATATAACGAAGAGGAAACTTCGCCATGAATATTATGAGCTAAGAACACATGTGTTCATACGAACCAGCGGAGCGTGTCTCTCTCCCACACAAGGATGAACTTATTCAGAGAATGAAAATAACAAAACAAAAATAAAAGCACACACAGACGCTCCAAGTAAAGTACATAAGATGTGACCGAATAAAAATATAGAGGAACCTGATGATGTTGTCGATGAAGAAGGGGATGCCTTGGGCATCCCCAAGCTTAGACGCTTGAGTCTTCTTAAAATATGCAGGGGTGAACCACGGGGGCATCCCCAAGCTTAGAGCTTTCACTCCTCTTGATCATAGTATATCATTCTCCTCTCTTGACCCTTGAAAACTTCCTTCACACCAAACTTCAAGCAAACTCATTAGAGGGTTAGTGCATCATTAATAATTCACTCATTCAGAGGTGACACAATCATTATTTTCACTTCTGGACATTGCATAATGCTACTGGACATTAATGGATCAAAGAAATAAATCCAACATAGCAAAAGAGGCAATGCGAAATAAAAGGCAGAATCTGTCAAAAACAGAACAGTCCGTAAAGACGAATTTTAAAATGGCACCAGACTTGCTCAAACGGAAAAACTCAAAACTAATGAAAGTTGCGTACATATCTGAGGATCACGCTCGTAAATTGGCAGATTTTTTCGAATTTTCTATAGAGAACTGTGCCCAGATTCGTGACAGACAGCAATGCTGTTTCTGCGCAGTGATCCCAAATATAACATCAACTTTGACATAGAAACTTTACTTGGCACAAAAACATGATAAGGAGAGGTTGCTACAGTAGTAAACAACTTCCAAGACACAAATATAAAACAAAGTACTGTAGCAAAATAACACATGGGTTATCTCCCAAGAAGTTCTTTCTTTATAGCCATTAAGATGGGCTCAACAGTTTTAATGATGATGCTCTCATGAAAATAGACAATGAAGCAAAAGAGAACATCAAGAAGCAAATTCAAAGCACATTTAAGTCTAACATGCTTCCTATTCATAGGAATCTTGTAAATAAACAAATTCATGAAGAGCAAAGTAACAAGCATAGGAAGATAAAACAAGTGTAGCTTCAAAAATTTCAGCACATAGAGAGGCATTTTAGTAACATGAAAATTTCTACAACCATATTTTCCTCTCTCATAATAACTTTCAGTAGCATCATGAGCAAACTCAACAATATAACTATCACTTAAAGCATTCTTATCATGAGTCTCATGCATAAAATAATTACTACTCCCAACATAAGCATAGTCATTCTTATTAATTGTAGTGGGAGCAAATTCAACAAAGTAGCTATCAAATATAGGAGGTATATTGTAATCATAATCAAATTTATCCTCCATAACAGGTGGTAACAAAAGACTACTATCATTATAATCATCATAAATAGGAGGCAAAGTATCATCAAAGTAAATTTTCTCCTCAATGCTTGGGGGACTAAAAATATCATGCTCATCAAAGCCAGCTTCCCCAAGCTTAGAATTTTCCATAGCATTAGCAACAATGGTGTTCAAAGCATTCATAGTAATAACATTCCCATTATCATGCATATAAAGTTCCATGGGTTTTTTAATTCTCTCTTCAAACACATCATGTCCTAATTCAAGATAAAGTTCATAAAGATCTCTCATATTTTTGTTGTTTTCCATTATGCCTAACTAGTGTAAACAAGAAACCAAATGTCGCAATTGCAGAGTCTAAAGGAAATAGCTTCGAGTACTTACAACGGCGCCGGAGAATAGCTTAGTAGCCAAATCCGGAGTGTGAGTACCTTTTACCTTTCCTCCCGGCAACGGCGCCAGAAAAGTGCTTGATGTCTACGGGTGCTTCTATTCTTGTAGACAGTGTTGGGCCTCCAAGAGCAGAGGTTTGTAGAACAGCAAGTTTCCCTTAAGTGGATTACCCAAGGTTTATCGAACTCAGGGAGGAAGAGGTCAAAGATATCCCTCTCAAGCAACCCTGTAATCACAAAGCAAGAAGTCTCTTGTGTCCCCAACACACCAAATACACTTGTCAGGTGTATAGGTGCACTAGTTCGGCGAAGAGATAGTGAAATACAAGTAATATGGATGTATATGAGTGGTAATAGCAATCTGAATAAAATATGGCAGCGAGTAAACATGCAATAAAACAGTAAACAAACGGAGATTCGATGCTTGGAAGCAAGGCCTAGGGATCCTGCTTTCACTAGTGGACACTCTCAACAATGATCACATAATAGGACTACTCTACACTCTTTTGTTGGATGATGAACGCATTGCGTAGGGTTACACGAACCCTCAATGCCGGAGTTAACAAGCTCCACAATGCAATGTTCATGTTTAAATAACCTTAGAGTGCAAGATAGATCAACATAATTACACCAAGAACTAACATAGCATGCACACACCATCATGCATATGTAGGAGGAATAATACACATCAATACCATCATAGCAATAATTAACTTCATAATCTACAAGAGATCATAATCATAGCCTATGCCAAGTACTCACACGGTGCACACACTATCACCATTACACACATGGAGGAGGAATAGAGTACTTTAATAACATCACTAGAGTAGCACATGGACAATATTCAACTAGATCACATAAAGAGAGAGATGAACCACATAGCTACAACGGAGCCCTCAGCCCGGGGGTGAATTACTCCCTCCCCATCATGGAGGCAGCGATGGCGGTGAAGATGGCGGTGGAGACGGCGGTGGAGACGGCTCCGGGGCAATTCCCCGTCCGGCAGGGTGCCGGAGAGAGTTCTCCCCGAATCTTGATTTCGCGATGGCGGCGGCTCGGAAGGTTTTTCTCCGTATCGTGGTCTCTGGCGGTGTTTTTAGGTCAGGGAGGCTAAATAGGCGCCGAGAGGGAGTCGGAGGGGCCACCGGGTGCCCACACCCTGGGGCGCGCCCCCCTGGCCCGCGCCGGGGTGTGGTGTGGGGCCCCCGCTCCCCTCTCGTCCCCTCTCCGGTGCTCTGGAAGCTTCCGGGAAAAATAGGAATTTGGGCGGTGATTTCGTCCGATTCCGAGAATATTTCGTTACTAGGATTTCTGAAACCAAAAACAGCAGAAAACAGCAACTGGCCTTTCGGCATCTCGTCAATAGGTTAGTTTCGGAAAACGCATAATAATGACATATAATGTGTATAAAACATGTAGATATCATCAATAAAGTGGCATGGAACATAAGAAATTATAGATACGTTTGAGACGTATCAGTGTACTAGTTCGGCGAAGAGATAGTGAAATACAAGTGGTATGAATGAATATGAGCAGTAGTACGGCGCCAGAAAGTAGCTTGCTGGCGTGCAGTTGATGGTAGTAATATTGTAGGAAGTAAATAAGCAGTAGTAACGCAGCAGGAGTAAGCAGTAAACAAGCAGTGATAGCAGTATTTAGGAACAAGGCCTAGGGATTAGACTTTCACTAGTGGACACTCTCAACATTGATCACATAACAGAATAGATAAATGCATACTCTACACTCTCTTGTTGGATGATGAACACATTGCGTAGGATTACACGAACCCTCAATGCCGGAGTTAACAAGCTCCACAATTCAATGTTCATATTTAAGTAACCTTAGAGTGTAAGATAGATCAATACGACTAAACCAAGTACTAACGTAGCATGCACACTGTCACCTTCATGCTTATGTAGGAGGAATAATACACATCAATACTATCATAGCAATAGTTAACTTCGCAATCTACAAGAGATCATGATCATAGCATAAACCAAGTACTAACACGGATGCACACACTGTCACCATTACATCGTGCAGGAGGAATAAAACTACTTTAATAACATTGCTAGAGTAGCACATAGATAAATTGTGATACAAAACACATTGCAATCATAAAGAGATATAAATAAGCACTTCACTATGCCATTCATAACAGTGAATAAGTATTCTGTGAAATATAGCCTAAGAGACCCACACGGTGCACACACTGTCACCTTTACACACGTGGGACAAGGAGTCTCCGGAGATCACATAAGTAAAACTCACTTGACTAGCACAATGACATCTAGATTACAAGCATCATCATATGAATCTCAATCATGTAAGGCAGCTCATGAGATTATTGTATTGAAGTACATAGGAGAGAGATGAACCACATAGCTACCGGTACAGCCCCGAGCCTCGATGGAGAACTACTCCCTCCTCATGGGAGCAGCAGCGGTGATGAAGATGGCGGTGGTGATGGCAGCGGTGTCGATGCCTTGGGAGCACTTCCCCGTCCCGGCAGGTGCCGGAACAGAGACTCATGTCCCCCGGATCTTGGCTTGCGATGGCGGCGGCTCTGGAAGGTTTCGCGTACCGTGGCTTCTTCCGTAAGGGTTTCGATGCGGGGGCTTTATATAGGCGAAAGGCGGCCTCGGAGGGCACTGGGGCCACCACACCATAGGCGGCGGCCCTCCCGCGCCAGGGTGTGGTGTGGGGCCTCGCGGCTCTCGGGTGTTACGGATGGTTCCGGGAAAAATAGGAACTGGGCGTTGATTTCGTCGATTCGAGAATATTTCGTTACTAGGATTTCGAAACCAAAAACGCAGAAAACGGACGCACTTCGGCATCTTGTTAATAGGTTAGTTCCGAGAAAATGCACGAATATGACATAAAGTGTGCATAAAACATGTAGATATCATCAATAAAGTAGCAGGAACATAAGAAATTATCGATACGTTGGAGACGTATCGCATCCCCAAGTTCTGCTCGTCCCGAGCGAGGTAAAACGATAACAAAGATAATTTCAAGTGACATGCCATCATAACCTTGATCATACTATTTGTAAACATATGTAATGAATGCAACGATCAAAACAATGGTAATGACATGAGTAAACAAATGAATCATAAAGCAAAGACTTTTCATGAATAGTACTTCAAGACAAGCATCAATAAGTCTTGCATAAGAGTTAACTCATAAAGCAATAAATCAAAGTAAAGGTGTTGAAGCAACACAAAGGAAGATTAAGTTTCAGCGGTTGCTTTCAACTTATAACATGTATATCTCATGGATATTGTCAACATAAAGTAATATAACAAGTGCAATATGCAAGTATGTAGGAATCAATGCACAGTTCACACTTTGCTTCTTAAGGTGGAGGAGATAGGTAAACTGACTCAACAATATAAGTAAAAGAATGGTCCTTCAAAGAGGAAAGCATCGATTCTTTGTTTGTGCTAGAGCTTTTATTTTGAAAACATGAAACAATTTTGTCAACGGTAGTAATAAAGCATATGAGTTATGTAAATTATATCTTACAAGTTGCAAGCCTCATGCATAGTATACTAATAGTGCCCGCACCTCGTCCTACTTAGCTTGGACTACCGGATCTTTGCATGCCATGTTTCAACCAAGTGTCACAAAGGGGTACCTCCATGCCGCTTGTACAAAGGAGAAAGCTCGCATTTTGGATTTCTCGCTTTTGATTATTCTCAACTTAGACATCCATACCGGTGACGCCAGAGCCGGTACCATGAGGATTCCACGATCCCGCCAAAATCCGCATGATATCGATTCGAGGACCCTCAGACACGACGTGCGCGAAGAATCACACACGTGATGCCAGAGGAATTAACACGAGCGGTAACATTACAACAGGATTACAATAGAGCCCACAAGAAAAATATATTACAACAACGACTCGAACGAGTCAAGATACAAATATACAATACAAAGATCCAAATCATACAGAAGATCGAATACGTCCGAGTACGGACAATATACAAATTGGACTAAGAGTCCTGAAGATAACCAGCGGCGTCCATAACCCTGCCCAGGCCAAGCCGGAAGGGTAACCTTGCTAACGTCGTCATCTTGTACCTGCCAAAGTCGGGCCATCGGTTGCCGACAAAAGGGAGGAAGCAAAAGAGAAAGGGGAAAGGCGAGAGTAAGTACCAAGGAACGAACTCCGGCACGTACTTAGCGAGACTAGAAATGGCTATGCTCGCCGGGCGAGTATAAATATATATCGCCTGGGGCTATATGGTAGGTTTAGCGGCAGCAAAACTATAACCAATAGAGACACGCTACAACATCCGTCTACTCAGAGAAGATAAGAGAGCGCACAAGGTAACAGATAAATACTACACAAACATAACCCAGCCGATTACACATATCCCCTTCAACAAAGCGAAGAGGCAATGTAAAAGGCACTCAACGGTGGACAAGTTTTATTAGGTATCGGTTGTAGTAATGCTATATTACTAATCAAGTTATTAGCAAATTATTATCAACAACATAAAGGTGTAAGTTGTTCTATGATCGAGCTATACAATTCCAAGTCGTCCATAACCGCGGACACGGCTTATCGATAAGATGTACACCCTGCAGGGGTTGCCCAAATGTAACCATACGCATGCTCGACCCACTTACGACAGGTGGATGTCTCACAACAAGACCGTTCCCAGTTCAACAAGAAAGTCTAGGGGGGCCACCCGACTAAGCTACCCGTGACGAAGTCCGGCCGTACTCCGAGACGGACTCAGGGTTTGCGTCGGCGGCTAGGCGTGCAAACCACACGCTTCGCTAAACGTCCCGCGGGGTACAGTACAGAATATAAACACCCGAAGGCAACAGGAAGTAAACACCCGAAGGCAACAGTAAGTAAAGCATGGCATACATGGCATAGGCAAATAAAACCAAGGTTGTGGCCCCCTTTTCAACTGACTTGAGAAAAGGTAATGGGTGAGGGGGGTCCCAATAAACGTCCCCACGTACGGGTAGAGCGCTCAATCTCGGAACAGATAACAAGAACTCGGGTCCTAGGGGACATTAGCGAGTCAAAGTTCCGATGCTTTCGCAAAGGGGCTCACAGATGCCTCTGCTTACAATTTTAGTTGTTAACAATAAAGTAAAGTGTGTATAACTGATATAGCATGTGATAACCTCCCAACAACCCAACATATCCCGATAACAGATCGAGATAAACAACAGAGCCTAAACACGCCTACGACTCGCAAGGCTCAAACATCAAGCAACGGCTAAGGGTAAGGAATGATATATATAGGATTATTATGGTAAACAAGTGGAATAGGAGACGTGACTCGATAAAGAAGCGCAACATAAGGATAGCAATGCGAGGGAGAGTAGGTGAAGAGAGAGGGCTCGCCTGTGAAAAGCTGCAGAAGAACTTGTCGGAGAACTCGTCGTATCTCACACACCACTTCGTGATCCTATCCGGGAAGAAGCAAATGCTGGAACACACAACGTATGCAATCTTACTACTACGGATAAAGAACCAGCATGCTCAAGATGATATGCATGACATGGCAGATATGGTGCAATGCAACTTATCCATATTAAGCGGAGTCGGAACCCCGGACAAACAAATTAGGTTGGAGTTGCATTTTCTACCGACAAAATTAAGGGTGGATTAGCATGGCATATCATGGCAGGGGTGTGCTACTTCAAAATTAAACGGAGCGGGGAAAACCTAGGCGGTGTTCCGAAATACTCCGCATATATGTGAGGGTGGATATGCACAACTATCAATGCGCGACATGATGCAAGATGCAAACAGATGTATGGGTGGCATATTATTGTTCCTTATGTTTTTCTGATCAATTTTCATATATAACACATTTTATTTCGAGTTAGCATTTAAAAGATATTAATTTTGCAAGATAAAAGCATTTTCTGGGAATTTAGATAAAACAGAGAAAAGAAAAGGTGGTTTATACCGAACTGAAGCTAGACAGAGAAACAGACAGGTGGGGCTCCACGCCACGTAGGCGCCAGCGTGGCCGAGATCAAAAAGGTTGGTTTAATCCCGTGCCACAAGGGATTCGAACTCGGGACGATCGAATGTTTGACAAGGCTGATAGCCAGGTTGTTGCTGTTTGGATTTTGATATGAAACAGGATGCTAGAAACATAACGTGCGGTTATGTGCTAACTGAAGAATTGACACTGAAACTGAAATACGTGACAGCGGTGTGTTCCTGTAGATGGCGATTTGCACGGATTTTAAAGTTGTGGCCGAGACGAATCGGGGCACCGTTTTGAGCGAAACAAAAGGCTTTGTGCAACTAGGAAGTGGGGCGCTTCAAAGGATGCCAACGGCTCGTCCTGAAGTGGTCGGGAACGCCGGTGAGCTTCGCCGGAAAAAGGACAGAGACACGGTGAGTTACAGATGAAGTCTGAAAACTGTTTTCTGGATCAAACTTTGGTCGACGATGGCGTCGCCGATACTGCGCCGTTTTGGGTGATTCAAAAACCAGTGGAGAGAGGGTGATGTTGTGCATCGAATGGAACAAACCGTTTGTACTGATATGGCCTGTGTCGACGGGGATCTTCGTCGGAAGTCAAGATCGTGAAACAGAACAAAACTGTGTGTTTTCGTGTTCGTCTCCGTTTGATTTCTTCTCACGTTCAACGATGCAGGGACCATGCGAGGGGGAGGAGGAGAAGGTGCTGACGCTGCTCACCCTGGTGTGGTCGGAGACGAGGAGGAAGCGGCGGAGAAGGTCGCCGGCGACGAGGAAGACGAGGTGGCCGGGACGTAGACGATGCAGACGTGGAAGATCTCGAGCAGTTCTTGGCGTCCCAGGTTCCGTGAACCAGACGAGGGCGACGAGGAGATCAAGGCGGTCCTTTGCTGCTGCTCAGCTAGGCGAACGGCAGCGGTGGTTAGACGGTGGTGGTTTCTCACGGGTAGGTTTTGGTGGAGAAACAGAGAGGAGGAGATGGTGTGGCGGCGGCTGAAGAGGAGGAGGCGAGCTAGGGTTGCAGGCTAGGGAGGCATGGAGATTTTATAGGAGGCAGTGGCGCTCCTAGGAGCCGTCCCATCGACCCGAAAGCGACATGCAGAGGCACGGATGCTCGTCCGTACGTACGAAGAAGAAGACACAGAGAGGAGGCGGGCTGATCGGAGGAGTTGGGCCAGAGGAAAAGAAATGGGCCACACATGCTGGGTTGAGCTGCTGGTTTCCTTTCTGGAGTTGGGCTCCAAGGGGTGTTAACTCACGGATGGAGCGGGCTAGAAAGAGGAAGAAAAGAATATAAGATGGAAGCAAAACGAGAATCAGAAGATGGTTCAAACCACAACTTCAAAACTTATTTTGAATTTTATAAACATTTAAAATATTATTTTACAGGTTTTGTTTTAGGGTTCGTTTTTAAAAGAAATCACAAGGTAGGTTTAATATAGAAACCATATATGAGAGGGGAAAAACAAAATAGTTTTTATTTAAAATAATTTTATTTGTTAAAATCATGTGGATGATATGATGCATGATGCATGATGATGCATAAAAGAAAAACAACAAGCAAAACTAATAGGGGGTTCTACCCGGGGACGTTACAACCGACACCACTAACAAGGAACCTCGCCCCGAGGTTTCACGTCAACCTAAGGGGGAGAGAGGTGAACTACTGGATCTTCTGGGGCATCGTTGATCTTCACCCGACCTTGACGTGGGACCTTCTTGTGGCGAAGTGTTGATCTTCTCGACACCACTAACAAGAATTCTTGCTCCACATAGATCGGCGACACCACTAACAAGAAGTCGTTGTCCCATCGTTGATGAAGCGCTTCAGTTGGAACCTCCGAAGATCGGACCTAATAGGATAAGGCTAGATCATCCAACCCGCGTTGGAACCTAAGACTCGGAAAACTCAGATAAGAGAGAAGACTCAAAACTCGCATAGGTAAGATGAGAAAGAATAGAGGTAAGGAGAAAAATCAGAGCTAATCAGATCTATCCAACGAGTTTTCAGAAAATAGTTTTGACACTAGACACAACAACGTCCGTTGGCAAGGTTATCCTACAGGCTGGACTAGTGGGGTACCGTCAACCTGAGGCTCTGATACCAACTTGTGACGCCGAACCGGTACCATGAGGATTCCAGATCCCGCCAAAATCCGCATGATATCGATTCTGAGCCCTCCGACACGACGTGCGCGAAGAATCACACACGTGATGCCAGAGGAATTAACACGAGCGGTAACATTACAACAGGATTACAATAGAGCCCACAAGAAAAATATATTACAACAACGACTCGAACGAGTCAAGATACAAATATACAATACAAAGATCCAAATCATACAGAAGATCGAATACGTCCGAGTACGGACAATATACAAATTGGACTAAGAGTCCTGAAGATAACCAGCGGCGTCCATAACCCTGCCCAGGCCAAGCCGGAAGGGTAACCTTGCTAACGTCGTCATCTTGTACCTGTAAAGTCGGGCCATCGGTTGCCGACAAAAGGGAGGAAGCAAAAGAGAAAGGGGAAAGGCGAGAGTAAGTACCAAGGAACGAACTCCGGCACGTACTTAGCGAGACTAGAAATGGCTATGCTCGCCGGGCGAGTATAAATATATATCGCCTGGGGCTATATGGTAGGTTTAGCGGCAGCAAAACTATAACCAATAGAGACACGCTACAACATCCGTCTACTCAGAGAAGATAAGAGAGCGCACAAGGTAACAGATAAATACTACACAAACATAACCCAGCCGATTACACATATCCCCTTCAACAAAGCGAAGAGGCAATGTAAAAGGCACTCAACGGTGGACAAGTTTTATTAGGTATCGGTTGTAGTAATGCTATATTACTAATCAAGTTATTAGCAAATTATTATCAACAACATAAAGGTGTAAGTTGTTCTATGATCGAGCTATACAATTCCAAGTCGTCCATAACCGCGGACACGGCTTATCGATAAGATGTACACCCTGCAGGGGTTGCCCAAATGTAACCATACGCATGCTCGACCCACTTACGACAGGTGGATGTCTCACAACAAGACCGTTCCCAGTTCAACAAGAAAGTCTAGGGGGCCACCCGACTAAGCTACCCGTGACGAAGTCCGGCCGTACTCCGAGACGGACTCAGGGTTTGCGTCGGCGGCTAGGCGTGCAAACCACACGCTTCGCTAAACGTCCCGCGGGGTACAGTACAGAATATAAACACCCGAAGGCAACAGGAAGTAAACACCCGAAGGCAACAGTAAGTAAAGCATGGCATACATGGCATAGGCAAATAAAACCAAGGTTGTGGCCCCCTTTTCAACTGACTTGAGAAAAGGTAATGGGTGAGGGGGGTCCCAATAAACGTCCCCACGTACGGGTAGAGCGCTCAATCTCGGAACAGATAACAAGAACTCGGGTCCTAGGGGACATTAGCGAGTCAAAGTTCCGATGCTTTCGCAAAGGGGCTCACAGATGCCTCTGCTTACAATTTTAGTTGTTAACAATAAAGTAAAGTGTGTATAACTGATGTAGCATGTGATAACCTCCCAACAACCCAACATATCCCGATAACAGATCGAGATAAACAACAGAGCCTAAACACGCCTACGACTCGCAAGGCTCAAACATCAAGCAACGGCTAAGGGTAAGGAATGATATATATAGGATTATTATGGTAAACAAGTGGAATAGGAGACGTGACTCGATAAAGAAGCGCAACATAAGGATAGCAACGCGAGGGAGAGAGGTGAAGAGAGAGGGCTCGCCTGTGAAAAGCTGCAGAAGAACTTGTCGGAGAACTCGTCGTATCTCACACACCACTTCGCGATCCTATCCGGGAAGAAGCAAATGCTGGAACACACAACGTATGCAATCTTACTACTACGGATAAAGAACCAGCATGCTCAAGATGATATGCATGACATGGCAGATATGGTGCAATGCAACTTATCCATATTAAGCGGAGTCGGAACCCGGACAAACAAATTACTTGGAGTTGCATTTTCTACCGACAAAATTAAGGGTGGATTATGGCATATCATGGCAGGGGTGTGCTACTTCAAAATTAAACGGAGCGGGAAAACCTAGGCGGTGTTCCGAAATACTCGCATATATGTGAGGTGGATATGCACAACTATCAATGCGCGACATGATGCAAGATGCAAACAGATGTATGGGTGGCATATTATTGTTCCTTATGTTTTTCTGATCAATTTTCATATATAACACATTTTATTTCGAGTTAGCATTTAAAAGATATTAATTTTGCAAGATAAAAGCATTTTTGGGAATTTAGATAAAACAGAGAAAAGAAAAGGTGGTTTATACCGAGCTGAAGCTAGACAGAGAACAGACAGGTGGGGCTCCACGCCACGTAGGCGCCAGCGTGGCCGAGATCAAAAAGGTTGGTTTAATCCCGTGCCACAAGGGATTCGAACTCGGGACGATCGACTGTGAGACAAGGCTGATAGCCAGGTTGTTGCTGTTTCGATTTTGATATGAAACAGGATGCTAGATGTAACATCCCAGAAATTTAAAACAAAATAAACAAATTTCCTAGTTCCAAATTTTGGAACCAACAAAAACTTTTATTAAATTAAGATTGAGGCATAATAATCTTGCATAATTCTTGTGCTATTGCCATGATTGCTTGTTATGAGTAATTGAAATAATCATAAACCCTAAAGACTCACCCCTCTTCTCATCATTCTAGTGAAAATAAAATAAAAGGAAATTAAATAGGAAAAAGGCATATGTGCCTATGGCTACCATTATAAATATTTACCCTAGACCTTTTCACTTTATTTAAAAGATTGGAAAAGCTTTGTAAACCTTATATAGCACTTCTTAAATCATTGCCAAGTTGAAACTAAAAATAATATAAAGAAATTAAAAATGCCATAGAGGCATATGAGAGCTAAATAGCAAATATGTGAATTTAAGAAAACTAACCCTAGGACTTGTTGTGAATGGTTGGATCATCTCCAAATATCATTTCAACATTCAACCAACACCACTTGAATCAAACCAAGTCAAATTAAAAATAAAATACCACATATGCATAAAAGCATATGTGACACATAGGCATTTCATCAAACCTTGACCTATGTCTTCAAACCTTGACCAAATGGTGTGACACCATCTCTAAACCTATTATAACACTAAATGGACCCTAACCCATGTCCAAGTGAGGCAAGAACAACCCTAGTACAAGTTATGAAAATTGGACACCTCATTTCTTATGTGTTAAGGCCAATTTTGCAAATCTTTGAATAAGACCATTTGAATTAGTTTCAATGCTCTTAAAATGTTTCTAAACTCATAAGAACCACATTAGAGTCAACCAAAGTCAAATCAAATGGAGAGAAATCAAATAGGGAGAGATTTCCCAAAATTCACTCACATACACATATGCCAAAATGCAAATCCTCCACCAAGGCCAAATTTGCTTGCCCCATTGCTTCTAAAATACTTCAATATGATAAACTAACACAATTGCATCATTGGATCAAGAATTAAATCAAAGCAAAACTCAATTTCAACATACATGTGATAATGGTCATTTTGTCACTTTATAAAATGTTCCCCTCTTTACCCCTCTGGCTTTGACTTTTCTTCAACCAAACTTGGTCAACTATGACCATGTCATCCAAGACCACATGAAAGTGAACAACTCTCATGTTGACCATCTTGGATAATATTGACTAGGTTGACCAGAATAAGATTGACAAGTGGAGACCTTGAAACTATGTGAAGATGAGCACATTTTGGAATTCTTGTAAACCTTCACCAAAATGAGCACCACCACCACCATTCCAACACACTAATTATATAAATGAACTCCACCAAAAAGAATTGCAAAATTCTAAAATTTTCTTCATGCGGCCATATCATCGAACACCTTGCAGGCATGGATCATATATGTGCACACATGCTATTATCCAGTGGGTTTTGGCCTAAACCACCTCTAGCTGGTGATGATCATCACCTCTCTACACCCCTGCATCCCTACATGTCCTTTCCTTGGTCGATTAAAGTGAATGGAGCACTTTTTCTTCTCCATGCCGTGTACCATGCCACTCCATTGCCACTCATCACTTCTACCCCTCTCTGGCCTATCAAACCTTGTCAAATAGCTTCCCCAGGAGATCCTGAACATGCTTGACACGAGCATTTTCCAAATCCTGCACGACAACCCTGGAACGCGACGTGATCACCGCGTGTGGACACGCCGTGCGTGGCGTGTCCCTGGACGCCGCAGTACACGTCCTCGCCTGGCACCTCTCGTCCTCCCCTCGTCTTGCCCTCGTGCACGCACACACTACTCCACACCCGAACCCTGTTAGACACGCCCGCTAGCTCGCGCCCGCCCCATCAACGCCGCCATGATCGTCGACCTGCCGCCACGGTACTGCAAGGACAGCACCGTCGCCAGAGCGCCACAGGCCATCATTTGGAGCGCCATCAAGCGCGCTAGCATCGCCTAGCCGTCGCCTACACGGCGCGCATCCTAGCCTGCCCCTTCACGCACCGTAGACGCCGCGCCATGGCGCCTTCCCAGCACACCACGGCCACCATGCGATGCTATAAATAGAGACGATCGGCGCCTTCTCCCTGCATCCCATCCACTCCCCTCCTCTCACTGAACATTTCACTGATCAATTTCATTAGAACTCGCCGGAGCAGCCTCAATCGCAAGCTCCTACCCGCCGGAGCTCGCAGATCATCGCCAATGATTGGAGCAGCCCCGAGCCTCGCCATTGTACCAGGAGCCGTGCCTCGCCAACGTCGCCTCGAACCTCGCCAGCAACCTCCGGCGACCCGCGCCCTCCGACCCCCTAGGTACGCCGCCAGCACGCCGGCATCTCGTCGGAGACGACGAAGCCCCTCGGCCGTTCGATCATGTTCGATCTAACGGATCCTGTCGCTCGTACCGTTTCGCTCGGTTAAGAGCCACGACGGGTGGCTCCCACCTGTCAGCGACCCGCGCACACGGGCGTGTGCTGGGCCGTGTGACTCGTTTAAATCTATTCGGCCCATTTCGTTTTCCCGCGTGGCCCATTGATTCAAAAACTATTTAATCTATTTAGTTAAAATCCAATACTGCTGCCAACTTCAAAATTAAATAGTTTGCACCAAATTTAGCAAATTTTAGATATTTAGAAAGCTCATGAAATTATCTAAACAATGGCACTGGCCTCATGTCCAAATTCGAAACTAAATTTAAATGATAAAAATAACAAGGCAGGGACTTTTCTGACTTCAAATAAATATTAGAAATTATCTAGAAATGATTTCAAGTTGTAATAAATACTAAGTAGTAATGCTAGATCATTGTGTGGGCCACTAAGGCTAATCAAGAGTGCTTAAGTATTGTTTGGTGATTGTATCCTCGTATTCGTTTATAGACGCTAGTACCGGAGACTATCAAGAGGAGGAGGTATTCTACCAAGAGGAAGAAGAAGAATACTTTGATCACTTCACCAATCAAGGCAAGCTAGTCTACTGCAAGCTGATATTAATATTACCCCTCCAAGCAAGCTAACCTTCTTGCAAGCTAGACTAATGCAAGATGCAAAGCTCTACTAGAGCAAGGCATCATTACATTTTACTTTATGAACCTATCCCAAAGTTTTTGCTTTATAAGCTTTACTTAATTTTATTTATCAAAGTTACCTTTTTGGTTTATGATTCACTTGGTGGAAATATAGAGTAGTACAAGAAAATCACACTTAGCCTAGCAAGCTCCAAGATACTTATCACCCCTCATGAAATAGTTGCTAGTGCTAATCAATTAAAACTTGACTACTCTAGATGGGAACATGTGACTTTGAAATGAAGTGGAAACCTTGGAATGATGGTTCATTCAATTGAATGACTTTGAAGGTGAATATGACCATGAGAAGATGGTGATTTTTGATATAAAACTGATGGTTGGGTTCGGATGCGATACCATTCCAATTTTGAAAGTACCCCCACAATACCCAATATGGGTAAGGGCGTAACTAGAAATTTATGTGCTTTAGTATGGGTTCCCTCTAAACAAGCGTCATCGGGGTTATGCCAAGGGCTGCCTCCAAAGACATCTGAGATGATGTGACGTGATTGAGGTGAATTGTCCGGCCCAAGCCCTGTGCAGTTCCCGGGTTAACAGGTTGGTTTTCACCGGGAGGCCAAGCTCATGGGGAGAGGTGCCTGTACTAGAGTATATAAGTGAAAGGTTATGGTTGGTAGTCCGCATACGGAGTATGATAAATCAGGGCCAGCTAACCCTGACGGATTATTGCAAATATTGTGGCACAAGCGTACGACCTCTGCAGAGTGTAGAACTATTCGAATAGCCGTGTCCACGGTTACGGACGATTGGAAAGGCCATACTGTTCCGTCATCAGACCATTTTCAAAATGTGACATAGTGAATGGTGACTTTGAGTTGGACCACAACGAGTTGTGGGAATGACACTAATGTTCCCACTTGAGTTAGTCTAGTGATTCAAGCATCTTTACTAAATGTTTATGAAATAAACTTGGCTTTATGCAAATAAACCTAGAGCTTAGTACCCCCTTACCACAATTAATAGTGCTTACACTAGTATTAGTTTGCGAGTACTTTAAAAGTACTCATGGCTTTGTCCCTGGCTATTCAAATGGCCAGACTATGAAGGTGAACAGGTGTACGAGGAAGATGGACAGCAGAACGTCTACGACAACTAGGACCGCTCCGACGTCAACAGTTGCCTGTAAACAGATGGACCCGACCGTTACTTCGCTTCCGCTATGTGTTTTGTAATAGGATCTCTAGATCCACTATGTTGTATTAAGACTGGATCATGTGATCCTTTGTTGTAAGACGATTATGTGTTGTAATAAATGATGTGTTGTGATATCAAGCTATTATGTCTCGCAAAAACAATATTCCTGGGATTGCGATGAATGGCATAATAGGCATCTGGACTTAAAAATCCGGGTGTTGACAAGTTGGTATCAGAGCCATTGTTTGACCTTAGGAGACCCTAGTTAGAATGGACGTTCAGAAAAAAATGTTAGTTTCAAAAACAAATAAAGTGAGTATTTATGAAAACTTATTCATTTTCTTCTCTACCAGATCTTCTTAAAAATAAGCTATGCATCTCCTTATAAATCCAGTAAAATTTTGCAACACTTGTTCACATCTCTAACTTACTCATCCATTTCACTTTCAGATGGAGCCCTACGTCCAGACGGAGACCTACGATCTGGAAAACGGAGGAAGTCTGGTGTTTGAGCGCGACTTGTACCTAGTGTCCGAGAGGCTCGAACGCCCACCTCCCAAGTTCCACGGAGTCCGGATCCACAACACCCCCGCTGGGGAACAGCAGTGGATGATCACCGCTGACTTGAAGGGAAGCTCGGAACCTCCCATCTCGGAGAGGATCCTTTTCTCCTTCAAGGCATACAGCTGGGTGGACGGTCTTGCTCACGCCCTTCAGGAGGGACTTGCTCGGGTGTGTGGACAGAACATCGCCGCACTCCGGGGAAGCCGTTTCGCCCACTTCGCGAGGCACGACACTATGGGGGAACCCATGGCACTCTCTTCGCACCGGTGCTCAAGATCCATGTGCAGCATTTGGACTTTATGCTTCACGAGACCCGGAAGGACCTGGAGTTGACACGTGTTCACTCCCACCGTGCCCAGATGGCTTTGGCTCATCATGCTGACGCCATCAGGCTACTCGCCAAGGACCGCCGGTCACTCCGCCTGCAGCGCGCCAAGAATGTCGCTACTATCACCCGTCTTCGCGAGAAGATTCGCACCTTAGAGGTGACTGTCCGGACACAGCAGGACCAGATCCAGGAGATGGAGGAGGATGGAGAAGACATCCAAGGAGGCGATGATTTCCTGAGTGACGACAACGACTTTGAGGATGACGAGTTCACTGATGAGGAAGACTACGAGTTTCTGGAGGCTGCAGAGGATGGGATCATTCCCATCGATGTGGATGAAGACCCTGAGGAATAGTTTCACTAGCTTCACTTACGTAGGTGTGAGTTGTATCCCGCACCATGTATCGTAGATTGTGGAAGAAGGGTTCTTAAAACCCTTAGTGCTTTAGCTTGTAATGTGTGATGTTTGTTGTGAATAAATAAAATATGTGTTATATTCATCCTGAAAATATCTTAAGTTTAAGTTTCAACTTAACTCAAAATAAGCCCTAGAAAAATTCCCTCTTACCTCATGATATATCTACATAATCAGATGGCACCCCCAAACCGCAACGCAAATCAGGATGCCATGATGCAACTACTGCAGACAATGATGGCAGACCGGGAAGCCGAAAGAGCTGAACGCCAAGCAAATCTTCTGCACTGCAACAGATAGCTCAGAACAATCAAGGCCATGGAAACCACGATCACCCTGGGTCAAAGCTGAAGAATTTCCAGAACACCAACCCTCCAATGTTCAGCAAACCGAAGAGCCCCTCGATGCCGATGATTGGCATACAATAAACAACCTTGAAGTTGCGGGAGTTGAAGCCGCAGAAAAAGTACTGTTTGCCACCCACTACCTGTCAGGACCTGCAAGAGCCTGGTGGACTAGTGCCCGTGCAATGAATGCGGGACAGATGATGACATGGGAAGACTTCAAGCTGAAGTTCAGCAAGTACCATGTGCCCCAAGGATTAATCAAGAAAATGAGAGACGAGTTCCGTGAACTCAAGCAAGGAAGAATGTCCGTGGTGGAATACCGCGACAGGTTTCTCACTCTGTCAAGGTACGCCCCGGACGAGACCGACACTAATGAGAAGAGGAAGGAAAGCTTTTTGAACGGACTGCACGACGAGATGCAAACGTGTTAGTGAATATTCCGTTCGTGACCTCGAAGCCCTCGTAGACTCAGCCATACGGATGGAAGGAAAGCTGCATCAGCCAATGAGAACAAGCAAGCGCAGAATGATGAACCAGAATGGACCCCACCATACCCGAAGCACCGCAATAACTCCTCGGAGGATTCACCCCAGAAACAACAGGCCACCTGCTCGGACTTATCGCCCCAACAACAACAACAACCACGGAGGACCCCCGAAGCCCGGAGGAAACAACAATAACAACCGCAACCCCAACAACCACAATGGGAACAACACCAACACCAACACTGCCCGAGAAGAAGTAATGCCATCCCCGTCACCCCGAAGGACAAATCAACGGTAAACTGCTACGAATGTGGAGTTGTGGGCCACTTTTCCAAAGAATGCCCCAAGAAGCTTGCCAAGATTGCCGCCTGTCCGCAACCGCCGCCGGTAGAAGGAACAGAACAACAACAACGGCCATTTCTACCACATGACTGCCACTGAAGCCCAGGAAGCACCCAGACCCTGACAAGTATGCCTTCCTGTTAATCAAAATGCTCAATCTCTCTTAGGAACCTAACTCCTCTTAAAATCTCGGGACGAGATTTGTTTAAGGGGGAAGGGTTTGTAACATCCCAGAAATTTAAAACAAAATAAACAAATTTCCTAGTTCCAAATTTTGGAACCAACAAAAACTTTTATTAAATTAAGATTGAGGCATAATAATCTTGCATAATTCTTGTGCTATTGCCATGATTGCTTGTTATGAGTAATTGAAATAATCATAAACCCTAAAGACTCACCCCTCTTCTCATCATTCTAGTGAAAATAAAATAAAAGGAAATTAAATAGGAAAAAGGCATATGTGCCTATGGCTACCATTATAAATATTTACCCTAGACCTTTTCACTTTATTTAAAAGATTGGAAAAGCTTTGTAAACCTTATATAGCACTTCTTAAATCATTGCCAAGTTGAAACTAAAAATAATATAAAGAAATTAAAAATGCCATAGAGGCATATGAGAGCTAAATAGCAAATATGTGAATTTAAGAAAACTAACCCTAGGACTTGTTGTGAATGGTTGGATCATCTCCAAATATCATTTCAACATTCAACCAACACCACTTGAATCAAACCAAGTCAAATTAAAAATAAAATACCACATATGCATAAAAGCATATGTGACACATAGGCATTTCATCAAACCTTGACCTATGTCTTCAAACCTTGACCAAATGGTGTGACACCATCTCTAAACCTATTATAACACTAAATGGACCCTAACCCATGTCCAAGTGAGGCAAGAACAACCCTAGTACAAGTTATGAAAATTGGACACCTCATTTCTTATGTGTTAAGGCCAATTTTGCAAATCTTTGAATAAGACCATTTGAATTAGTTTCAATGATCTTAAAATGTTTCTACACTCATAAGAACCACATTAGAGTCAACCAAAGTCAAATCAAATGGAGAGAAATCAAATAGGGAGAGATTTCCCAAAATTCACTCACATACACATATGCCAAAATGCAAATCCTCCACCAAGGCCAAATTTGCTTGCCCCATTGCTTCTAAAATACTTCAATATGATAAACTAACACAATTGCATCATTGGATCAAGAATTAAATCAAAGCAAAACTCAATTTCAACATACATGTGATAATGGTCATTTTGTCACTTTATAAAATGTTCCCCTCTTTACCCCTCTGGCTTTGACTTTTCTTCAACCAAACTTGGTCAACTATGACCATGTCATCCAAGACCACATGAAAGTGAACAACTCTCATGTTGACCATCATGGATAATATTGACTAGGTTGACCAGAATAAGATTGACAAGTGGAGACTTTGAAACTATGTGAAGATGAGCACATTTTGGAATTCTTGTAAACCTTCACCAAAATGAGCACCACCACCACCATTCCAACACACTAATTATATAAATGAACTCCACCAAAAAGAATTGCAAAATTCTAAAATTTTCTTCATGCGGCCATATCATCGAACACCTTGCAGGCATGGATCATATATGTGCACACATGCTATTATCCAGTGGGTTTTGGCCTAAACCACCTCTAGCTGGTGATGATCATCACCTCTCTACACCCCTGCATCCCTACATGTCCTTTCCTTGGTCGATTAAAGTGAATGGAGCACTTTTTCTTCTCCATGCCGTGTACCATGCCACCCCCATTGCCACTCATCACTTCTACCCCTCTCTGGCCTATCAAACCTTGTCAAATAGCTTCCCCAGGAGATCCTGAACATGCTTGACACGATCATTTTCCAAATCCTGCACGACAACCCTGGGACGCGACGTGATCACCGCGTGTGGACACGCCAGAGCGTGCACCGGCGTGTCCCTGGACGCCGCAGTACACGTCCTCGCCTGGCACCTCTCGTCCTCCCCTCGTCTTGCCCTCGTGCACGCACACACTACTCCACACCCGAACCCTGTTAGACACGCCCGCTAGCTCGCGCCCGCCCCATCAACGCCGCCATGATCGTCGACCTGCCGCCACGGTACTGCAAGGACACCACCGTCGCCAGAGCGCCACAGGCCATCATTTGGAGCGCCATCAAGCGCGCTAGCATCGCCTAGCCGTCGCCTACACGGCGCGCATCCTAGCCTGCCCCTTCACGCACCGTAGACGCCGCGCCATGGCGCCCCTTCCCAGCACACCACGGCCACCATGCGATGCTATAAATAGAGACGATCGGCGCCTTCTCCCTGCATCCCATCCACTCCCCTCCTCTCACTGAACATTTCCCACTGATCAATTTCATTAGAACTCGCCGGAGCAGCCTCAATCGCAAGCTCCTACCCGCCGGAGCTCGCAGATCATCGCCAACGATTGGAGCAGCCCCGAGCCTCGCCATTGTACCAGGAGCTTCGTCTGCCTCGCCAACGTCGCCTCGAACCTCGCCAGCAACCTCCGGCGACCCACAGCGCCCTCCGACCCCCTAGGTACGCCGCCAGCACGCCGGCATCTCGTCGGAGACGACGAAGCCCCTCGGCCGTTCGATCATGTTCTGATCTAACGGATCACGTCGCTCGTACCGTTCGCTCGGTTAAGAGCCACTGACGGGTGGCTCCCACCTCGTCAGCGGCCCGCGCACACGGGCTGTGTGCTGGGCCGTGTGACTCTGTTTAAATCTATTCGGCCCATTTCGTTTTCCCGCGTGGCCCATTGATTCAAAAACTATTTAATCTATTTAGTTAAAATCCAATACTGCTGCCAACTTCAAAATTAAATAGTTTGAAATCTACTGCACCAAATTTAGCAAATTTTAGATATTTAGAAAGCTCATGAAATTATCTAAACAATGGCACTGGCCTCATGTCCAAATTCGAAACTAAATTTAAATGATAAAAATAACAAGGCAGGGACTTTTCTGACTTCAAATAAATATTAGAAATTATCTAGAAATGATTTCAAGTTGTTTCCAACTCTAATAAATCACATTTGACATAATATAATTGCTTATGCAAAAATACAGCATGGTTGTTTGCATGATCATGGATTAGAATTAAAATAATGGCTATGGAACTATTTCTAGATCATTTAATACATACACATAGAATTATTTAAATAGTATGAGGGCTTCTCTCTCATTTAAATTGGGATCTTAAGTAATTCAAATAGAGGTAATGACATTGATCAAATAAATCTCATGCTTGGTTAATTAGAAAGGTTAAGCATTTAGAGGATAGTTTAACATAATTGAGGTATAGTTTCTCACATAAGTCATTAGTCCAAATATCTCAATAAGAATTAATAACATATGTATTAATGAACCATAGGTTCCTATTTGAAAATAATAAATCATTCTCATAAGTAGTATTTAAATATTTCAAATCCATTTATTAAATCATATGATAGACTTTGGTCTCATTTAAATTTTACCTCAACCAAATTAATATGAAGTAGATCCCATGGTCAAGTAAAATTCACTTTTAAATTAATTAATAATAGTAAACCATTACAAGGTGTTACTAAAATAGTATGAGGTGCTCACCTCATTTAAATTATCTTTCTCAAATAATAGGAAGTAATGTGTTGACCTTTAATTCCCTAAGCTCATACTTGCTCCCTTATAAATCTTAAAGCTAAATAATAATTAAATTAAGTAAATCACATGAGATGATGAATCTCATATCACTCACTTTCTCAAAATACTAAGTGTGAAGTGTTGACTTTGGTCAACAGGGGATCATCCCTGATTATTTGAGAATATTAAAACACCTCAATAATAGTCCTTTAAATTAGTTACAAATATGTGTTAAATCATATGAGAGATACTCCTCTCATTTAAATCTTGTTCTCAAGTAATACAATATGAGGTAGTAATCATAATCCAAGTAACCTCACCTTAAATTATTTGGTGACATTAAAACACTACCATGTTAGTATTAAATTACATGAGGTATGAAACCTCATTTAAATCATTTTCTCAGATGGTAAGTATGAAGAGGTTGACTTTAGTCAACCTAGGTCATATATTATTCATAAGAGAAATTAAATCTTAAGAAGATTCAATGAGAGGAAATTATTTTCTCACATACTAAAGAGAAACCCTAACTCCAATTTTCAATGAGAGGAAATTATTTTCCTATTATTAAATAAGGAAAACCTAGCATAATCTTGTAATAAATATTAAGTAGTAATGCTAGATCATTGTGTGAGCCACTAAGGCTAATTAAGAGTGCTTAAGTATTGTTTGGTGATTGTATCCTCGTATTCGTTTATAGACGCTAGTACCGGAGACTATCAAGAGGAGGAGGTATTCTACCAAGAGGAAGAAGAAGAATACTTTGATCACTTCACCAATCAAGGCAAGCTAATACCTTTGCAAGCTAGTCTACTGCAAGCTGATATTAATATTACCCCTCCAAGCAAGCTAACCTTCTTGCAAGCTAGACTAATGCAAGATGCAAAGCTCTACTAGAGCAAGGCATCATTACATTTTACTTTATGAACCTATCCCAAAGTTTTTGCTTTATAAGCTTTACTTAATTTTATTTATCAAAGTTACCTTTTTGGTTTATGATTCACTTGGTGGAAATATAGAGTAGTACAAGAAAATCACACTTAGCCTAGCAAGCTCCAAGATACTTATCACCCCTCATGAAATAGTTGCTAGTGCTAATCAATTAAAACTTGACTACTCTAGATGGGAACATGTGACTTTGAAATGAAGTGGAAACCTTGGAATGATGGTTCATTCAATTGAATGACTTTGAAGGTGAATATGACCATGAGAAGATGGTGATTTTTGATATAAAACTGATGGTTGGGTTCGGATGCGATACCATTCCAATTTTGAAAGTACCCCCACAATACCCAATATGGGTAAGGGCGTAACTAGAAATTTATGTGCTTTAGTATGGGTTCCCTCTAAACAAGCGTCATCGGGGTTATGCCAAGGGCTGCCTCCAAAGACATCTGAGATGATGTGACGTGATTGAGGTGAATTGTCCGGCCCAAGCCTGTGCGTTCCGGGTTAACAGGTTGGTTTTCCGGAGGCCAAGCTCATGGGGAGAGGTGCCATACTAGAGTATATAAGTGAAAGGTTATGGTTGGTAGTCCGCATACGGAGTATGATAAATCAGGGCCAGTTAACCCTGACGGATTATTGCAAATATTGTGGCACAAGCGTACGACCTCTGCAGAGTGTAGAACTATTCGAATAGCCGTGTCCACGGTTACGGACGATTGGAAAGGCCATACTGTTCCGTCATCAGACCATTTTCAAAAATGTGACATAGGAATGGTGACTTTGAGTTGGACCACAACAGAGTTGTGGGAATGACACTAATGTTCCCACTTGAGTTAGTCTAGTGATTCAAGCATCTTTACTAAATGTTTATGAAATAAACTTGGCTTTATGCAAATAAACCTAGAGCTTAGTACCCCTTACCACAATTAATAGTGCTTACACTAGTATTAGTTTGCGAGTACTTTAAAAGTACTCATGGCTTTGTCCCTGGCTATTCAAATGGCCGACTATGAAGGTGAACAGTTTACGAGGAAGATGGACAAAGAACGTCTACGACAACTATGGACCGCTCCTGACGTCAACAGTTGCCGTAAACAGATGGACCACGATAGTTACTTCGCTTCCGCTATGTGTTTTGTAATAGGATCTCTAGATCCACTATGTTGTATTAAGACTGGATCATGTGATCCTTTGTTGTAAGACGATTATGTGTTGTAATAAATGATGTGTTGTGATATCAAGCTATTATGTCTCGCAAAAACAATATTCCTGGGATTGCGAAGAATGGCATAATAGGCATCTGGACTTAAAAATCCGGGTGTTGACACTAGAAACATAACGTGTGGTTATGTGCTAACTGAAGAATTGACACTGAAACTGAAATACGTGACAGCGGTGTGTTCCTGTAGATGGCGATTTGCACGGATTTTAAAGTTCTGGCCGAGACGAATCGGGGCACCGTTTTGAGCGAAACAAAAGGCTTTGTGCAACTAGGAAGTGGGGCGCTTCAAAGGATGCCAACGGCTCGTCCTGAAGTGGTCGGGAACGCCGGTGAGCTTCGCCGGAAAAAGGACAGAGACACGGTGAGTTACAGATGAAGTCTGAAAACTGTTTTCTGGATCAAACTTTGGTCGACGATGGCGTCGCCGATACTGCGCCGTTTTGGGTGATTCAAAAACCAGTGGAGAGAGGGTGATGTTGTGCATCGAATGGAACAAACCGTTTGTACTGATATGGCCTGTGTCGACGGGGATCTTCGTCGGAAGTCAAGATCGTGAAACAGAACAAAACTGTGTGTTTTCGTGTTCGTCTCCGTTTGATTTCTTCTCACGTTCAACGATGCAGGGACCATGCGAGGGGGAGGAGGAGAAGGTGCTGACGCTGCTCACCCTGGTGTGGTCGGAGACGAGGAGGAAGCGGCGGAGAAGGTCGCCGGCGACGAGGAAGACGAGGTGGCCGGGACGTAGACGATGCAGACGTGGAAGATCTCGAGCAGTTCTTGGCGTCCCAGGTTCCGTGAACCAGACGAGGGCGACGAGGAGATCAAGGCGGTCCTTTGCTGCTGCTCAGCTAGGCGAACGGCAGCGGTGGTTAGACGGTGGTGGTTTCTCACGGGTAGGTTTTGGTGGAGAAACAGAGAGGAGGAGATGGTGTGGCGGCGGCTGAAGAGGAGGAGGCGAGCTAGGGTTGCAGGCTAGGGAGGCATGGAGATTTTATAGGAGGCAGTGGCGCTCCTAGGAGCCGTCCCATCGACCCGAAAGCGACATGCAGAGGCACGGATGCTCGTCCGTACGTACGAAGAAGAAGACACAGAGAGGAGGCGGGCTGATCGGAGGAGTTGGGCCAGAGGAAAAGAAATGGGCCACACATGCTGGGTTGAGCTGCTGGTTTCCTTTCTGGAGTTGGGCTCCAAGGGGTGTTAACTCACGGATGGAGCGGGCTAGAAAGAGGAAGAAAAGAATATAAGATGGAAGCAAAACGAGAATCAGAAGATGGTTCAAACCACAACTTCAAAACTTATTTTGAATTTTATAAACATTTAAAATATTATTTTACAGGTTTTGTTTTAGGGTTCGTTTTTAAAAGAAATCACAAGGTAGGTTTAATATAGAAACCATATATGAGAGGGGAAAAACAAAATAGTTTTTATTTAAAATAATTTTATTTGTTAAAATCATGTGGATGATATGATGCATGATGCATGATGATGCATAAAAGAAAAACAACAAGCAAAACTAATAGGGGGTTCTACCCGGGGCCGTTACACCGGGACAACATGGACAACAGATAATGGACTCCTCTTAAATGCATAAGCATGTAGCAACAATTATTATTCTCATATGAGATTGAGGATATATGTCCAAAACTGAAACTTCAACCATGATTCATGGCTTTAGTTAGCGGCCCAATGTTCTTCTCTAACAATTTGCATGCTCCAATCATTAAGGTGATAGATCCTTCAGACAAGACGGACATGCATAGCAACTCACATGATATTCAACAATAGTTGATGGTGTTCCCCAGAAGCATGGTTATCGCACAACAAGCAACTTAATAAGAGATAAAGTGCATAAGTACATATTCAATACTACGATAGTTTTTAAAGCTATTTTGTCCCATGAGCTATATATTGCAAAGGTGAATGATGGAATTTTAAAGGTAGCACTCAAGCAATTTACTTTGGAATGGCGGAGAAATACCATGTAGTAGGTAGATATGGTGGACACAAATGGCATAGTGGTTGGCTCAAGGATTTTGGATGCATGAGAAGTATTCCCTCTCGATACAAGGTTTAGGCTAGCAAGATTATTTGAAGCAAACTCAAGGATGAACCGGTGCAGCAAAACTCACATAAAAGACATATTGTAAACATTATAAGACTCTACACTTCCTTGTTGTTCAAAACTCAATACTAGATATTATCTAGACCTTAGAGAGACCAAATATGCAAATCAAATTTTAGCAAGCTCTATGTATTTCTTCATTAATGGGTGCAAAGTATATGATGCAAGAGCTTAAACATGAGCACAACAATTGCCAAGTATCACATTATCCAAGACATTTTAGAATTACTACATGTAGCATTTTCCAATTCCAACCATATAATAATTTAACGAAGAAGAAACTTCGCCTTGAACATTATGAGTAAAGCCTAAGGACATATTTGTCCATATGCAACAGAGGAGCGTGTCTCTCTCCCACAAAGTGAATGCTAGGATCCATTTTATTCAAACAAAAACAAAAACAAAAACAAACCGACGCTCCAAGTAAAGAACACAAGATGTGATTGAATAAAAATATAGTTTCGGGAGGAACCTGATGATGTTGTCGATGAAGAAGGGGATGCCTGGCATCCCCAAGCTTAGACGCTTGAGTCTTCTTAGAATATGCAGGGATGAACCACGGGGCATCCCCAAGCTTAGAGCTTTCACTCCTCTTGATCATAGTATATCATACTCCTCTCTTGACCCTTGAAAACTTCCTTCACACCAAACTTCAAGCAAACTCATTAGAGGGTTAGTGCACAATTAATAATTCACACATTCAGAGGTGACACAATCATTATTTTCACTTCTGGACATTGCATAAAGCTACTGGACATTAATGGATCAAAGAAATAAATCCAACATAGCAAAAGAGGCAATGCGAAATAAAAGGCAGAATCTGTCAAAAACAGAACAGTCCGTAAAGACGAATTTTAAAATGGCACCAGACTTGCTCAAATGGAAAAACTCAAAACTAATGAAAGTTGCGTACATATCTGAGGATCACGCTCGTAAATTGGCAGATTTTTCGAATTTTCTACAGAGACTTGTGCCCAGATTCGTGACAGACAGCAATGCTGTTTCTGCGCAGCGATCCCAAATATAACATCAACTTTAACATAGAAACTTTACTTGGCACAAAAACATGATAAGGAGAGGTTGCTACAGTAGTAAACAACTTCCAAGACTCAAATATAAAACAAAGTACTGTAGTAAAAACACATGGGTTATCTCCCAAGAAGCTCTTTCTTTATAGCCATTAAGATGGGCTCAGCAGTTTTAATGATGCACTCGCAAGAAATAGTATTTGAAGCAAAAGAGAGCATCAAGAGGCAAATTCAAAACACATTTAAGCCTAACATGCTTCCTATGCATAGGAATCTTGTAAATAAACAAATTCATGAAGAGCAAAGTAACAAGCATAGGAAGATAAAACAAGTGTAGCTTCAAAAATTTCAGCACATAGAGAGGTGTTTTAGTAACATGAAAATTTTTACAACCATATTTTCCTCTCTCATAATAACTTTCAGTAGCAACATGAGCAAACTCAACAATATAACTATCACATAAAGCATTCTTATCATGAGTCTCATGCATAAAATAATTACTACTCCCAACATAAGCATAGTCATTCTTATTAATTGTAGTGGGAGCAAATTCAACAAAGTAGCTATCAAATATAGGAGGTATATTGTAATCATAATCAAATTTATCCTCCATAACAGGTGGTAACAAAAGACTACTATCATTATAATCATCATAAATGGGAGGCAAAGTATCATCAAAGTAAATTTTCTCCTCAATGCTTGGGGGACTAAAAATATCATGCTCATCAAAGCCAGCTTCCCCAAGCTTAGAATTTTCCATAGCATTAGCAACAATAGTGTTCAAAGCATTCATATTAATATGTTCCATGGGTTTTTAATTTTCCCATCAAACCATCCATGTCTTAAATCAGGAAATAGAATAAAAAGGTCATTGTTGTCCATTATGCCTAACTAGTGTAAACAAGAAACCAAATGTCGCAATTGCAGAGTCTAAAGGAAATAGCTTCGAGTACACACACAATGGCGCCGGAAAAGTAGTACTGGAACCGGAGTGTGAGTACCTTTTACCTTTCCTCCCCGGCAATGGCGCCAGAAAAGTGCTTGATGTCTACGGGTGCTTCTATTCTTGTAGACAGTGTTGGGCCTCCAAGAGCAGATGTTTGTAGAACAGCAGCAAGTTTCCCTTAAGTGGATTACCCAAGGTTTATCGAACTCAGGGAGGAAGAGGTCAAATATATCCCTCTCAAGCAACCCTGCAACCACAAAGCAAGAAGTCTCTTGTGTCCCCAACACACCTAATAGGTGTACTAGTTCGCGAAGAGATAGTGAAATACAAGTGGTATGAATGAATATGAGCGAGTACGCAGAAAGTAGCTGGCGTGCAGTTGATGTAGTAATATTGTAGGAAGTAAATAAGCAGTAGTAACGCAGTAGTAAGTAAAACAGTAAACAAGCGATGATAGCGTATTTAGGAACAAGGCCTAGGGATTAGACTTTCACTAGTGGACACTCTCAACATTGATCACATAACAGAATAGATAAATGCATACTCTACACTCTCTTGTTGGATGATGAACACATTGCGTAGGATTACACGAACCCTCAATGCCGGAGTTAACAAGCTCCACAATTCAATTCATATTTAAGTAACCTTAGAGTGTAAGATAGATCAATACGACTAAACCAAGTACTAACGTAGCATGCACACTGTCACCTTCATGCTTATGTAGGAGGAATAATACACATCAATACTATCATAGCAATAGTTAACTTCGCAATCTACAAGAGATCATGATCATAGCATAAACCAAGTACTAACACGGATGCACACACTGTCACCATTACATCGTGCAGGAGGAATAAAACTACTTTAATAACATTGCTAGAGTAGCACATAGATAAATTGTGATACAAAACACATTGCAATCATAAAGAGATATAAATAAGCACTTCACTATGCCATTCATAACAGTGAATAAGTATTCTGTGAAATATAGCCTAAGAGACCCACACGGTGCACACACTGTCACCTTTACACACGTGGGACAAGGAGTCTCCGGAGATCACATAAGTAAAACTCACTTGACTAGCACAATGACATCTAGATTACAAGCATCATCATATGAATCTCAATCATGTAAGGCAGCTCATGAGATTATTGTATTGAAGTACATAGGAGAGATGAACCACATAGCTACCGGTACAGCCCCGAGCCTCGATGGAGAACTACTCCCTCCTCATGGGAGCAGCAGCGGTGATGAAGATGGCGGTGGAGATGGCAGCGGTGTCGATGGAGAAGCCTTCCGGGGCACTTCCCCGCTCCGGCGGGGAACAGAGACTCTGTCCCCCGGATCTTGGCTTCGCGATGGCGGCGGCTCGGAAGGTTTCGCGTACCGTGGCTTCCTCGTAAGGGTTTTCAATGCGGGGGCTTTATATAGGCGAAAGGGCAGCCTCGGAGGGGGCCTGGGGCCACCACACCATAGGGGGGCCCCCCCTCTGGCCGCGCCAGGGTGTGGTGTGGGGCCCCAGGGGCTTCCTCGGTGGCTCTCGGGTGTTCGGATGGTTCCGGAAAAATAGGAACCAGGCGTTGATTTCGTCGATTCGAGAATATTTCGTTACTAGGATTTCTGAAACCAAAAAACAGAAAACAGGAATTGGCACTTCGGCATCTTGTTAATAGGTTAGTTCCAGAAAATGCACGAATATGACATAAAGTGTGCATAAAACATGTAGATATCATCAATAAAGTAGCATGGAACATAAGAAATTATCGATACGTTGGAGACGTATCAATAGACACGGCTCTTATACCACTGTAGGGATTCGTTGCATAGAAAACAAAAATTTTCCTACCGCGAGAACGCAATCCAAGCCAAGATGCAATCTAGAAGACGGGAGCAACGAGGGGATGATCGAGACTCACCCTTGAAGATTTCCAAAGCCTATAAGAGTAGGCTCTTATTGCTGCGGTAGACGATCACTTGCCGCTTGCAAAAGCGCGTAGAAGATCTTGATCACGGTGCCACAATCGGGCAGCACCTCCGTACTCGGTCACACGTTCGGTGTTGATGAAGACGACGTCCTTCTCCCCGTTCCAGCGGGCAGCGGAAGTAGTAGCTCCTCCTTGAATCCGGCAGCACGACGGCGTGGTGGCGGTGGCGAACTCCGGCGGAGCTTCGCTAAGCGTGCGGGAGAGGTGGAGGAGAGAGGGGGCGGCTAGGGTTTGGGAGAGGGGTGGCCGGCCTCTATGGGTGCGGCCAGCTTGGTGGCTTGTGGTGGCCGGCCCCCTCCCCTATGCCCCTCATTATATAGGTGGAACCCCAAGTGTTGGACTACAAGTCTTCGAATAAGACCCGATTCCAAAACCTTCCATGTAGTAGGGAAACCTACCCAAGGTGGGACTCCCACCCAAGTGGGATTCCCACCCTTCCATGTGGGGGTTGGCCGGCCCCTTTGGAGTCCACCTTGGACTTTCCCCTCTAGGGTTGGCCGGCCATGGGTGGTGGAGTCCCTCCGGGACTCCGCCTTCCAAAGTGATTTCTTCCGGACTTTTCTAGAACCTTCTAGAACCTTCCATAAATGCACCGATCATTTTCAAACATATAAAATGACTTCCTATATATGAATCTTATTCTCCGGACCATTCCGGAACTCCTCGTGATGTCCGGGATCTCATCCGAGACTTCGAACAAAACTTCGAACTCCATTCCATATTCAAGTTCTACTATTACAATATCAAACCTTAAGTGTGTCACCCTACGGTTCGCGAACTATGTAGACATGGTTGAGAACTCTCTCCGACCAATAACCAATAGCGGGATCTGGAGATCCATAATGGCTCCCACATATTCAACGATGACTTAGTGATCGAATGAACCATTCACATACGATACCAATTCCCTTTGTCACGCGATATTTTACTTGTCCGAGGTTTGATCATCGGTATCACTCTATACCTTGTTCAACCTCGTCTCTGACAAGTACTCTTTACTCGTACCGTGGTATGTGGTCTCTTATGAACTTATTCATATGCTTGCAAGACATTAGACGACATTCCACCGAGAGGGCCCAGAGTATATCTATCCGTCATCGGGATGGACAAATCCCACTGTTGATCCATATGCCTCAACTCATACTTTCCGGATACTTAATCCCACCTTTATAACCACCCATTTACGCAGTGGCATTTGATGTAATCAAAGTACCTTTCCGGTATAAGTGATTTACATGATCTCATGGTCATAAGGACTAGGTAACTATGAATCGAAAGCTTATAGCAAATAACTTAATGACGTGATCTTATGCTACGCTTAATTGGGTGTGTCCATTACATCATTCATATAATGATATAACCTTGTTATTAATAACATCCAATGTTCATGATTATGAAACTAATCATCTATTAATCAACAAGCTAGTTAAGAGGCTTACTAGGGACTCTTTGTTGTTTACATATCACACATGTATCAATGTTTCGGTTAATACAATTATAGCATGGTATATAAACATTATAATAAACACAAAGATATATAATAACCATTTATTATTGCCTCTTGGGCATATCTCCAACAATAACTACATATTCATCACCACAATAGTTTTTAAGCTATTTGTCCCATGAGCTATATATTGCAAAGATAAAGGAATGAAATTTTAAAGGTAGCACTCAAGTAATTTACTTTGGAATGGCAGAAAAATACCACATAGTAGGTAGATATGGTGGACACAAATGGCATGGGTTTTGGCTCAAGGTGTTTGGATGCACGAGAAGCATTTCCTCTCAGTACAAGGCTTTGGGCTAGCAAGGTTGTTTGAAGCAAACACAAGTATGAACAGGTACAACAAAACTTACACAAGAACATATTGCAAGCATTATAAGACTCTACACTGTCTTCCTTGTTGTTCAAACACTTTACCAGAAAATATCTAGACTTAGAGAGACCAATCATGCAAACCAAATTTTAACAAGCTCTACGGTAGTTCTCCATTAATAGATTAAACTACATGATGCAAGAGCTTAAACATGATCTATGAGAGCTCAAAACAATTGCCCAGTTATTCCAAACCATATGAAGCATTTTCTGATTCCAACCAAATAGCAATCAACGAAGCAATTTTAGCCTTCGCCATGAACATTAAAGCACAACTAAGAACACAAGTGTTCCATATGAAAAAGCGGAGCGTAATATCTCCAATATAAGGATGGTGGGATCCAACTTTATTCAAACCAAAACAAAAATAAAAGCAAAAGACGCTCCAAGTAAAGAACATAAGATGTGATGGAATAAAAATATAGTTTCACTAGAAGTGACCTGATAAGTTGTCGATGAAGAAGGGGATGCCTTGGGCATCCCCAAGCTTAGATGCTTGAGTCTTTTTAAAATATGCAGGGATGAACCACCGGGGCATCCACAAGCTTAGACCTTTCACTCTTCTTGATCATATTGTATCATCCTCTTCTCTTGACCATTGAAAACTTCCTCCACACCAAACTTCAAGCAAACTCATTAGAGGGTTAGTGCATAATCAAAAATTCACACATTCAGAGGTGAAATAATCATTCTTAACACTTCTGAATATTGCACAAAGCTACTGAAAGTTAATGGAACAAAGAAACCCATTCAACATATCAAAAGCATGCGAAATAAAAGCGAGAATCTGTCAAACGAATAGTCCGTAAAGACGAATTTACAGAGGCACTTAACTTGCTCAAACGGAAAAACTCAAAACTAATGAAAGTTGAGTACATATCTGAGGATCACGCACGTAAATTGGCAGATTTTTTTGATTTTTACACAGATAGTTGTACGCAAATTCGTGACAGACAGCAATTCTGTTTCTGCGCAGCAATCCAAATCTAGTATCAACTTTACCATATAGACTTTACTTGGCACAAAAACATGATAAGGAGAGGTTGCTACAGTAGTAACAACTTCCAAGACTCAACAATACAGTAATAAAATAAAACATGGGTTATCTCCTAAGAAGTGCTTTTCTTTAACGCCTTTCAGCTAGGCGCAGAAAGTGCAAATCAAGTATTATCAAGAGAAGAAGTATCAACATCATAATTTGTTCTAATAATAGAATCAAAAGGCAACTTCATTCTTTTTCTAGGGAAGTGTTCCATACCTTTCTTCAGAGGAAATTGATACTTAATATTTCCTTCTTTCATATCAATAACAGCACCATTCGAAGAAAGGGTCTTCCCAAGACAATAGGACAAGATGCATTGCATTCAATGTCCAAGACAACAAAATCAACGGGGACAAGGTTATTGTTAACCGTAATGCGAACATTATCAATCCTCCCCAAAGGTTTCTTTTTAAAATTATCAACAAGATTAACATCCAAATAATAATTTTTCAATGGTGGCAAGTCAAGCATATCATAAATTTTCTTAGGCATAACAGAAATACTTGCACCAAGATCACATAAAGCATTACATTCAAAATCATTGAATTTTATCTTAATGATGGGCTCCCAACCATCTTCTAACTTCCTAGGAATAGAAGCTTCAAGTTTTAATTTCTCTTCCCTAGCTTTAATGAGATCATTTGTAATATGTTTTGTAAAGGCTAAATTTATAGCACTAGCATTAGGACTTCTAGCAAGTTTTTGTAAGAACTTTATAACTTCAGTAATATGACAATCATCAAAATCTAAACCATTATGATCTACGTACAGCAATGGAATCATTGTCCCCAATATTTTGATAAATTTCAGCACTTTTATCACAAGCAGTTTCAGGCAATTTTGCACGCTTTGCACTAGAAGTAGAAACATTGCCAACACCAATTATTTTACCATTGATAGTAGAAGGTGTAGCAACATGTGTAGAATCATCATTACTAGTGGTGGTAATAGTCCAAACTTTAGCTACATTATTCTCTTTAGCAAGTTTTTCTTTTTCTTCTCTATCCCACCTAGCATGCAATTCAGCCAACATTCTAATATTATCATTAATTCGAACTTGGATGGCATTTGTTTTAGCAAACCTAGCATCTTTAACTTCCTCAGGCATAACTTTCAGTTTTAAAAGATCAACATCAAGAGCAAGACTATCAACCTTAGAAGCAAGAACATCAATTTTACCAAGCTTTTCTTCAACAGTTTTATTAAAAGTAGTTTGTGTACTAATAAATTCTTTAAGCATGACTTCAAGACCAGAGGGTACACTCTTATTATTGTTGTAAGAATTACCATAAGAATTTCCATAACCACTACCATTATTAGAAGGATACGGCCTATAGTTGTTGTTACCATAATTATTCCTATAAGCATTGTTGTTGAAATTATTATTCTTAATGAAATTCACATCAACATTTTCTTCTTGAGCAACCAAGGAAGCTAAAGGAACATTATTAGGATCAATATGAGATCTACCATTTGCAAGCATAGACATAATAGCATCAATCTTATCACCCAAAGAAGAGGTTTCTTCAAAAGAATTTACCTTCTTACCTTGAGGAGTTCTTTCAGTGTGCCATTCAGAGTAATTGATCATCATATCATCAATAAGCTTCGTCGCGGCGCCTAAGGTGATGGACATAAAAGTACCTCCAGCAGCTGAATCCAATAGGTTCCTCGAGGAAAAATTCAATCCGCATAAAAGGTTTGGATGATCATCCAAGTAGTTAGTCCATGGGTAGGGCAATTCTTTACCAAAGATTTCATTCTCTCCCATGCTTGAGCAACATGTTCATTATCAAATTGTTTAAAATTCATAATGCTACTTCTCAAAGATATAATCTTAGCAGGAGGATAATATTTACCAATAAAAGCATCTTTACATTTAGTCCACGAATCAATACTATTTTTAGGGAAAGAAAGCAACCAATCTTTAGCTCTTCTTCTTAATGAGAAAGGAAACAATTTCAGTTTTATAATATCACCATCTATATCCTTATACTTTTGCATTTCACAAAGTTAAAAAAAAATATTAAGATGGGCAGCATCATCATCAGTACTAACACCAGAGAGTTGCTCTCTCATAACAAGATTCAGTAAAGCAGGTTTAATCTCATAAAATTCTGCTGTAGTAGCAGGTGGAGCAATATGAGTACTTATAAAATCATTATTATTTGTGCTAGTGAAATCACACAACTTAGTATTTTCAGGAGTACCCATTGTAGCAGTAATAAAGTAAACTAAGCAAATAGAATAAAATAAAGTAAAGACAAGTAACTAATTTTTTGTGTGTTTTTAATATAGAGCTAGTAAATAAGACAGAAAGTAAAGAAACTAATTTTTTTGTGTTTTTGGATATAAAGCAAACAAGACAGTAAATAAAATAAAGTAAAGCAAGACAAAAACAAAGTAAAGAGATTGGATGTGGAGACTCCCCTTGCAGCGTGTCTTGATCTCCCCAACGAGCGCCAGAAAAAGAGCTTGATTGCGATACGTCTCCAACGTATCGATAATTTCTTATGTTCCATGCTACTTTATTGATGATACCTACATGTTTTATGCACACTTTATGTCATATTCGTGCATTTTCCGGAACTAACCTATTAACAAGATGCCGAAGTGCCAGTTCTGTTTTCTGTTTTTGGTTTCAGAAATCCTAGTAACGAAATATTCTCGAATTGGACGAAATCAACGCCCAGGTTCCTATTTTGCCGGAAGCATCCACACCCGAGAGCCGCGGAGGGGCTGTGGGCCCCAGATGATAGGGTGGCGCGGCCCAGGCCGCGCCCCCTATGGTGTGGTCGCCCCTTCGACCTTCTGACGCTGCCCTTTCGCCTATATAAAGCCCCTGCATCGAAAACCCTTACGGAAGAAGCCACGGTACGCGAAACCTTCCAGCCGCCGCCATCGCGAAGCCAAGATCTGGGGGACAGGAGTCTCTGTTCCGGCACCTGCCGGACGGGGAAGTGCCCCCGGAAGGCTTCTCCATCGACACCGCTGCCATCTCCACCGCCATCTTCATCACCGCTGCTGCTCCCATGAGAGGGAGTAGTTCTCCATCGAGGCTCGGGGCTGTACCGGTAGCTATGTGGTTCATCTCTCTCCTATGTACTTCAATACAATAATCTCATGAGCTGCCTTACATGATTGAGATTCATATGATGATGCTTGTAATCTAGATGTCATTGTGCTAGTCAAATGAGTTTTACTTATGTGATCTCCGGAGACTCCTTGTCCCACGTGTGTAAAGGTGACAGTGTGTGCACCGTGTGGGTCTCTTAGGCTATATTATATTCACATATTCACTGTTATGAATGGCATAGTGAAGTGCTTATTTATATCTCTTTATGATTGCAATGTGTTTTGTATCACAATTTATCTATGTGCTACTCTAGCAATGTTATTAAAGTAGTTTTATTCCTCCTGCACGATGTAATGGTGACAGTGTGTGCATCCGTGTTAGTACTTGGTTTATGCTATGATCATGATCTCTTGTAGATTGCGAAGTTAACTATTGCTATGATAGTATTGATGTGTATTATTCCTCCTACATAAGCATGAAGGTGACAGTGTGCATGCTATGTTAGTACTTGGTTTAGTCGTTTCGATCTTTCATGCACTCTAAGGTTATTTAAATATGAACATTTAATTGTGGAGCTTGTTAACTCCGGCATTGAGGGTTCGTGTAATCCTACGCAATGTGTTCATCATCCAACAAGAGAGTGTAGAGTATGCATTTATCTATTCTGTTATGTGATCAATGTTGAGAGTGTCCACTAGTGAAAGTCTAATCCCTAGGCCTTGTTCCTAAATACGCTATCGCTGCTTGTTACTGTTTTACTGAATTACTACGCTGCGTTACCACTGCATGTTTACTTCCTGCAATATTACTACCATCAACTGCACGCCAGCGAGCTATTTTCTGGCACCGTACTACTGCTCATATTCATTCATACCACTTGTATTTCACTATCTCTTCGCTGAACTAGTACACCTATTAGGTGTGTTGGGGACACAAGAGACTTCTTGCTTTGTGGTTGCGGGGTTGCATGAGAGGGATATCTTTGACCTCTTCCTCCCTGAGTTCGATAAACCTTGGGTAATCCACTTAAGGGAAACTTGCTGCTGTTCTACAAACCTCTGCTCTTGGAGGCCCAACACTGTCTACAAGAATAGAAGCACCCGTAGACATCAAGCACTTTTCTGGCGCCGTTGCCGGGGAGGAAGGTAAACGGCACTCACACATTGGCAAGCCCGGCAACTAAGCACTTTTCCTCTCCTCGTCAACTACGCGCCAAGCACTTTTCTGGCGCCGTTGCCGGGAGGAAAGGTAAAAGGCACTCATACTTCGGTTCCAGGTAACAGTACTTTTGCGCCATTGTGTGTGTGCTCGAAGCTATTTCCTTTAGACTCTGCAATTGCGACATTTGGTTTCTTGTTTACACTAGTTAGGCATAATGGACAACAATGACCTTTTTATTCTATTTCCGGATTTAAGACATGGATGGTTTGATGCGAAAATTAAAAAACCCATGGAACATATTAATATGAATGCTTTGAACACTATTGTTGCTAATGCTATGGAAAATTCTAAGCTTGGGGAAGCTGGCTTTGATGAGCATGATATTTTTAGTCCCCCAAGCATTGAGGAGAAAATTTACTTTGATGATACTTTGCCTCCCATTTATGATGATTATAATGATAGTAGTCTTTTGTTACCACCTGTTATGGAGGATAAATTTGATTATGATTACAATATACCTCCTATATTTGATAGCTACTTTGTTGAATTTGCTCCCACTATAATTAATAAGAATGACTATGCTTATGTTGGGAGTAGTAATTATTTTATGCATGAGACTTATGATAAGAATGCTTTAAGTGATAGTTATATTGTTGAGTTTGCTCATGATGCTACTGAAAGTTATTATGAGAGAGGAAAATATGGTTATAGAAATTTTCATGTTACTAAAACACCTCTCTATGTGCTGAAATTTTTGAAGCTACACTTGTTTTATCTTCCTATGCTTGTTACTTTGCTCTTCATGAACTTGTTTGTGTACAAGATCCCTTTTCATAGGAAGCATGTTAGACTTAAATGTGTTTTGAATTTGCCTCTTGATGCTCTCTTTTGCTTCAACTTCTATTTCTTGCGAGTGCATTGATACGTCTCCAACGTATCGATAATTTCTTATGTTCCATGCTACTTTATTGATGATACCTACATGTTTTATGCACATTATATGTCATATTTATGCATTTTCTGGAACTAACCTATTAACAAGATGCCGAAGAGCCAGTTGTTTTTCTGCTGTTTTTGGTTTCAGAAATCCTAGTAAAGAAATATTCTCGGAATTGGACGAAACTTTCGCCCGGGGTCCTATTTTTGCACGAAGCTTCCAGAAGACCGAAGACCTAACGAAGTGGGGCCACGAGGAGGCCAGGGGTGGCCGGCGCGGCCGGCCTTGGCCGCGCGGCCTGCCCCCGGGCCCTCGTGTGGCCCCTCGCGTTGACCCTCCGCCTACTTAAAGCGAAACCCCAGTCCGAGAGCCACGATACGGAAAACCTTACGGAGACGCCGCCGCCGAATCCCATCTCGGGGGATTCGGAGATCGCCTCGGCACCCTGCGGAGAGGGGATTCATCTCCGGAGGACTCTACACCGCCATGGTCGCCCTCGGAGTGATGAGTGAGTAGTTCACCCCTGGACCATGGGTCCATAGCAGTAGCTAGATGGTCGTCTTCTCCTTGTTGTGCTTCATTGTTGGATCTTGTGAGCTGCCTAACATGATCAAGATCATCTATCTGTAATACTATATGTTGTGTTTGTCGGGATCCGATGGATAGAGAGTACTATGATTATGGTGATTATCAATCTATTGTTTATGTGTTGTTTATGATCTTGCATGCTCTCCGTTATTAGTAGAGGCTCTGGCCAAGTTTTTACTCTTAACTCCAAGAGGGAGTATTTATGCTCGATAGTGGGTTCATGCCTCCATTGAATCTGGGACAGTGACAGAAAGTTCTAAGGTTGTGGATGTGCTTTGTGCCACTAGGGATAAAACATTGATGCTATGTCTAAGGATGTAGTTGTTGATTACATTACGCACCATACTTAATGCAATTGTCTGTTGCTTTGCAACTTAATACTGGAGGGGGTTCGGACGATAACCTGAAGGTGGACTTTTTAGGCATAGATGCAGTTGGATGGCGGTCTATGTTCTTTGTCGTAATGCCCGGATTAAATCTCACTATATTTACCATGTCATGTATATGCATTGTTATGCCTTTCTCTATTTGTCAATTGCCCGACTGTAATTTTTTCACCCAACATGCTTTATCTTATGGGAGAGACACCTCTAGTGAACTGTGGACCCCGGTCCTATTCTTTACATAGCATACAATCTACTTGTTTTACTGTTTTCTTTGCAAACATCTTCCACTCGATACGTTTAATCCTTTGTTACAGCAAGCCGGTGAGATTGACAACCTCACTGTTTCGTTGGGACAAAGTACTTGGGTTGTGTTGTGCAGGTTCCTAGTTGGCGCCGGAATCCCTGGTGTTGCGCCGCATCACATTTCGCGACCATCAACCTTCAACGTGCTTCTTGGCTCCTACTGGTTCGATTAAACCTTGGTTTCTTTCAGAGGGAAAACTTGCTACTGTGCGCATCATACCTTCCTCTTGGGGTCCCCAACGAACGTGTGAGTTACACGCCATCAAGCTCTTTTTAAGCGCCGTTGCGGGAGATCAAGACACGCTGCAAGGGGAGTCTCCACTTCTCAATCTCTTTACTTTGTTTTTGTCTTGCTTTATTTTATTTACTACTTTGTTTGCTGCACTAAATCAAAATACAAAAAAATTAGTTGCTAGTTTTACTTTATTTACTGTCTTGCTCTCCATATCGAAAACACAAAAAAATTTAGTTACTTGCATTTACTTTATCTAGTTTGTTTTATTTACCGTTGCTAAAATGGCCAACCCTGAAAATACTAAGTTGTGTGACTTCACAAATGCAAATAATAATGATTTCCTATGCACACCTATTGCTCCACCTGCTACTACAGCAGAATTCTTTGAAATTAAACCTGCTTTCTGAATTTGGTTATGAGAGAACAATTTTCTGGTGCTAGTTCTGATGATGCTGCTGCCCATCTCAATAATTTTGTTGAACTTTGTGAAATGCAAAAGTATAAAGATGTAGATGGTGATATTATTAAATTGAAAGTGTTTCCTTTCTCATTAAGAGGAAGAGCTAAAGATTGGTTGCTATCTTTGCCTAAGAATAGTATTGATTCATGGACTAAATGCAAGGATGCTTTTATTGGTAGATATTATCCTCCGCTAAAATTATATCTTTGAGAAGTAGCATAATGAATTTTAAACAATTAGATACTGAACATGTTTCTCAAGCTTGGGAGAGAATGAAAACTTTGGTAAAGAATTGCCCAACCCATGGACTGACTACTTGGATGATTATCCAAACCTTCTATGCAGGACTAAATTTTTCTTCGCGGAATTTATTGGATTCAGCTGCTGGAGGTACCTTTATGTCCATCACATTGGGGCGGCTACAAAACTTCTTGATGATATGATGATAAATTACTCTGAATGGCACACGGAAAGAGCTCCACAAGGTAAGAAGGTAAATTCTGTTGAGGAAACCTCTTCCTTGAGTGATAAGATTGATGTGATTATGTCTATGCTTGTTAATGGTAGATCTAATGTAGATCCAAATAATGTTCCTTTAGCTTCATTGGTTGCTCAAGAAGAAAATGTTGATGTGAATTTCATTAAAAATAATAATTTCAACAACAATGCTTATAGGAACAACTCTGGTAATAACTATAGGCCATATCCTTCTGCTAATGGTAATGATTATGGTAGATATGAGGAAAGGATGCTAGAAATTGAAAGATCCACTAAAAACTTTATGCAATCACAATATGAGCAAAATCAATTGTTTACTAGAACTATGAATGAACAATCTACCTTGTTGAAAAATATAGGAAATCAACTTGAAAACTTGAATAGGGAGATTTCTTGCAAACTAAAATTTCAAATGCTGAAACCCGAATCTCATACATGTCTGCATCACAATCTTCTTTAATTAATAAAATGGCTGCTAAACCTGATGATATTGATAATAAGATTACTACTACAGCAAATGCCATCCAAGTTAGAATTAATGAGAATATAAGATTAATGGCTGAACTGCGTGCTAGGTGGGATAGAGAAGAAAATGAAAAACTAGCTAAAGAGAATAATGTAGCTAAAGTTTGGACTATTACCACCACTAGTAATGCTAATTCTCCACATGTTGCTGCACCTCCTACTATCAATGGTAATATAATTGGTGTTGGCAATGTTTCTACTCCTAGTGCAAAGCGTACAAAACTGCCTGAAATTGCTAAAACTGCTGAAACTGCTTGTGATAAAACTGCTGAAATTTTTTCCAACCTTGGGAACAATGATCCCATTGCTGTAGCTCATAATGATTTAGATTTTGATGATTGTCACATCTCTGAAGTTATAAAGTTCTTACAAAAACTTGCTAAAAGTCCTAATGCTAGTGCTATAAATTTAGCCTTTACAAAACATATTACAAATGCTCTCATAAAAGCTAGAGAAGAGAAACTAAAACTTGAAACTTCTATTCCTAGAAAGTTAGAGGATGGTTGGGAGCCCATCATTAAAATGAAATTCAATGACTTTGAATGTAATGCCTTATGTGATCTTGGTGCAAGTATTTCTGTTATGCCTAAAAAGATTTATGATATGCTTGACTTGCCACCATTGAAGAATTGTTATTTGGATGTTAATCTTGCCAATAATGTTAAAAAGAAACCTTGGGGAGGATTGATAATGTGCACATTACGGTTAACAATAACCTTGTCCCCGTTGATTTTGTTGTCTTGGATATCGAATGCAATGCATCTTGTCCAATTGTGTTGGGAAGACCTTTTCTTCGAACTGTTGGTGCTGTTATTGATATGAGGGAAGGTAATATTAAATATCAATTTCCTCTCAAGAAAGGTATGGAACACTTCCCTAGAAAGAGAATGAAGTTGCCTTTTGATTCTATTATTAGAACAAGCTATGATGTTGATGCTTCTACTCTCGATGTTACTTGATTTGCACTTTCTGCGCCTAGCTGAAAGGCGTTAAAGAAAAGCGCTTATGGGAGACAACCCATGTTTTTACCTACAGCAATTTTTTGTTTTGTTGAGTCTTGGAAGTTGTTTACTACTGTAGCAACCTCTCCTTATCATGTTTTTGTGCCAAGTAAAGTTTCTATGTCAAAGTTGATGTTATATTTGGGATCGCTGCGCAGAAACAGCATTGCTGTCTGTCACGAATCTGGGCATAATTCTCTGTAGAAAATTCGAAAAAATCTGCCAATTTACGAGCGTGATCCTCAGATATGTACGCAACTTTCATTAATTTTGAGTTTTTCCATTTGAGCAAGTCTGGTGCCATTTATAAATTCGTCTTTACGGACTGTTCTGTTTTTGACAGATTCTGCCTTTTATTTCGCATTGCCTCTTTTGCTATGTTGGATTTATTTCTTTGATCCATTAATGTCCAGTAGCATTATGCAATGTCCAGAAGTGAAAATAATGATTGTGTCACCTCTGAATGAGTGAATTATTAATGATGCACTAACCCTCTAATGAGTTTGCTTGAAGTTTGGTGTGAAGGAAGTTTTCAAGGGTCAAGAGAGGAGAATGATATACTATGATCAAGAGGAGTGAAAGCTCTAAGCTTGGGGATGCCCCGTGGTTCACCCCTGCATATTTTAAGAAGACTCAAGCGTCTAAGCTTGGGGATGCCCAATCCCCTTCTTCATCGACAACATCATCAGGTTCCTCCCTGAAACTATATTTTTATTCAGTCACATCTTGTATTCTTTGCTTGGAGCGTCGGTTTGTTTTCGTTTTTTTTTGTTTGAATAAGATGGATCCTAGCATTCACTTTGTGGGAGAGAGACACGCTCCGCTGTTGCATATGGACACATGTGTCCTTAGGTTTTACTCATAATGTTCAAGGCGAAGTTTCTTCTTCGTTAATTTGTTATACGGTTGGAATTGGAAAATGCTACATGTAGTAATTCTAAAATGTCTTGGATAATGTGATACTTGGCAATTGTTGTGCTCATGTTTAAGCTCTTGCATCATATACTTTGCACCCATTAATGAAGAAATACATAGAGCTTGCTAAAATTTGATTTGCATATTTGGTTTCTCTAAGGTCTAGATAATATCTAGTATTGAGTTTTGAACAACAAGGAAGACAGTGTAGAGTCTTATAATGTTTACAATATGTCTTTTATGTGAGTTTTGCTGCACTTGTTCATCCTTGAGTTTGCTTCAAATAACCTTGCTAGCCTAAACCTTGTATCGAGAGGAATACTTCTCATGCATCCAAAATCCTTGAGCCAACTACTATGCCATTTGTGTCCACCATACCTACCTACTACATGGTATTTCTCCGCCATTCCAAAGTAAATTGCTTGAGTGCTACCTTTAAAATTCCATCATTCACCTTTGCAATATATAGCTCATGGGACAAAATAGCCTTAAAAACTATCGTAGTATTGAATATGTACTTATGCACTTTATATTTTACTAGTTGAATGCCCGTGCGTTGCCACGGTTTTTTCTGTTTTTCATTGCAAATTATCTATGCATTGCAACAAATCTAAAATTAAATTGACCTAAAATAAATTAGTATGTGTTCACGATCCATGAAAGAATGTAATTTGTACTGTCACTCAAAATCTTTCCGGCATCTCTTTGATATTTCAATTATACTATTTGAAATATTAATTACTTCCCCTGTTCAAGTACAACAATCCTCTCAAGAGAGAGCTCACTGGTTTATCTGCATCTTAATACTGAATAACAAGACGATGGGTCAGCAGTGTGGCACCTCCTTGCCCCGCAAGGAGCACATAGATCATGGTGCCTTCTATTCTCATAATAGCAGCATCATTCCCATCCGATCAAATAGCAAAGTGCCCGTGCTTTTCAAAGAATGTCAAACCAAATTATATGCTCAACTAACTGATAAATGATGTTCAAATGTAATTTATTTCATTGTTAACACTTGTATAGTTCACACCAATTACACTATCAAACTCATGACTTCCTAATATAGTTAATTTTGACTGTGCACTTCCAAACTAAGGAACTATCATGGAAATATGAGCTTACAAACAAGATAACAGAGTGTAAATTTTTCTCAGCTATATGCAAACATAGATATAGCTTACGAAGAAAAATGAAGCTTCACTCAATTCCTCTTCTTTTTTGGCAGAATCAAGCCTTATCAACATTAGATGTGAACATAAAATTCTAAGGAAAAAAATATGCCAATTATAAATATTACACACCATAGCGGACATTTGCACAAAAATGTGCTTGTAGATATGAATAAATACTTCCTTCTTTAAAAGAAAAAGTAAAATTAACCAAAAGGGTAATTACAAATACAGTTAACTGAAATCAACTCCCAAGCCGAGGTATTCAACCAAAAAAAAAACCATCCTAACTAAGCCCAAAAGTTCCATTGGGACAATGCTCTCTGAAAATACGCAGCTTAACATAGCAAGGCGTTCTGGCTTTTCCGCCGATCTGCAATCATCAGTAATAATAGACTAAGTTGATGAAAGAACAGAGAGATGTCTTCTTCTTCCTATATGCATCCCGGATGAAGAAAAATAGATCTCCATATCGTAGCATCAAAACTATATTCAACCATTCATTAGTTGGTGGAACCCTTTTGTCAACCTGCACATTCATCATTTGTTCCTCTAATCTTCAGGGCTAGAACTTGAACTTTCTAATACAGGTGTAGAATTATTGAACATTGCATTGCAAGTTGTGATCGTGAACATAACTTGAAATAAATAGGAACGGTGCATTTGAGGCATCATAACTCAAGAAACAGTAACTGAATCATTGTATAGGGGGACATCCAACATCAAAATAATGTATGCTATTTCATACATCTGGTAGTTCAGCAGAATACCAAAACTAAATGGAGCGATGGTGCATGAATGTAATTTATTTCTTAGACCAAATTCAGTTGATTCTTGTGTTTCTCGAGAGTGATTGCTATCAGACTCACATTTTTATAAGAAACTTTTTTAACATTTAAGCCAGATACTAAATCTGTACATGTTTTGAAATTCTACTATTCTTACATTAAATAACTTGATAGCTAAAATTTGAGACTCAACCATATTTCAAACTATATGTGGTAAATAAGATGGCAATTAGATTTCCATGTTATCTGTCATACATGTAAATTCTTGCATAAGAATTGCATTATAATCATTCATATCACGAATCAGATGAAATCATCATTTCCAAGGTTAGCAATAACAAAACAAAGCCCTACTTGCATGGCAGGCGATGGTGTGGATCTGCAGGGAGACTGTTACCACTTACCAGAAAGTTGAACCCTGTAAAAACTACAGACTAAACATGTGTAGATATCACCATCAAATTATTCCAGTTGGCACCGTGTTGAACATGCAACAGTACCATGGAAAGAAGATGCCTCTGGTGTAATAAGAGAAACGAAATGTGGAGAACATGATAAGCCATTAGTAACCTGGTGTGCCGCTGGTGTAAATCCAGGGACAGGCGTGGCAAGGTGAGGCAGAGGCAGCTGCATGTTCCAGATCTGCATCGTGAATCAAATTTCCTCGAGTTTCTTGCTGCCATGCTGGAAAGCGGAACACCTGTGTCACCGAGGATGAGAAGAGGTTTGTCTTTGCTTTCTATCAGGAAGACGCAGAGGGGCTCTAAGGCTCGTCATCGTCTCCGGGGATAGAATCCCCGTCGACAATCATGGCGCCGTTTCCTTGTTGCAGTGCTACCTCCCCCATTCCAGCGCCCACCAATACGAGCCCCACTTCATAGTTCATATGGCATAATGTCTCTGCTCAACTTCTTGATGGTGTTCAACAGCTTTGTGTCCTCTTTCAGCAGTGTCTCCCTCATATCCACATGGAAAAGATAGAGAAACATCAAAATGATAATTCCTACCAAATCATTGAACAAAAAGCTACGCGAGACAACGATACAAACAGATGCTAAGTTGGCAGATAAGTTTGACTGCTAGTTGTGGCCTGGAGTCCAAGTGCTCAGCTCCCAAATCAATGGTGACTCCGCTTGACACAAGAATGTCTTGGAATCCAATCATCCACTCTACTTTAAATATCAAGCTCTTATCTACCCCGTGGTAGAGAGCCTAACATGCTAAGTGCTCCAAGTCTATAAAGAATAGATCGGCAGTATAGTTTCAGAAATTATGTGATATAACATATTTGACATACATGTACCGGCATTCAGCTATGTACGTCACTACTACAGCTATGTACGCACGGGCATTCTCCTATCCGTTAAGCATCCAACCAGTATCACATATTTGAACCAAAATTATGTGATATCAACTTCGCAAATAATATTTTGTCTAATCCTCAGTAACATCCTATGACCAAAAAGTCATACACGCGGTTCACATCCTATGAGATAAAGGGCCATACACAAAATTCTCTAGAAACAAATTCAAGAGAATTAAAAAGTAACATATAAGTAACCATGTACCCAGGGGAACTCAATTGGCATTGGTACAGCAATAAAAGAATTTCACGAACATAAAAATCGTGCTAACTAAAAAACCAGAACTAACCTGAACGTTTCAATCAGGTATGATTTCCAAACCGGTCTTACAAGATGAATACAATGCCCATCAAGTAAAAATACAGTATGTTAGTTATTAGTCAGAACTCAGAAGGGCCACACCATTTGTAAGTGTTCCGTCAAAGATCAAGCCAACATTTCAGCCTCCAGTATAGTGTCTTCCTATAAAATGAAAATAACTGCAATCAAAGAATATATGACATGATTCTTATGTTAAACTGGCACAAAAAAACAAAAGCTTACATGTAAACGTGATGATGGTAGGCTTCTCCATAGAGATCGCGGTTCAGCAATGTAATCAACCTTCTCTTCAAAGGCAACTGTAATAGTACGCTGAATCTTGACTCCTTGAAAAAAATGAGCATCTCAATTTCATACCGTTTAGTACAAAAGACTACTGCAACTTAAAAATTCAGAATCAAATCTGACTCAATAGTCATCGATGTTACAAATCAAAACGAAAACACTTGATGGATGTCGAACTGCCAGTAGTATTCCATTCTACAGAGGTGTGCCAGGCGGAGAGGCTCGGGTCATGTTTACCTACTCAATAGACTACCCTGCCTGGCTGCACGCTGTGGACTCACATGGGAACGAGCGATCAATGAGAGGAGAGGAGCCCGATGTGGTCTCGCACCAGCGAGAGAAGGGGAGGGTCGTTGGTGGCCTTGCGCTGGCGGGAGAGGAGCAGGGTCGGTGGGGCGGCGCGACGGCCTTGGGCCGGTGGTGAAAGAGCAGGGTGGGCGTTGTCGGCCTCCGTGTTGGCGGCCCTCGAGACGGCAGCCGCGGGAACGTTGTTGGGAGCGGGTTCCGTGGCAATCTGGGCCGGGATCATCGGATGCGGATCGCTGAACATGAAGTACTCCGCGGGAACACTCGGAGTGGGTTCCGCGGCCATCTGGGGCGAAATGATCACCGGCTGCGGGCCGTTGAACATGAAGTACTCCGGCGCCCCGCAGAACTGGATCATCGAGTGGATGAGCGAACCCGAGATGGTTTGGTGGTGGTCCACTAAACCTGCCAAATATCATCAACCAAATTACTCAGTTACAGAGTTTTGCAGAGAGGACATAGTCGGGTGAAATTAACAGGCAGGCAGGAAGGAAGACTCTAGATAGAGCGCTGCTGCAGTTGAGAGTCAACATCTGCTAGTAGGATCACATGACACGCGTGCCTAGCAACGTATTAACTACTGTCTAGTGATGAAATCACAGGGTTGGGGCTGCAAGTGGGGAGATAACAATAGAAGCAGGACACGAGAGCGCCGCGGTTAACAAGTCGTATTATCAGCTAAAGGCTCGTCGCAATGATATGGAGGAGGATCACGGGCGGGCGCACACTCACCTGGCGGCTTCTTTCCGTGGCGGGGCGGCCGGTGATGGAGAGACCTGGCGGCCGCGAGGCCGAGGCCGAGGCCGGCGAGATCCTGCGGCGGCGGCGCCGGCGTGCGCGAGATCCCGCGGCGGCTGCGGGGTCGATGCCATCGCCGGCCCTCGCGCGGCAGCCCGGTAGCCGCGGTGGATCGGCGGGGGAGGAGGGGCGCGCGTGGGGAAGGAGGGAGAGCTGGATGGAGGGAGGGAGGATTGATTTGGGGGATGAAGATCAAGTCTGCGATCAATGGGAGGGGAGGAACCCGATGTGGTCTCGCACCAGCGGGAGAAGGGGAGGGTCGTCGGTGGCCTTGCGCTGGCGGGAGAGGAGCAGGGTCGGTGGGGCGGCGCGACGGCCTCGGGCCGGTGGGGAAAGAGCAGGATGGGCGTGGAGGCGCTCTGGTGGGGGAGACATGGGAGCATTAAGGGGGAGTTGAGGACGGCGCACTGGAGTCGTGTGTACGTGGGTGCAAAAGGAAACTGCATGATTTTTTCGGCCTCAACACGATTTTGTTGTTCCTGGTTTTCTTTAGCGTGGGATTACCCGACGTACCAACCAACCATCCCACCACCTCTAGCCATTTAATATAGTAGAGATTAAGTTGCCTGTTGTGCGATAACCATGCTTCTGGGGAACGCCATCAACTATTGTTGAATATCATGTGAGTTGCTATGCATGTCCGTCTTGTCTGAAAGTCTATCATTTTAGTGGTTGGAGCATGCAAAATTGTTAGAGAAGAACATTGGGCCGCTAACTAAAGCCATGAATCATGGTGGAAGTTTCAGTTTTGGACATATATCCTCAATCTCATATGAGAATAATAATTTGCTACATGCTTATGCATTTAAGAGGAGTCCATTATCTGTTGTCCATGTTGTCCCGGTATGGATGTCTAAGTTGAGAATAATCAAAAGCGAGAAATCGAAATGCGAGCATTCTCTTTGGACCTTTGTACAGGCGGCATGGAGGTACCCCTTTGTGACACTTGGTTGAAACATGGCATGCGAAGACCCGGTAGTCCAAGTTAAGTAGGACGAGGTCGGGCACTATTAGTATACTATGCGTGAGGCTTGCAACTTGTAAGATATAATTTTCATAACTCATATGCTTTATTACTACCGTTGACAAAATTGTTTCATGTTTTCAAAATAAAAGCTCTAGCACAAATAAAACAATCGATGCTTTCCTCTTTGAAGGACCATTCTTTTACTTTTATTGTTGAGTCAGTTTACCTATCTCCTTCCACCTTAAGAAGCAAACACTTGTGGAACTGTGCATTGATTCCTACATACTTGCATATTGCACTTGTTATATTACTTTATGTTGACAATATCCATGAGATATACATGTTACAAGTTGAAAGCAACCGCTGAAACTTAATCTTCTTATGTGTTGTTTCAACACCTTTACTTTGATTTATTGCTTTATGAGTTAACTCTTATGCAAGACTTATTGATGCTTGTCTTGAAGTACTATTCATGAAAAGTCTTTGCTATATGATTCATTGTTTACTCATGTCATTACCTTTGCTTTGATCGCTGCATTCATTACATATGTTTACAAATAGTATGATCAAGATTATGATGGCATGTCACTTGAAATTATCTTTGTTATCGTTTTACCTGCTCGGGACGAGCAGAACTAAGCTTGGGGATGCTGATACGTCTCCAACGTATCGATAATTTCTTATGTTCCATGCTACTTTATTGATGATACCTACATGTTTTATGCACATTATATGTCATATTTATGCATTTTCGGAACTAACCTATTAACAAGATGCCGAAGAGAGCTTGTTTTCTGTTTTTGGTTTCAGAAAATCCTAGTAAAGAAATATTCTCGGAATTGGACGAAACTTTCGCCCGGGTCCTATTTTTGCACGAAGCTTCGGAAGACCGAAGACTAACGAAGTGGGGCCACGAGGAGGCCGGGGGTGGCCGGCGCGGCCCAGGCCTTGGCCGCGCGGCCCTGCCCCTGGGCCCCTCGTGTGGCCCTCGCGTTGACCCTCCGCCTACTTAAAGCTTCGTCGCGAAACCCCCAGTGCGAGAGCCACGATACGGAAAACCTTGGAGACGCCGCCGCGAATCCCATCTCGGGGATTCGGAGATCGCCTCCGGCACCTGCCGGAGAGGGGATTCATCTCCCGGAGGACTCTACACCGCCATGGTCGCCTCCGGAGTGATGAGTGAGTAGTTCACCGGACCATGGGTCCATAGCAGTAGCTAGATGGTCGTCTTCTCCTTGTTGTGCTTCATTGTTGGATCTTGTGAGCTGCCTAACATGATCAAGATCATCTATCGTAATACTATATGTTGTGTTTGTCGGGATCCGATGGATAGAGAGTACTATGATTATGGTGATTATCAATCTATTGTTTATGTGTTGTTTATGATCTTGCATGCTCTCCGTTATTAGTAGAGGCTCTGGCCAAGTTTTTACTCTTAACTCCAAGAGGGAGTATTTATGCTCGATAGTGGGTTCATGCCTCCATTGAATCTGGGACAGTGACAGAAAGTTCTAAGGTTGTGGATGTGCTTGTTGCCACTAGGGATAAAACATTGATGCTATGTCTAAGGATGTAGTTGTTGATTACATTACGCACCATACTTAATGCAATCTGTTGCTTTGCAACTTAATACTGGAGGGGGTTCGGACGATAAACTGAAGGTGGACTTTTTAGGCATAGATGCAGTTGGATGGCGGTCTATGTTCTTTGTCGTAATGCCGAATTAAATCTCACTATATTTACCATGTCATGTATATGCATTGTTATGCCTTTCTCTATTTGTCAATTGCCGACTGTAATTTGTTCACCCAACATGCTTTATCTTATGGGAGAGACACCTCTAGTGAGCTGTGGACCCCGGTCCTATTCTTTACATAGCATACAATCTACTTGTTTTATTGTTTTCTTTGCAAACATCTTCCACTCGATACGTTTAATCCTTTGTTACAGCAAGCCGGTGAGATTGACAACCTCTTCGTTGGGACAAAGTACTTGGGTTGTGTTGTGCAGGTTCCTAGTTGGCGCCGGAATCCCTGGTGTTGCGCCGCATCACATTTCGCGACCATCAACCTTCAACGTGCTTCTTGGCTCCTACTGGTTCGATTAAACCTTGGTTTCTTTCTGAGGGAAAACTTGCTACTGTGCGCATCATACCTTCCTCTTGGGGTCCCCAACGAACGTGTGAGTTACACGCCATCATGCATCATTAAAACTGCTGAGCCCATCTTAATGGCTATAAAGAAAGAACTTCTTGGGAGATAACCCATGTGTTTTTTTTACTACAGTAATTTGTTTTATATTTGAGTCTTGGAAGTTGTTTACTACTGTAGCAACCTCTCCTTATCAAGTTTTTGTGCCAAGTAAAGTTTCTATGTTAAAGTTGATGTTATATTTGGGATCGCTGCGCAGAAACAGCATTGCTGTCTGTCACGAATCTGGGCACAGTTCTCTGTAGAAAATTCGAAAAAATCTGCCAATTTACGAGCGTGATCCTCAGATATGTACGCAACTTTCATTAGTTTTGAGTTTTTCCGTTTGAGCAAGTCTGGTGCCATCTTAAAATTCGTCTTTACGGACTGTTCTGCTTTTGACAGATTCTGCCTTTTATTTCGCATTGCCTCTTTTGCTATGTTGGATTCATTTCTTTGATCCATTAATGTCCAGTAGCTTTATGCAATGTCCAGAAGTGAAAATAATGATTGTGTCACCTCTGAATATGAGAATTATTAATTGTGCACTAACCCTCTAATGAGTTTGCTTGAAGTTTGGTGTGAAGGAAGTTTTCAAGGGTCAAGAGAGGAGTATGATATACTATGATCGAGAAGAGTGAAAGGTCTAAGCTTGGGGATGCCCCGGTGGTTCATACCTGCATATTTTAAGAAGACTCAAGCATCTAAGCTTGGGGATGCCCAAGGCATCCCTTCTTCATCGACAACTTATCAGGTTTCTTCTAGTGAAACTATATTTTTATTCCATCACATCTTGTGTTCTTTACTTGGAGCGTCGGTTTGTTTTTGTTTTTGTTTTTGTTTGAATAAAATGGATCCTAGCATTCACTTTGTGGGAGAGAGACACGCTCCGCTGTTTCATATGGACACATGTGTCCTTAGGCTTTACTCATAATAGGCGAAGTTTCTTCTTCGTTAAATTGTTATATGGTTGGAATTGGAAAATGCTACATGTAGTAATTCTAAAATGTCTTGGATAATGTGATACTTTGCAATTGTTGTGCTCATGTTTAAGCTCTTGCATCATATGCTTTGCACCCATTAATGAAGAAATACATAGAGCTTGCTAAAATTTGATTTGCATATTTGGTCTCTCTAAGGTCTAGATAATATCTAGTATTGAGTTTTGAACAACAAGGAAGACGGTGTAGAGTCTTATAATGTTTACAATATGTCTTTTATGTGAGTTTTGCTGCACTTGTTCATCCTTGAGTTTGCTTCAAATAACCTTGCTAGCCTAAACCTTGTATCGAGAGGAAATACTTCTCATGCATCCAAAATCCTTGAGCCAACTACTATGCCATTTGTGTCCACCATACCTACCTACTACATGGTATTTCTCCGCCATTCAAAAGTAAATTGCTTGAGTGCTACCTTTAAAATTCCATCATCCACCTTTGCAATATATAGCTCATGGGACAAAATAGCCTTAAAAACTATCGTAATATTGAATATGTACTTATGCACTTTATCTTTTATTAAGTTGCTTGTTGTGCGATAACCATGCTTCTGGGGAACGCCATCAACTATTGTTGAATATCATGTGAGTTGCTATGCATGTCCGTCTTGTCTGAAGGATCTATCATTTTAGTGGTTGGAGCATGCAAAATTGTTAGAGAAGAACATTGGGCCGCTAACTAAAGCCATGAATCATGGTTGAAGTTTCAGTTTTGGACATATATCCTCAATCTCATATGAGAATAATAATCATTGCTACATGCTTATGCATTTAAGAGGAGTCCATTATCTGTTGTCCATGTTGTCCCGGTATGGATGTCTAAGTTGAGAATAATCAAAAGCGAGAAATCCAAAATGCGAGCATTCTCCTTAGACCTTTGTACAGGCGGCATGGAGGTACCCCTTTGTGACACTTGGTTGAAACATGGCATGCGAAGATCCGGTAGTCCAAGCTAAGTAGGACGAGGTGCGGACACTATTAGTATACTATGCATGAGGCTTGCAACTTGTAAGATATAATTTACATAACTCATATGCTTTATTACTACCGTTGACAAAATTGTTTCATGTTTTCAAAATAAAAGCTCTAGCACAAATACAGCAATCGATGCTTTCCTCTTGAAGGACCATTCTTTTACTTTTATTGTTGAGTCAGTTTACCTATCTCCTTCCACCTTAAGAAGCAAACACTTGTGTGAACTGTGCATTGATTCCTACATACTTGCATATTGCACTTGTTATATTACTTTATGTTGACAATATCCATGAGATATACATGTTATAAGTTGAAAGCAACCGCTGAAACTTAATCTTCCTTTGTGTTGCTTCAACACCTTTACTTTGATTTATTGCTTTATGAGTTAACTCTTATGCAAGACTTATTGATGCTTGTCTTGAAGTACTATTCATGAAAAGTCTTTGTCATATGATTCATTTGTTTACTCATGTCATTACCTTTGTTTTGATCGCTGCATTCATTACATATGTTTACAAATAGTATGATCAAGATTATGATGGCATGTCACTTCAGAAATTATCTTTGTTATCGTTTTACCTGCTCGGGACGAGCAGAACTAAGCTTGGGGATGCTGATACGTCTCCAACGTATCGATAATTTCTTATGTTCCATGCTACTTTATTGATGATACCTACATGTTTTATGCACACTTTATGTCATATTCGTGCATTTTGGAACTAACCTATTAACAAGATGCCGTGCCGGTTCCTGTTTTCTGCTGTTTTTGGTTTCAGAAATCCTAGTAACGAAATATTCTCGAATTGGACGAAATCAACGCCTGTGTTCCTATTTTGCCCGGAAGCATCCGAGAACACCCGAGAGCCGCCGGGGCCTGTGGGCCCCAGATGATAGGGTGGCGCGGCCAGGCCAGGCGCGCCCCCTATGGTGTGGTCGCCCCTTCGACCTTCCGACGCTGCCCTTTCGCCTATATAAAGCCCCCGCGAAAACCCTTACGGAAGAAGCCACGGTACGCGAAACCTTCCAGAGCCGCCGCGAAGCCAAGATCGGGGACAGGAGTCTCTGTTCGGCACCGCCGGACGGGGAAGTGCCCCGGAAGGCTTCTCCATCGACACCGCTGCCATCTCCACCGCCATCTTCATCACCTGCTCCCATGAGGAGGGAGTAGTTCTCCATCGAGGCTCTACCGGTAGCTATGTGGTTCATCTCTCTCCTATGTACTTCAATACAATAATCTCATGAGCTGCCTTACATGATTGAGATTCATATGATGATGCTTGTAATCTAGATGTCATTGTGCTAGTCAAATGAGTTTTACTTATGTGATCTCCGGAGACTCCTTGTCCCACGTGTGTAAAGGTGACAGTGTGTGCACCGTGTGGGTCTCTTAGGCTATATTTCACAGAATACTTATTCACTGTTATGAATGGCATAGTGAAGTGCTTATTTATATCTCTTTATGATTGCAATGTGTTTTGTATCACAATTTATCTATGTGCTACTCTAGCAATGTTATTAAAGTAGTTTTATTCCTCCTGCACGATGTAATGGTGACAGTGTGTGCATCCGTGTTAGTACTTGGTTTATGCTATGATCATGATCTCTTGTAGATTGCGAAGTTAACTATTGCTATGATAGTATTGATGTGTATTATTCCTCCTACATAAGCATGAAGGTGACAGTGTGCATGCTATGTTAGTACTTGGTTTAGTCGTTTCGATCTTTCATGCACTCTAAGGTTATTTAAATATGAACATTTAATTGTGGAGCTTGTTAACTCCGGCATTGAGGGTTCGTGTAATCCTACGCAATGTGTTCATCATCCAACAAGAGAGTGTAGAGTATGCATTTATCTATTCTGTTATGTGATCAATGTTGAGAGTGTCCACTAGTGAAAGTCTAATCCCTAGGCCTTGTTCCTAAATACTGCTATCGCTGCTTGTTACTGTTTTACTGAATTACTACTGCTGCGTTACTACTGCATGTTTACTTCCAATATTACCACCATCATGCAAAAGCTATTTTCTGTACTATTGCTCATATTCATTCATACCACTTGTATTTCACTATCTCTTCGCCGAACTAGTACACCTATTAGGTGTGTTGGGGACACAAGAGACTTCTTGCTTTGTGGTTGCAGGGTTGCATGAGAGGGATATCTTTGACCTCTTCCTCCCTGAGTTCGATAAACCTTGGGTAATCCACTTAAGGGAAACTTGCTGCTGTTCTACAAACCTCTGCTCTTGGAGGCCCAACACTGTCTACAAGAATAGAAGCACCCGTAGACATCAATTACGCGTGAAGCACACGTCCGTTGGGAACCCCAAAAGGAAGGTGTGATGCGTACAGCAGCAAGTTTTCCCTCAGAAAGAAACCAAGGTTATCGAACCGTGGGAGCCAAGAAGCACGTGAAGGTTGTTGGTGGAGGAGTGTAGTGCGGCGCAACACCAGTGAAACCGGCGCCAACGTGGAACCTGCACAACACAATCAAGATACTTTGCCCCAACGTAACAGTGAGGTTGTCAATCTCACCGGCTTGCCGAAAACAAAGGATTAAACGTATCGAGTGGAAGATGGTGTTTGTTTGCAAAGAACAGTAAAGAACAATGATTGTAGATTGTATTCAGATGTAAAAGAATGGACCGGGGTCCACAGTTCACTAGTGGTGTCTCTCCAATAAGATAACTAACATGCTGGGTGAACAAATTACAGGTGGGCAATTGACAAATAAAGATTCAATACATATCAATGATGATTACTATGAGATTCAATCAGGGTATTACGACAAAGTACATAGACCGCCATCCAGCATGCATCTATGCCTAAATAATCCACCTTCGGGTTAGCATCCGCACCCCCTCCAGTATTAAGTTGTAAACAACAGATAATTGCATTAAGTATGGTGTGTAATGTAATCAACACAAATATCCTTAGACAAAGCATCGATGTTTATCCCTAAGAGCAACAGCACATCCACAACCTTAGAACTTTCTGTCACTTTCCCAGATTAAATGGAGGCATGAACCCACTATCGAGCATAAATACTGATGACCCACAAGTATAGGGGATCGCAACAGTCTTCGAGGGAAGTATTACCCAATTTATTGATTCGACACAAGGAGAGACAAAGAATACTTGTAAGCCTTAACAATGAGTTGTCAATTCAGCTGCACCTGGAAACAGACTTGCTCGCAAGAGTTTATCAGTAGTAACAGTTTTATGGCGGTAGGAATAGTGAAATAACAGCAGCGGTGAAATAAAGACAGCGAGTGATTATAGTAAACAGCAGGATTAAAATACTTTAGGCACGGGACGGATTTAACGGGCGTTGCATGGATGAGAGAAACTCATGTAACAATCAAAGCAGGGGCATTTGCAGATAATAATAAAACGGTATCCAAGTACTAATCAATCAATAGGCATGTGTTCCATATTTAGTCGTACGTGCTCGCAATGAGAAACTTGCACAACATCTTTTGTCCTACCAGCCGGTGGCAGCCGGGCCTCTAGGAAAACTATTGGAAATTAAGGTACTCCTTTTAATAGAGTACCGGAGCAAAGCATTAACACTCCGTGAACACATGTGATCCTCACATCACTACCATCCCCTCCGGTTGTCCCGATTTCTGTCACTTCGGGGCCATTGGTTCCGGACAGCGACATGTGTATACAACTTGCGGGTAAGATCATAAACAACGAATATCTTCATGAATCAATAACATGTTCAGATCTGAGATCATGGCACTCGGGCCCTAGTGACAAGCATTAAGCATAACAAGTTGCAACAATATCATAAAAGTGACATCTACGGATACTAGGCACTATGCCCTAACAATCTTATGACTATTACATGACCAATCTCATCCAATCCCTACCATCCCCTTCAGCCTACAGCGGGGGAATTACTCACACATGGATGGGGGAAACATGGCTGGTCGATGGAGAGGCGTTGGCGGTGATGGCGGTGATGATCTCCTCCAATTCCCGTCCCGGCGGAGTGCCAACGGAGACTTGGCTCCCGCGACGGAGTTCGCGATGTGGCGGCTCTCGGAGGGTTTCTCGGCGACTTCTCCGTGCGTTTTAGGTCGAACCCGATAAGTAGTCCGAAGGGGGCGTCGGAGGCCAGCCGAGGGGGCCACACCATAGGGCCGCGCGGGCCCTAGGCCGCGCCGCCTTATGGTGTGGGGCCCTCGGGCCTCCACCTCTCTTGCCCTGGCTCCGTCGGTATTCTGGTAAAATAGGGCCTTCGCATAAATTCGAGGATTTTCCGAAAGTTGGATTTCGCACAAAAACGAGACACCGAGCAGTTCTGCGAAAACAGCGTTAGTCCGTGTTAGTTGTATCCAAAATACACAAATTAGAGGCAAAACAATAGCAAAAGTGTTCGGGAAAGTAGATACGTTTTGGACGTATCAACTCCCCCAAGCTTAGCTTATTGCTTGTCCTCAAGCAATTCAGTTAACAACTGAGCGATAAAAGAACTTTCACGAACACATTTGCTCATATGATGTATATATTCTCATGCTATGGCTAATACTTAAGCAGTTCATAATGAGACACATGCAAATAAGATCATCCAACAGCTATGTCAATCATGGAGAGGTACCAACAATTAATAATAAGCATCATGAATCATGTATACAAGCAGGATTGCAATGTTCATAAGAGAATATGGTAAAGTGGTATCTCGCTTGCCCGTATTTGATCGGCAAAACATAAATGCCGAGGCACCTCTGGAGTTCATAGAAAGACTAGAAGTAGTGATTGTCAAAGATAAAAGCATCAAAGTCATACCACAATCAATCATATTTTGAGACAAGCATATTATACTAAGAATGACAGTTGTGCTCTCAAGATAGTGCTCAAAGAAAGAATGGAGACACAACATAAAAGTAAAAGATTGACCCTTCGCAGAGGGAAGCAGGGATTAACATGCGCTAGAGCTTTTCATTTGTAAAGCGGAGTAAAATTATTTTGAGAGGTGTTTGTTGTTGTCAACGAATGGTAATGGGTACACTAACTACCTCATCAACCGGACTCACAAGAGCGGCTCCCATTTTATTTATTTTTGGGTGGCACTCCTTCCAACCTTTCTTACACAAACCATGGCTAACCGAATCCTCGGGTGCCTGCCAACAATCTCATACCATGAAGGAGTGCCTTTTTATTTAAGTTTTATTATGATGATGACACTCCCCCCAACCTTTGCTTACACAAGCCATGGCTAACCGAATCCTTCGGGTGCCGTCCAACAATCACGAACCATGGAGGAGTGTCTATTTAAGTTTTATTAATTTGGGACTGGGAATCCCATTGCCAGCTCTTTTTGCAAAATTATTGGATAAGCGGATGTGCCACTAGTCCATATGAGAGTCCGTCAAAAGTAAATGACAAGGTTGAAAGCTAAACACCACATACCTCATGAGCTATGAAACATTAACACAAATTGAGAAGCATTTTGAAAGTTTTAAAGGTAGCGCATGAGAATTTACTTGGAATGGTTTGAAATGCCATGCATAGGTATTTATGGTGGACACTTTTGGAATAACTTGGTTTTCAGGTGTTTGGAAGCACGAGCGGCGTTCCCGCTCAGTACAAGTGAAGGCTAGCAAAAGACTAGGGAACGACAAATCAAGAGAGCAGTAATCATGCTTGCGGCAAAATAAATTAACGGAGGCATAAAAGTGATACAATAACTCTGAAGCAATATAAATCATCGAGGATTAATTGACTTTTTGTTCAGTCATATACATGCGTGAGCATGTGCCAAGTCGATATAAATAAATTATTCAGAGGAGGATACCACAATGCCATACTTACTTATGAATAAAACAATGCAAGCAAACATCCATGACATGCTACTCATATTAATAAATTGGAGCTAAACATGAGAGATCATGAACTACTAGACTTTCTCAAATAACATATACCTCACATGAACCAACTAAGCATGCTCATATGGATGAGTATATGTACAAAAATGAAAACAAATAGAGTTCATACCAGCCTCTCACCACAATCAGATTGTCGTAGATCATCATTATTGCCTTTTCACTTGTGTAGCTTGGATAATATGAAATGAAAACCACGCTCCAGCCACCGAAGACCATTGAACTCATGATGAACTTTACAAACCAAAGAAGAACAGCAAATATTTTTGGTGTTTTCGAATTAGAAACAAGAACAAAAGAAAACAAGCAAACAAAGCAAAATCTTTTGGGTTTTCTCATAGCAAACCAACGATAGCAAATAAAATAAACTAAGAGAAAAGAACCAAATAAACAAATGGTGAAGAGAAACAACAGAAATATTTTTGGTCTTTTTGTGTTTTAGGAAAGAAACAAAGCGAAAACAAAAGAATGCAAACTAACAGAAACACAGAAAAGCAGGATGACAGAAATCTGCCAAATCCTGACAGCAGTACAGAAATAGAAATTAACAAAAATCTTCCATTGCTCAGACCAAAAAGTGTTCAACTAATGAAAGTTAGATAATAACCTGGGGAACATGCTCAAAAATTGGCAGCTCAAAATAACGTTCTGGCTGTGCGCACGATTTTTTTTGGTAACAGCCCAGAATCTGATTTTGGACAGCACTTCCCCAAATATCATCTCTCTCTCATTAGAAAACCACTCTAAGGGACTAAACAAGTATGTACAAGTATCCAGCAATCATAATATGCAAAGAATGAGTGATGCCGGTATACCTCCCCCAAGCTTAGGCTTTTGGCCTAAGTGGAGTTCATTCCCAACGAGGGTCGGAGTTCCACGCCGGTGGATCATACATGGAGTGGTAATAGGGCCCCTGTGCAGAAGAATATCGTGGAGGTTCCACATGCCCATGATGTTGATATGAGGAGCTCGCTGCATCGGATGAAGAGTCGGGGTGCTCCTCGGCCTCCTCCACATCTTCCCTTGCACGACGGCTTTCCCTTTCTATGTATGCGTTTAGCTCATTTTCTGTGATCGACCACCCGTTCCTGGCATCAAGGTTAAACAAAGCAGGTGCAGGCAATCGTACTAGTTTTTCAATTTTCTTAGTTATACTCCAATTTTTCTTATACAAAGTTATCCTATAATGCAGGTTGTTCAAATTAGATGCATCTGAAATAAATTCATGTTTAATCATGGAAACAACATCAAGCTTCTCTATAGAAAGCGGAATATCTAAATGGTGAGGTTCTACACCATGCATAGCTAATAAACGAGAGGCGATAAGACCTCCACAAATTCCTCCTTTCTCATGGTTAGTAGCAAGTCTACAAGCTATTAAAGCACCCAAATTATAAGTCCTATCCTGTTGCAAAGCAGCAGCTAAGAAAGCCAAATCTTGGACAGATAATTTACCTCCAGTCTTTCTCGCAAGAACGCACTTTGTAACGAAATAAGCAAAGTAGCGGATAGCTGGCTGTTGAATGCTACTAATCTTACCACTATCATTGGAGAAGCTCCTCCCATTACAAATCATTGTATAAAGATTTGAGAGCTCCCGCGGTGTTCCCCTGATCTTCTCGCAGGATCCCCACCGCGGCACTCTAATTCTTTGTACAAAAATCACTGAAAGGCAAGTTGATAGTTTTGTTATAAATCTTGTACCGGACCATGGGGTTAGTTTGAGACCGATGAAATTCGAAATCCTGCACAACCGACACCGTTAGTTTAGCATATTGGTGAGGTTCACCAACAGTAAAACCTTCCAACCCTGCATTGGAAATCGGTGTTTGAACATCTTGCAGGATTCCGCATTCCGCATAAAATCCGTGCATGGGTAATAAGAGGGGTATACTCCCTCTTCACGATGAACTCTCATGACTTGCTGTACCTCCAACTCTTGTTGGTTAAGTTGGTGCACACTCCCTTCCATTTTCTGAAATTTTTCAACAATCATTATAAAATTTGATTTCAAAGTATATAATTGAAGGGAACTACTATAGGAACTTGCTAGAGTACTACACATGCATCAAAACTAATTTCTTCCACTTAGAACAAGCATGCAAGCTCACTAAACATGTTATCTACAGCAGCAAAATATTCAAGATATACTCAACCAAACAAAATTCTAATTGGACAATCAAAGGAGTCACATACCAAGGAGTAAATGTGCCAAATTTCAAACAGAAATCTGGGCTGAGCAAGGAGATCGAAAAATCGCGAGTTCTTGAGCGGAAACACGAGTGAGAGGAACTTGGTGCGAGTTTTTTCGGGAGAGAGAAGATGCTGGGAGGAAGAGATGATGTAGTGGGGCAAGGAGGGGCCCACACCACAGGTGCGCGCCCACCTCCTTGGCCGCGCCGGCTGTGGTGTGGCGCCCTCTGGTGCCCCACAGGTCCTCTGGTACTCCCAGGTGCCTCGTCGAAAAATAGGACCAACGGTGTAATTTTTGTAATTTTTGGAAAACTTTGAAAAATGCACATTTCTGGGTATTAAATTAATGATTACTGCGCAGGAAAATGATTTCTAAAATCTTAAACAACTAAAGCATATTGCAAAACAAAAGGTGCTACAGCAAGTAAAATAAATGGAGGGAGAAATAAAAAAGAAATGTTGTTTAGCTCTCTTATGCATTAAAATATACTTGTTAACAAGGTTGATCAAGTCTTGCTACCAAATAAATTTTATATGACATAAGAAGAAATAAACCTCAAATCAATCATGTTACCTTATATTGAATTGATATGGATCCAATCACAAGAGTTTGGTATTCTTCTTTAGGCTCATATATAGGACAATCAATGGATCCCACTTTGATAGTTTTCACATTAAAAATTGTATTGACTCCACATACTTTATCAATCCTCTTGGGAAAATAGACAGTATGTTCCTTATCATCAACATTGAAAGTAACCATGCCTTTATTGCAATCAATAACAGCCCCTGCAGTATTAAGAAAGGGTCTTCCAAGAATAATGGACATATTATCATCTTCAGGCATTTCCAACACAACAAAATCAGTTAATATCAAGCAATGCTGAGTAACTTGAACAGGAATATTTTCACATAGACCAACAGGAATAGCAGTGGATTTATCAGCCATTTGCAAAGATATATCAGTTGGTATCAATTTATCTAAATCAAGTCTCTTATAAAGAGAAAAAGGCATTACACTAACACCTGCTCCCAAATCACATAGAGCAGTTCTAACATAATTATTCTTGATGGAACAAGGAATAGTCGGTATACCTGGGTCGCCCAACTTATTTGGAATCTTACCATTGAAGGAGTAATTAGCGAGCATAGTGGAAATTTCCTCATTGGGGACTTTCCTTTTGTTAGTAACAATATCTTTCATATACTTTGAATAAGGAGGCAATTTAATAGCATCAGTCAAAGGGATTTGCAAAAATAAAGGTTTCATCCAATCACAAAATTTATTATAATGTTCCTCCTCCTTTGATTTTAGTTTCTTAGCGGGAAAAGGCATTTGCTTTTGAACCCAAGGTTCTCTTTCATTACCATGTTTCTCAGCAATAAAATCTTCTTTAGTGTACTTTTTATTTTTAGCAGGCTTTTCAGGTTCTTTTTCAATTTCTTCTTTATCAGGAGTATCATCCTTATCATTATCTTTATCATGTTCATTACCACTTTTAGTTTCAGCATCAGAAATAGAAATACTATTAGGATCATTAACAGGTTCAGAGGATTCTACAATATTCTTATGTTTCTTTTTCTTTTTCTTAGATGGAGCACTAGTTTTAGTTAGTTGAGAATCTTGTTCAACTCTTTTGGGATGCCCTTCAGGATATAGAGGATCCTGGGTAGAAACACCACCTCTAGTTGTTACTTCATAAGCATGTTTTTCTTTAGAATTATTTCCCAACAAGTCATTTTGCACTTTAGTAAGTTGATCAATTTGAGTTTGAACCATTTGAAAATGTTTAACAAGTATCTTAACATCATTGGAGGTTCTCTCCACAATACCATGCAATTCACTAATAGCTCGAGAATTTTCCATTAAATGATTCTCTACTCTCATATTAAAGTTTTCTTGCTTAACAATATAATTATAATATTCATCTAAGCATTGAGCAGGAGGTTTTGAATACGGAATATCTTCCCTAGTAAAGCGTTGAAGAGAGTGTACCTCAATCATGGATGAAGGGGAGTTATCTCACATAAATCTTCTATAGGAGGTAAATTCTTCACATCTTCAGGTTTAATACCCTTCTCTTTAAGAGACTTCTTGGCTTCCCTCATATCTTCATCATTTAATTTAATTATACCCCTCTTCTTCACTATCGGTGTCGGGGTTGGTTCAGGTGTAGACCAATCATCATGATTCCGGCCTATTTTAGCCAATAATTCTTCAGCGTCGTCTGGAGTTCTTTTCCTGAAAACACAACCAGCACAACTATCCAGGTATGCCCTAGACTCAATAGTTAGTCCACTATAAAATATATCAAGTAAATCATGCTTTTCCAAATCATGGTCAGGCTGAGCTCTAATAAGAGAGCAAAATCTTGCCCAAGCCTCAGGCAATTTCTCTCCATCTTCCTGGTCAAAATTATAAATTCTCTGCAAAGCAGCATGTTGAGCACTAGCAGGAAAGTATTTACGGAAGAAAACATCAAGCAATTCTTTTGGACTTTTAATAGAACTAGGAGGCAAATTGTTATACCAAGTTTTAGCATCATCCTTTAATGAGAAAGGAAAAATTTTAGCGACAAAATAAGTACGCATCTTAATATCATCAGAAAACAAGCCACTAAGAGTAGATAACTCAGTCATGTGTTCAACAGCACTTTCTTTTTCAGTACCACAAAAGGGTGTTTTCTCTACAATAGCTATATGATATGGATCAAGAGAAAAATCATAATCTTTATCCCTAATGTTTATAGGGGATGTGGCAAATTTAGGATCAGGAGATAGTTTATATCTAACAGCATGTTCTGCAAGCAACTTTTTAATTTTTCTTGCATCAGTAGTAGCATTGCATTTTTCAATAAAATCATCATCAAGCTCTACATAATCTTCATCAAGATCATCACTAGAATATTCAACGGACTCAGGTGAATTAACAGGTGTAGCAGCATTTTCATTAGGAGTTTTATTTTCAATTTGTCTAGACTTAGCAATTGTAGCATCTAGAAAAGATCCTAACGAACCATCATTATCAAGCGCAGAAGCATCATCACAATTATGAGAGGAATTTTCAGATTCAGCAGAAGTACCAACATTTGAAGCTTGTGGTGGTGAAACAAGTTTACTTATCACAAATGGTGAATCAAGAGCAGCAGAGGTACTAAGAGTTGTACCTTTTCTTGTAGTGGATGGTAATATGGCGATCTTAGTATCGCGAGGTTTACCCATGATGGAGAATTTGCAGCGAACAATATCAATCTAAGTGAACTTCCAAATAAAGCTATGCTCCCCGGCAACGGCGCCAGAAAATAGTCTTGATGACCCACAAGTATAGGGGATCGCAACAGTCTTCGAGGGTATTACCCAATTTATTGATTCGACACAAGGGGAGACAAAGAATACTTGTAAGCCTTAACGCGGAGTTGTCAATTCAGTTGCACTGAAACAGACTTGCTCGCAAGAGTTTATCGGTAATGATTTTATGAGTAGGAATAGTGAAATAAGCGCGGTGAAATAAAGACAGCATAGTGATTATAGTAAACAGCAGGATTAAAATATTGTAGGCACGGGGACGGATTTAACGGGCGTTGCATGGATGAGAGAAACTCATGTAACAATCAAAGCAGGGCATTTGCAGATAATAATAAAACGGTATCCAAGTACTAATCAATCAATAGGCATGTGTTCCATATTTAGTCGTACGTGCTCGCAATGAGAAACTTGCACAACATCTTTTGTCCTACCAGCCGGTGGCAGCCGGGCCTCTAGGGAAACTGGAAATTAAGGTACTCCTTTTAATAAGTACCGGAGCAAAGCATTAACACTCCGTGAACACATGTGATCCTCACATCACTACCATCCCCTCCGGTTGTCCGATTTCTGTCACTTCGGGGCCATTGGTTCCGGACAGCGACATGTGTATACAACTTGCGGGTAAGATCATAAACAACGAATATCTTCATGAATCAATAACATGTTCAGATCTGAGATCATGGCACTCGGGCCCTAGTGACAAGCATTAAGCATAACAAGTTGCAACAATATCATAAAAGTGACATCTACGGATACTAGGCACTATGCCCTAACAATCTTATGACTATTACATGACCAATCTCATCCAATCCCTACCATCCCCTTCAGCCTACAGCGGGGGAATTACTCACACATGGATGGGAGAAACATGGCTGGTCGATGGAGAGGCGTTGGCGGTGATGGCGGTGATGATCTCCTCCAATTCCCCGTCCGGCGGGTGCGAACGGAGACTTGGCTCCCGCGACGGAGTTGCGATGTGGCGGCTCTCTGGAGGGTTTCGGCGACTTCAACTTCTCCGTGCGTTTTTAGGTCGAACCCGATAAGTAGTCCGAAGGGGCGTCGGAGGCCAGCCGAGGGGCCACACCAGGGCGGCGGGCCCCTAGGCCGCGCCGCCATGGTGTGGGGCCCTCGGGCCTCCACCTCTCTTGCCCTTCTGGCTCCGTCAGTATTCTTGTAAAATAGGGCCTTCTGCAAATTTTCCCGAAAGTTGGATTTCTGCACAAAAACGAGACACCAGAGCAGTTCTGCTGAAAACAGCGTTAGTCCGTGTTAGTTGTATCCAAAATACACAAATTAGAGGCAAAACAATAGCAAAAGTGTTCGGGAAAGTAGATACGTTTTGGACGTATCAATACCCCCTCTTGGAGTTACAAGTATCAACTTGGCCAGAGCCTCTACTACCAACGGAGAGCATGCAAGAACATAAACAACACATATATAATAGATTGATAATCAACTTGACATAATATTCTAGATTCATCGGATCCCACCAAACACAACATGTAGCATTACAAATAGATGATCTTGATCATGTTAGGCAGCTCACAAGATCTAAACAATGATAGCACAAGCGGAGAAGACAACCATCTAGCTACTGCTATGGACCCATAGTCCAAGGATGAACTACTCGTGCATCAATCCGGAGGCGGGCATGGTGATGTAGAGCCCTCCGGTGATGATTCCCCTCTCACGGCGAGTGCGGAGCGATCTCTGAATCCCCGAGATGGGATTGGCGGCGCGTCTGGAAGGTTTTCCGTATCGTGGCTCTCGGTACGGGGGCGACGAAGGCTTTAAGTAGGCGGAAGGGTAGGTCGGGCGACGCGGGGCCCCACACCATAGGACGGCGCGCGGGCCCCGGCGGCGCGCGCCTGGTGCCGGCCTCGCGGCCCACGTATCTCCTCCGGTTACGGAAGCTAGAAAAATAAGACCACAGGCGTTGATTTCGTCCAATTGAGAATATTTCCTTTGTAGGATTTTGAAACCAAAAAGAAAACAGGAAGGGCGCTTCGGCATCTTGTTAATAGGTTAGTGCCGGAAAATGTATAATAATGATGTAAAGTATGTATAAAACATGCAAGTATTGTCATAAAAGTAGCATGAAACATAAGAAATTATAGATACGTTTGAGACGTATCACGGGTCTGTCCCGTTTTCGCGCCTCCTTGATTCCACTGATGCAAACTTTGGCCCCGCGATGCAAAAGTTGAGAACGACAACCTGTGTTTCCAGGAACCTATTCAAATCTCTCTCCTCAATCCACTTCATGGTTCCACGGGAAGAGCTCCTCGACGATGGCCACGGACTCCGCAACGGCCATTCCACGGAGGAGCTTCGCCACGGTCATAGCGAGGGCCAGCTCCGCCAAGGACGCGGACTCGGCCACGGAGGAGCTCTGCCATGGACAGTCTCAGCCACGAAGGAGCTCCGCCATGGCACCCATGGACATTTTTTTTTGTACCGAACCTCGTCTGAAACAAGATGGGAATTTCTTCCCACTGACGCAGGCTACCAAACGCGTCCTAAGTGTGACCAAAACCTGTCTCTTTCGACTCTCCATACAATTGATCCGACCTGTGCTTACTAGATTATCTTAGGGTTTCCTGATGTGGTGATTTATATTCGCTTCAAGGTTTCACCATTTCGGTTCATACCGGGAAATCAGTTCAGGGATCACATGGATTATATAATATTGATTAGGCCTGCACCTAACACAATAGCAGAATATAACAAGAAAACATTTGTACTGTAAGTTGCACATGTATATTAATTTCTACATATATTCTCCGGTTGAATAATTTTATAAGTGCTAGTTTAGCTTTCCATGACCACGATGAATCAAAAGAGTCTAAGAATAGGGAAATATTTCGAGAGTTGGCCACCCTTTTGCTGGGGCAAAATCAGAACGCAAAAAGGATTGTTTTGATCGATGCTCCTAAGAATAATCAAGTGGTAGCTCCAGAAAGTCAAAGGAACATCGCTGAATGTTATGCCAAGGTGAAAATTCTTTCTTTTGTTGTTTTATTTCATTTCCATATTGTTTCTTATTTATATAGGTTTGCTAGAATATTATAAAATTGTTGATTAGTACCAATTGCGTATTTAGCTTAGCGAGTTATACACACATACCTTAGTGTGGTATATTTTATTGGTACACATTTTTCATACTTATTCGTGTTGACCCCGGCGACCATTTTTCCTGGCTTTGCCCTTGAATACGCCCATGGTCCAATTTGGCTGCCACCACCTGGCAAGAAGGCATATCGAGGACTCATGTCCTAGTTCAGCTCAACCACGTGGAGTGGTCCCGTCGCCAACAAGCAATCGCCGCAATCATTTTGAAAATGGTCGCAAACTGGTTCAACTTGTATTGGCCGACGATTTATTTTTAGCTCGTAACTGGCAGTCATGCACACACACAAGGCCATGGTGGCAAGGTAACTTGTTAGGCAGGCACCCAAGGCCCCGTTGTCTTGAGTCACTGGTTTGTGCAACAATAGCCCCAAGAGGCCAAGAGTTACTTGTTTGTGAAATTTCCTCTTTTCAAACAGAGCGGTGATGATGAGATCGACCAGGGAGGCAGCGGTAGACTGAAGTTAATGGTACAACCTCTGTGTAACATGCCATGCGTGCCATACTCGAGACGGTGCAGTCCGTTCTGCATCGGGGTTTCACTTGCGAAGGCCGCGACTCCAAGGCCCACTAGGTTTGCCCTGGAGGAAGAGGCTTTGATATTTTGTGGGGTGCACCTATACCCCGCCTGTGTGCATGCGGTAGAAGTGCACGCATGCAGGGTTCCCTCTCGCCCTTCCGTGTTGGGCCAGCCCAGCCGCACAAGAAAAGGTTCTTCTATGTTTTTTTCTATTGTTTTCTTTAAAAATTTCAGATTTGAAACCTTACAGATTATAAAAAATGTTCAAAGTTGAAAAGGTTCAAAATTTGAAAATTTGCTCAAATTTGAAATTCGCACAAATTTAAAACTGCTCCGATTCAAAATTTGCTCGAATTTGAAATTTAAATTTGCTTGAATTTGAAATTTGATTGAAATTTAAATTTGCTCGAATTTAAATATTTCCCGAATTTAAAATTTGCTCAAATTTGATATTTATTCGAATTTATAATTTACTCAAATTTGAAATTTGCTCGAATTTGAAAAATATTTTGAAAACTGAAAAAGGAAAAAAGCGAAAAAAATGAAGATAAATTAATAAAATTCGACAGAAAACCGATCAAACCAGCAAAGAACCGACGAAAGAACGAAAAACATAAAATGCTGGGCCGCGGCCCGCTCACTCTCTCACGCGGGCGGGCGTTAATCCGCCCTGCTGCTGGGCAGGAAATAGGGTTTTTCCTATTTTGTGTACAACAGGCTTTTGATTCTGGGCTTACATTTCCATGGCCTAGGTTCTTTCTTGGACTATCTGTTGTATTGTGATCCAAATTCATATACTAAGGATCCAATCCCCGCGGTACGGTACGGATCGTTGGCACCGCCTATATATACATCTTGTAAGCCGCCGGCTAGGGTTTATCAGATTATAAGATAACCTACGGCGTTTGTAAACACTCCTCGATATAGTAAGTTTTGTTGGCTGGCGCCCGTGGTTTTTTCCCCTTTTGTGTTGGAAGGGGTTTTCCACGTTAAATCTCGTGTCTTCGCTGCGATTTCATTTATCGTTTTTTGTTATTTGCTTGTCGCGTTTATAACACTATCTTCATTTGGCGCCTCTCCGGGTTAATGGACTGGGCTCTGGTAAGATATCGATCATCACGCTAAGAAAAATGGTGTTCGCAGAGTGCTGTTCGCTTCGGTGCTTCTCTCCTCTCCTACATCTTCCCGATGTGTTTTTTTGTTTTTTACTTTGTTCCCAATACTGTATCATTTACCAAGTACTGCAAGGATACTTCTTGCATATAAAAAGTACGGAAAAAAGCCTAATACGAATTACGGGTACACTACACTGAAAGTGAGTACAAAGTACACGGAGAAAACAAAGTAGTCTACATGTACAGTGAAGATGGAGTGCAGGTACTCAGAAGACGGAGTACAGGTCCGTAGAAGACAGGGTACAAACACTCTGAAGACAGAGTGTAACTCATTGAAGGTGTACTCATGTGTTTTGTTTTAGTTTCTTTTTTAAGTTCACACGAATATATTAGTTAACAGTATAATGGAACTAGCAGGACCTCACCACAGCGTTCAGACGTTCTAGATTGTTGGATTAGGCAATCTAATGGTCCACATCAGTTCGCATTACTGAAACGGTACCTTCTCCCGACCTCCCGTCTTGCGTCGCTGGAATGGATTCGCGTCAAAATCCATCAACATTGTATGGGCTGCTACTCTGGAAGTTGGCCTGGGCGTTGTCTCATTAGTCGGGCCGAAATTTCCGTGAACAGGCCCGAGATACTTGAGGCCCGCCATCTGATCGGCTTCGTTCGGCCTGAGACAGAAATATCATTGGCAAATCTCAAGAGCTGAAACGTCGGTGCCGCTGTTGAGTGATGCGCCGCGGGCCCGCGGGTGATTTAATCCGGCATTGAAGCTAGCACTGATTTGCACCCCGCACGGGCAATTATTAATGCAGGTACATTACTATTTTGTCGGCCTACATCATGTTGAGTTCATGAGCTTATGTGCTCCGAGTCTCTGACTCATCATTCTCTGGCCTCTACCTCTCTCTCAGGTACAGGCTGAAGGCGATGGTACATCCAGCACTCTATCTCTCACTCACGAGGGATGGTGACTGGTGAGGCGGTCTTACACAAAGGCAAGGAAGCTCCAATCAGGCAAGCAGTCATGGAGGTGAGCCCAGCTCGACCCGTGTTACATTGGGTGGAGCACTCGTGGCACGGGGAGGTAGTCTTAGCACACTGAGTTCGAGCATGGCGGCGGCGGAGAGGACCACGGAGAGGTTGCAGTGCAGCCATAACTTTCAGCTCGATAAGAAGCCATAACTTTCTAAGTTTGTACCGCTTGTTTTCACCAGGGCATACATTTTCACTGGGCAATATGAATGTCCTGCATCCAACGAAACTACTTGCAAAACTTTTCTTTTGTAAAATTTCATTGATCTATTAATAATCATAGTAAAAATAGCTTACAGAGTAATAAAATTGCAAATACGTACTTGAATCATCTAGAACGACTACAAACACCAGTGCGAGCCGAAGGTACGCCGCCGTCCTCGCCCTCCATCTCCAGAGTGGAGCAAAATTTGTCGTACTAGATCGGAGGAGACTAGCCTAAGACTACACCAGCAAACATTGAAAACCGACGAGGTCGCCAAAATTAGTTGCAAAACTCTTGAAAAGGTGTTTTGGCAACACGCCTGTTTCTTTCTTTTAAAATGAGTTCTAAACGTATTTTCAAATATTAAAACGTGCTGATAAAGTTGGTGCGATACATCATCTCGATGCTCTATGTGCTCGCAAAATCCTTCCTCGAAAAACCGATATATTTAATGTCATGTTTAGAAGGCAAAATTGGGTGCTAGAAAAGAGTTCCCCACATGACGTGCGTATAAATATCGATATGTACACGTGAAACTTTTGCTCGGATATTTTTTGACATTTGAAAACATTTTTACCAAGCATATTCAACCAAGATCAAAAGGGTATATACCTGCCACATGGGCACTCTTCATTCTTCACCTAGTTGCTCTGTACACACTGAATTCCGGGTGCATCGCGATGGATCAGGTCGGTTGACTTGCACGCCCAAATTCAATGACCACAGTACTGAACTGTTGCCGATGCACTTGGGTGAACAATTGATGTGATGAAGGTCAACCTACACTAACGGCCCACAGATTAATTGAGCCGACTTTGTTTGACAAGTTCCATATCTGCCAGTCCCATTTACAGGCCACACAACTGAAGATCTCACTTTCAGGTTTCAGCAGCTGGGCGTCCCAATCTAGCCAGCAGCAAACAAATCCGAGAAAGTCAGAAAACTAATAACGCCGCGCTGCAACCGAACCCTGATTCCCGCGCAGCACCGAAACACATGCCGGCGGCGGCAGCTTCCTGCCCACCACCGCACCGTCGCCACCCAAGTCAACGCCCCCGATCGCCTACTCCACCTCCGCCGCCCACCTCCAGCGCCCTGCGTTCCCACGTTTCACGGGCGGCAGATGCCTCGGCTCCCTCCTCCCGCCGCGCCGCGCTCTCTCCTCGCCTGGGCGTGCCTGCTCCTCCTCCTCCTCCCCGCGCGCGCGGCGGACGCGGGGCCGCTCACGAAGGAGCTCCTTCTCCCGGACTTCATCGCCTCCAGCTACGACCACATCGACAACAACGGCGGCGCGTTCCTCGAGTCCGCTAACGGCGCGTTCCGGGCGGCGCTCCACAACCCCGGGAAGCAGCAGGACAGCTTCTACCTCGCCGTGCTCCACGCGCCGACCGGCACGCCCGTCTGGTCCGCCAACCGCGACGCGCCGACGGGCTCATCGGGCCGGGTCCAGCTCACCGCGCGCGGGCTCGCCGTGACCGACGCCGATGGGGCGACGGTGCTCTGGTCAGCTACCCCACGGGCGCCCGTTACGGCGCTCCGCCTGCGGGACGACGGGAACCTGCAGCTCCTGGACGCCAAGAACGCCACGCTGTGGCAGTCCTTCGACGAAGCCACCGACGCGCTGCTCCCGGGCCAGCAGCTGCGCGCCGGCGCGTACCTCACGTCCGCGAGGAGCCCCAACGATCTCGGCCAGGGGGACTACCGCCTGGCCGTGTCCACGTCGGACGTGGCGCTGACGTGGCTGGGCTCCACGTACTGGCGGCTGTCGAACGACGGCCGCTCGTTCAAGGACCGCAACGTCGCCGCGGCGTCCATGTCATTCAACGCGTCGGGGCTGTTCCTGCGCGCCGCCGACGGCGCGCTGGTGTTCCGCGTGATCCTCGCGCCGGCGGAGTTCCGCGTGCTCAAGTTAGACTCTGACGGGCGGCTGCGCATCACGAGCTACGCGTTGCTCAACTCCTCGGCGCCGCTCGGGGGCGATTTCGTGGCGCCCGGCGGCGACTGCGACCTCCCGCGGCCGTGCGCCTCCCTCGGGCTCTGCGCCGAGGCTGGCAACAGCTCCAGCTGCACGTGCCCGCCGCTCTTCGCCGCCTCGGCCACCGGCGCGTGCACGCCGGGGGACGGCAGCGCGCTCGCGTCGCCGGCCTCGTGCGGGAGCGCGTCGACCCCTGCTTCGTACCTCCCACTCATGGCGAAGATCGCCTACTTCGCCACCAGATTCGACGATCCGACGAGGACCCGCATCAACAGCACGGCGTGCCGCGCCCTCTGCACCGCCAATTGCACGTGCCTCGGCTACTTCCACGACGACTCCGCCATGACTTGCTACGTGCTCGGAGGAAGGCAGCTCGGCTCGCTCCACTCGACCACTCGCGCTACATCGCCGTTGGGATACATCAAGGTGTTCAATAGGCCGCCCAGAGCTTCAAACGACGAACATAAAGATGCGTCCATGAAGCGCGCTTTACCGATCATACTGCCGTCCATTGCCGTGTTTCTTCTCCTCGCCCTGGTGGCAGGGTACTTGGTGCGGCGGAGGTGGAAGGCGGGCAAGAACGGGAAGAAAGGGAAGGCCAAGAACTCAGTTCGGAATCAGTTGAATCACCTGGGCCATCAGAATCCGCGATCGAGGGACAGCAGGGACGACGAAGATCCCGACGACGACGACATCGTCATACCGGGCATGCCGGCGCGGTTCAGCTACGCGGAGATCGCGTCGATGACCTCGAGCTTCGAGACAAAGATCGGCTCCGGCGGGTTCGGCTCCGTGTACAAAGGGGAGCTTCCAGGCGGCGAGGGGCTCGTCGCGGTGAAAAAGCTGGAGGCCGTGGGCGTGCAGGCGAAGCGGGAGTTCTGCACGGAGATCGCCGTCATCGGCAACATCCGGCACGTGAACCTCGTCCGCCTCCGCGGCTTCTGCGCGGAGGGCTCACGCCGGTTGCTCGTGTACGAGTACATGAACCGCAGCTCGCTGGACCGGTCGCTGTTCGGCGGGACCGGGCCGGCGCTGGAGTGGGGGGAGCGCATGGAGGTGGCGCTGGGCGCGGCGCGCGGGCTGGCGTACCTGCACACCGGGTGCGACCAGAAGATCGTGCACTGCGACGTGAAGCCGGAGAACATCCTGCTGGCGCACGGCGGGCAGGTGAAGGTGTCCGACTTCGGGCTCGCCAAGCTGATGTCGCCGGAGCACTCGGCGATCTTCACCACCATGCGCGGCACGCGCGGGTACCTCGCGCCGGAGTGGCTCAGCAACGCGGCCATCTCGGACCGCGCCGACGTGTACAGCCTCGGCATGGTGCTGCTGGAGCTGGTGCGCGGGAGGAAGAACCGTGGCGAGCAGGGTGGCGCCGTTGTGGGCGACGGCAGCGGCGATCACTCGGCCTTCCCGTCCCCGTCCGGTGATAGCAGCGCGATGACGTCTTCGACGCTGAGCGGCGGCGGCACCGGCGCTGGCGGCGACGAGTACTTCCCGATGGTGGCGCTGGAGCTCCACGAGCAGGGGAGATACCTGGACCTCGTGGACCCGAGGGTGGAGGGGCGGGTGAGCGAGGCCGAGGCGGCGCGCGTCGTGCGCCTCGCGCTGTGCTGCCTGCACGAGGACCCCGCGCAGCGGCCCAGCATGGCCGCGGTGGTGCGCGTGCTGGAAGGCAGCGCGCCGCCGCCGGAGCCCCACGTCGGCGGGCTCGGCTTCCTGCGGCTCTACGGGAGGGGGCACGCCATGCCGGCCCACGCCACGTTGGAGTCCGCTGGGTGGTCGGCGGCGTCGACTACCGGCGGCTCGCAGCTGAACGATTCGTCGCGGGACACGTCATTGCCAAGATAGTTCAGGTCTACGTGACACGGCATGATTCAGCTCCCATGACGTGGCGTCGACGAGACTCTGCATCATGGCGCCAACGTGGCACTTAGCGGTCCTGGTCAAGGGCGTATGCCATCTTTCATCTTTGGTTATGCGCGGGCAGACAGTAGGTAGAAAAAGAAGAGGAATAGTCGCCACAGACGATAAACAAGTTGCATTTGGTTTTAGTTATGGACTTATGGTGAGCTGTGCAGCTCTACTCACCATATTGTAACACTGGATTGATGATGAGATTGGGTGGAGACGACAAAGTCAGTAACGTGTAGAATGGGACAAAGATACAATACTCAATACAATGTAAATATACCTAAATAAAGGATTGGTTAAGAGTCATTCATACTCCAAGGTAGGTTAGGTCCAGCACTCTCTGACCAGTTTAGACTCTTGACTCTTGTGCCTTCTCTTGGTTCGGTAGATACTCACGAGCTAACGCTAGCTGTGTCTTAATTAATTTGTCTACATAACAGGAGTATCAGGCACTCTGTTTACAACTCTCGCATTTGACCGCATTGCTTATCTAATCATGTAGCAGCACTACACAAGTCGAGTCAACAAGGAACCAGCTGCCCATGAGGATGCACTACAGTTTCTTGTAAGGAATAAGTAGAACTCGGATGTGAGTTTATTAATCACCACATATAGCTTAGTTGTTTATAAGTTGGTTCGGCAAAAAAAAAAGAGTAGGGATCTCGTCATCCCAACTACAAGAAAATCGAACATGAAAATACTCTTTCGCTCGCTCATCAGCCACTTTATTTGCTTACCTCATATAGTGATCTACGTTACCTATAGAAAACACCAAGTCTACACAATCGGCCATGATAGCAATTTGATTTGTTCCATCAAATATGCAGAGATAAAAAAATATAATTGGCACTTTATTGAACTTATAACATCGCATAAAGGCTATATAATTACCGGGAGTGCACAACCGGCCTCTTGTATATCGAATGTGATGGTATTGAAATACTGAGGTGATAAAGGAGAACTATCACTCCTTCAATCCCGTCGACTTCGTCAATTTCGAGATCCAATCCGCCGGCTCAGTCTTTCAGAGGTGCTCACAGGGTAGGATGTGTGTGTGTGTTCATAGGGGTGAGTGTATGCGCGTGTATGTGAGCGTCTGTGTTTGTACTGTGTTTCTAAAAAAAAGTATTTTAGCTTTTATGGTTGACGGTTTTTTCGAATACTCCCATGTGCTAACTTTTTGTTACGCCGCGCGAAGTTTTTCAATGTGCGTTGTGTCCGCCCATGGGACTGACTGGAGCCCGCACACACAATTCGTATTTTGGAGGGTCAGAGTTGGTTCTCATCACACACGGAAATCGCTTTCCGTGTGCCATGGGAATCCTTAAAAGGCCCGATCTATACTAGTGAATACACGATCATTCTTCACAAATAGTTTGGATTGATTGGATCACACACAACAAGTCTTTTGTATTACTCTCTCCGATATATATAATAAGTGTCATCGTTTTAGTTCATATATAAACTAAAATTACGACATTTATTATGGCTCGAAGAGAGTATTTTGTTTTTTTTTAATCTTTGGTCATATTTTGGAAAAAACTATGGTAGCTTCTCTAGAGAGAAAAGGGACCACACTCGTGTTTAGCATTTTTTTTTCGTTTCAAAATATCTCTCTGTAGTCTTCTGGATCGCCCATGTAAAGTATTTTGTGATGAATCATTGATATGTACTGTGATGGTTTGCCGGCATCATATAGTGTGAAATGTAGTACTATATCATAATTTAAGTTTGCTTGTATGCCATGCTAATCACTTTGGTCAACCACGGTGAAGAAAATATGAAGGTTTTTACGAGTGACTAATTTGAAACATGAGCGGCTCAAACAAACTTGTGAAGCATGTTCAAACATGGCATCGTCACACCAAAGAAGATAGACTGCCCACGAGTTTGACTTGACATTTTTTCCAGTCCAGCTAGATGTAACTCCGTCCGGGTAACTGCTAGTGTGCTACGGTACCAATATATAGTATTTGCAATAAGGCTCAACGAATAAGAGATGACAAATGATGGTGGTCAATGTTGTCGATAAATGGTAATATATTAAAATCAATAAAATATTAAGTATACCTTTTTTTGCACAAAAAATACCTTTCTTTAAATAATCATCAACAACAGCAATACGGGACACCGAGAATCCACACAATGAATTATTAAAAGCATATGATTTAAGTCACATGATAACCATCATCGACATCAACCATTGCACTGTCAACACGGAGACGCAAGAAGGTTCTCTAAATGCAACTCCTTCAAGAAGGTAATGACAGCCTAATTCAATTAAATACTAGTTCACGAGTTTTCACCCTTGAGAGAAGGGTTAATCAAAATATGTGTAACTTTCAAGAAGATAACGATGTCGAAACACCTCCATTCTTAGGTATGACCGACAAAGGTTGGATCAAGGGTTCTCACCTCGTAACTTCAGTCCCTATACTGAAGTAGCACCACCAAATCTCAATTATGATACAATGTTGCATCTGCTTGACTACCACCTTCAATCTTTTCAGCCTTAGAATTGCAACATATGCATACACTCATCATCTACTTGCAATTTTGAGATCACTCAGCAACTAATACACATAAGCCTCATGCATGAGAACCATGAAACCTGACATTTTAGAACGCCTTTGGCCTAAATGTTGGGCCTTCCGATCAATGCTCGCACACAAAGTTCTGATGTGACCAACGCCACGTGACAAAAAAATGTGTATGTGTGAGTTTATTGATGGGCGATGACAGGACTGAAAGGCACCATGGAAACCCAAGTTAAGGGTCCTTTCGGCAGACTCATGATGTCCTCGCAATTGGAATATGAGAGACATAGGGAAAGAGGATTACTTTTAGAAAATCCCACTTTTTTTCCAGATGCAACTCCCACTGTGCACCAACCTCAGTCAACAAGACGAAATGGCATGAAGCCGTGGTATGTTGGTAATATGACCTAGATGCAATATAAAAACTTTATTATTATATTTCATGTTTATGATTATGTTTATTTTCTATACTATAATTGTATTAGTCCCTGATGTGAGATTTAGAGGAAACCTAAATACATATATCTACCTATATTAAAGTCACAAGAGATAGAACAACCACAAGCGTTTGGGTACTATTAAATATTCAAGGTAGCGCATGAACTGTACAGTGAAGAGTAAAAAGCCAATAACAATCGCTACAATATTTCTGGCAGTAATTATTTGGTTGTGTTTTCGATAGTAAATACCACAATGAACAATGATCAATGCCAATTTTCGGCAGTAGTTCCGACAGTTATCTTCTTTAGTAACTTTCTACGGTATTATCTAGCAGTAATTTGTGTGATACAAATCCCTAAATCTAGTAGTAATTCTTCAATAACGCGTATAGTAATTCTTTAGTACTTCTTCATTTCCATAATACACGACGTGGTTTTAGCTCAAGCAACAACATACATTTGTGCCCTGAACAGTACCCATCAACAGTAACAACATAACATGAGTCTCCTACTTGTACATACCCATATCCTTCAATAGAAAATAAAAAGGACGCAATGGGGGCCTTCCCTACCGTAAAAGCATAAATAACTAGTTTGCTACAGTACTTCTGCCACCAATTATTTGGTGGTAATTTTTCGATGGTAAATACCCAATGAACAGTGAAAACGCACATTTTCTGCAATAATTTTCGACAATTATTTTCTTCAATAATTTTCTACGTAGTTTTCTGGCATCTATTTTTCGATACAAATCTTTAACTCTAATAGTAATTCTTCAAAGACACGTATTTCTTCGACAATAATTTCTCTTTCGATAGAAATTCTTTAATACTCCTTTTGATCCATAACAAGTGACATTGTTTTAGTTTAGTTTAGTTTAAATGTGAATTAAAACCACGATACCATGATTAGCCTCAGTAGTAGATTGAGCAACAACTGGTTGCAGTGTTGCCTTCCAACTCACAACATATTCACCAACAACAAACACGTAATATGTGAGAGATCTCCTCTTATTCAAATTGACAGCAAACTGTGAATCCACATAGCCAACGAGTTTCTCACCATTCTTCCAAAATTATAAACAACCATTGAATGGGGCTCGAAGGTATTTGAAAATCCGCTTAACAACCTTCCAATATCATTTTTATCAGGATTATGCATGTATCGACTCACCCAAACCACATACAACATACCATATCCTAACATCTGCACCGCGCGGGGGGGATAACACGATGTATTTTAATACTTGTAAGCTTCATGGAGACGAGCCTCGGTCCGCTCATCCGTATTTAGCCGCGTTTACATAAATTTGAATCACAACATAACACAATGCATCAACATTCTAAAATTCTCAATGTTGGTCTTTATAATTTGCTTTTTTGTTTTTTGTGGTTTGTTGCATTTTGTTTTCTTCTTTGTTTTGCTTTTTAGTTTCTATTTTATCTCTTATCTTATCTTATGTTTCATTATTTTCTAGAATTCTTTTATTTTCTTTCCCTCACTTTAGTTTGTCTAAGCTTGTCGCAAGTTTGTCTAAATTTAGCTGTATCTACACACTCTTTAGTGTATAGATACATCCAAATTTAGATAAATCTTTGACATCCCATTGAGGATGGAGAAAGTATTATTCATTTCCTTTTTTCGCTTTCATTTTTTCAAAAAGCTTGGGCACTTTTTTCCTTTTCTTACTTACACAATCACATCTTCTAAAAGTAGCAAGCCTTTTCCTTTTCTTTACTTACTCAAACACGTTCAAAAATTATGGATCTAAAGAAGTGCTAGTTTTTAGCTGTCTTATTTCCGTAAAAAAATCTGTTATTTTAGACACTTTTTTATTTTTCACTATTTGTAGTTATGCAATGACAAAAAAAATTGTAGTTCTCAGTTGTTTCCTATTTGACGCAATGTATGTTAAATAGGAGTAGCTCCCAATAAAGTTGCTCATCATGGAGAGCTGGCCGAGTAGGAGCAAGACAAAGATGGTAGTAGTAACGACATGGCTTAATGCTTTGAGCCCAGAACTACCGAAAGCCAAGCCCTAAAAGGACAGCGACTAGTTCTCATTCGATTTATATTTTTTTATTTCTCAACCAATGTTTGTAGTTGTGCGAAATAAATCATATATTGCACTAGCACAAATATAATCATTTATATTGGATGTGCTCTTAGGTCGAATTAGAAACATGTACTTCTCAATCGCCTAAAAGTTATTTTAAAAATCTCACAATAATATACATGTCATATATGAAAATCTCTGGTTGGGCTGCCCATATGGCTGGTATTCTTAAAAAAGAGAAGAATCGCTTATGAACTGAGATTGATGAGCTAGAGGCTTTAGCGGAGGTAAGACCGCTGTCCCCGCAAGAGATTGAACTTAAGAAACAGTCCAATGCGCAGATAGCGAGTCTTCTTCGCGAAGAGGAACTCAAATGGTATCAGCGTTCTAAAGCCTAATTCATATTGGAAGGAGATTCAAATACACGATATTTCCATGGCTTGGCCAATGAGAGACATCGGAAAAAACGTATTCATTCTCTGATATAAGATGAAGGGTTGATTGAAGGCCATGAGCAACTCAAATCCTACATTACTAATTATTATAAAGGTCTGTTTGGTCCTCCGGAGAAAAGTTCTTTTTCCCTAAACGAGGACTTAACGGATGACATACCCCAAGTATCTATGGAAGAAAATGGCCTACTGACCGCACCTTATTCTGAGGAAGAGGTTCAGAAGGCAATTTTCCAAATGGAATGCAACAAAGAACCGGGTCCAGATGGTTTTCCAGCGGAGTTTTATCAAACTTTCTGGGATACTATTAAATCGGACCTTCTAGATTTGTTCCGTGCTCTGCACATACGACAACTAGAATTATTTCGTCTAAATTTTGGTGAAGTAATTTTGTTACCGAAAGTTAATGAGGCAGAAAGGATTCAACAATATAGACCTATTTGCCTTTTAAACGTAAGTTTCAAAATTTTCACAAAAGTGACCACCATTACACTTAATACGATTGCGGATCATGTGGTTCAACCTTCACTGACCGCTTTCATGCAAGGAAGGAATATCCTGGATGGAGTGGCGGTTTTGCATGAGACGGTACATGAGATGCATACTAAGAAATTACATAGGTTATTTTAAAATTAGATTTTGAAAAAGCGTATGATAAGGTCAAGTGGTCTTTCCTACAGCAAACTCTCAGGATGAAAGGTTTTTTTCCAGAGTGGCGTGCTCTAATAAATGATTTTGTGTATGGAGGAAGTGTGGCAATCCGGGTTAATGATGACACTGACCACTATTTCCAAACACGAAAAGGGTTACGCCAAGGGGATCCGTTATCACCAATGTAGTTTAACATTGTAGCGGATATGCTGGCTATACTCATAGAGCGGGCTAAGTCTGATGGTCAGATTGAAGGTGTGATACCACATCTGGTTGATGGTGGTTTATCTATCCTCCAATATGCCGATGATACAATTCTATTTATGGATCACGATCTCGAAAAAGCTCGCAATCTGAAATTAATTTTGGCGGCTTTCGAGGAGTTGTCGGGATTAAAAATCAATTTCCATAAAAGTGAATTGTTCTGTTTCGGTGATGCTCAAAACGATATGACTCTGTATGCAGAGTTGTCTGGTTGTGGGGAAGGCCAATTTCCTATTCGCTATTTGGGTATTTTGATTCATTATCGGAGACTCACAATCGCTGAATGGAAAATAGTGGAAAAAAGATTATAAAAACGTCTTAGTAGTTGGAAGGGTAAATTGTTGTCCCTGGAGGAAAGATTGGTACTCATTAATTCGGTACTGAAAAATAAGGTACTATATATGTTATCATTCTTCCTAGTACCAAAAGGAATTCTGCATAAACTCGATTACTATCGATCCAGATTCTTTTGGCAAGGGGACAACAAGAAAAAGAAATATCGACTGGTTAAATGGAGTATAGTTTGTAGTCCCAAAGATCAAGGAGGGCTTGGAGTTCATGACCTGGAGGTCAAGAATTCAGCACTGCTAGGTAAATGGTTGTTTAACCTTCTTACCGAGGATGGGATTTGGCAAAGTATTCTTCGGAGAAAATATATCGGTTCGAAGACGTTATCCCAAGTGGTTTGGAAACCTGGGGATTCGCACTTCTAGGCTGGTCTCATGGCGGCAAAAAATGTCTTTTTCGCCATGGTACTTTCTCGATCAAGAATGGAGCACAGATACGGTGCTGGGAAGACATTCACTACAACAAGAACCACCATATAGCTACGCATAGCTGCCAACGGATTAGTAACATGCGTTTCCACAAAACAACTCCCCCACTTTTCCTTCACTTAGAAAAAAAAATTCTCCCACTTCCCATAAAAGCGGAAGATAAGACACGATCTATAACCACCCTAATCCTCACCTCCCGCTACCCTCGCAGATCCTCTCCTCCCCCGACGCCCCGGCCGCCGGTGGAACCATACTTCACAAGCCTGTGTGAATATCTGCGCGTGCAGATCTCTATGGAAGTCACGGTCTCCTCCCACTACGCCCCAGCCGCAGATCAACACCACCGTGGCTGGTTCCGCCGGTCGTGATTCGTTCTCCGCACTCCTGATATGGGATTCAGATGTTCAGGCTCGTTACTCATGTACAGCGGCGGGCGAACAAAATGCCCCTCCATAGCTGACCATTGACGGCACTGCTGGACGTCTGGCAATCTCTTGAGCTGGCAATCCTATCCGGCTCTAGGATATTTCAATTTTTTCCTACCCCAACCAATATCTGTAGTTCTTTATTGGCTTGATCCCTTCTTCATTATTTCAGGTTATTTGCTTGGTGGATCCGTGATGAACCTCCTGACTGTCTCGTCCCTAAACCAGAGGTGTGTCGCAGGTTCCTTGCCAGGAGTGCCAGCTAAACCATTTACTGCCCCCACCCGTCTCTGTTTTCCTTAATCAAGTGACCAGGTCCTACACGTGATCGCTCTTTTTTTAATATAGTTTAGCAATGATCTTTTCCACCGAATTTAACAGCGCGGTAGGTATATGTACGTAGCTTTATTGATGCTCCTGCAATATGCAAGATGTGTGTGAACTTTAACTTGTATCTATGGTTTCATCAATTTCACCGCTGGATGTGGTTGATTGCTATGTCTATCTCGTTTTTAAATGATCTATAATATTACTTATACTGTGCTTATGAGGTGCCTAGAATTTTCTTACAGGCCAATTTATTATACTAACTTCTTGTTGTTGTTAAAATGAACCAAACGGATTTATTAGCCCAAAATGTTCATCTTGCCTCCAATGATTGTGTCTGGATGTCAACTGTATGCAACTTACACGGATGTTCAAGGCAGTAACTAGTTGGCTGCAAAAATAGGGGAACCTGCGCTGACTGCTTCTAATCGTATCTTTAATAAAACATTTCTACAGTTCTACTAAAGGAGCGAGTGAGATGACTAGGTTATAAAAAAAATTAAATTGCTAGATTCCGTATCATGTAGTTGTCTGTCAGCTACTCTTTACATGGAGTTATACACACTGGTTCTAACATTTGTGTTGGTCTTATGCTTATACAGTTTCAGACAAGAGACAAATCTAGAGTATTTGTGCGCTGCAACTATGATAAATATAAATTCATGATTTATAGAAGGGTACAAAAAATAATCAGAGTATGCGATATGGCATGGTGACGTCTTTGGCCTGAGGTTATTATGGTCAAAAAAATAGCAATATCTGGGCATCTCGCAAGTACTAGCACACATGCAAAGGTGTGAGATCTATCTTCTTCTACTCTGCATCTTTTATCCTTTGTGCTATATTATTATTTAAATCTCTTAATCCGTGAACAATAATACAGTTTAAGGAACATGCTTACGCAATTACTACACTACATCTTTTGTTCTAATTCTATCAGCTGTACTCATTTAATTTTTTACTATATGAACTACAACAGGTTTAATTAAAAGATCAAAGGCACTAAGCTACTTTGTGTAAGTTAGATTGAACTCCCGAGTAACCTCTCCCAACTAGTGTGGCATCCTAGGAATATCAATATGATCTGGCAAGCAGATGTCATGCAAGAATCTGCTTCAACAATGTGAATATGACTGAATGAGTTATTGGCTTCTTGTGGTTCATTTGACCTCGTTGTTCGGAGAAGAGGAACATCAACCTCCTTAAATGTTCAGAGAGATGGTCATGCAGGAGATTAATTAACTTATTGCCTTCAACCTTTGTATGTTGCAGCTATTCTAAATTGTTCTATTTTATTCACTTTTTTTTGTCTTGATAATGGTATGTTACTTATCTTTGTTTTTGTTGTTTGTTGTAGATCGACAAAATTAATGGATGATTCATGGCTGAGTTGCTGATAGCGAGTTTGAGAATAGTGCTAGTGCCAGATAGTTCTAAATGATGTTGTAGAATGTCATTCTAAAATATACACATCTTGTAATCAGTGGATCATATCCTCTGTAAAGTTACAGAGTTGATGTAACATATTTGGTTAATCTGGTTACTATATTGTTGCTTTGTGCACTATCGGCATTTAACAAATAATCATAGGAACATACAAACTATAATTAATTGTTTGAGCTATCAAGCATCTCTCTAAAATTTTGCATGATGTTCGGACCATCTCAACTCCTCCACGCAAACCACCAACGCATAGGAAGGGTTGTTAGACTCTACCTATATACGTTGCTATCTTACAACGCTTCTTCATGCTGGTTACCAACGCATGCATATATGTTGTTGTAGACCCTTGCAACGCCACCTACGGCAACGCATACTAAATCCGTTGGTGTAGACATTACCAACGCTTATATGGACATTCGGCAACGCATCGATTCGTGGCTGAAGGGGGGGTCCTGTTGTAGTGATTTAGTTAGACAATGCACCCTTAAGTGAACAGTATCCTGCCTTGTATAGTATTGTTCGCCGCCAAGGTGATACCATTGCCACGGTAATGGCTACCTCACCCCCGAATGTGACGTTCAGACGGGTCTTGCTTCGGCAAAGGTTATTGGCATGGAATTCCCTAATTCACAGGCTAGGAGATATACAACTATCGCCTGAACCGGACGAATTTAGATGGAATCTTCATGTAGATGGCACTTTCTCGGTAAAATTATTGTACAATGCGATCCTTCATTCTGACATACCAGTTGATAATAATAAGAAAATTTGGAGGATGAAAATACCATTAAAAAAATAAAATTGGATGGTATCTTCGTCGAGGAGTTATCTTCACCAAAGGCAATCTTGTTAACCGGAATTGGCATGGAAGTACACGCTGTGTTTTCTGTCATCATGATGAAACTATTAAACACCTGTTCTTCCAGTGTCAATTTGCGAGATCTATATGGTCAGTCATCCAAGTAGCGTCTAGCCTGTATCCTCCGACTAGTGTAACCATTGTCTTTGGAAATTGGCTGCATGGTATCGATTCAAGGTTTAAGTTGCTTCTTAGTGTGGGGCCGTTAGCAGTTATCTGGGCGCTTTGGCTAAGTAGAAATTACAAGATTTTTAACGATAAAAATTGCTTCATTATGCAGGTCATTTACAGATGTACAGGTATTCTCCGTTTGTGGTTACCTCTTCAGCGAGTGGGTAACCGAGACCTATTTATGAAGGTCTGTACACGGTTGGAGGCTACGGCGAGGGATACTTTTTCCCTACATGGGTGGCAGCATAGTCTACGGATTGAAGCCCCACCCACACCTTAGGCGGCATATGATTCATCGCTCTGATATGTATTTCGCCTTGTCTTATTTTTTACGACCTTTGAATTGAGACATATAAACGGCTGTGTGCATCCTAGTTATGCAGAGGCTAGATGTAATTGCTTTTCTAAATAATAAAGCATCATTTATTGAAAAAGATGGCGTGGTTTAGTGATATTAGCAATTCAACAAATTTGAATCAAGAGATTGTGTTTTTATGAACATTGAATATAGAGTGAATCCACTTTTTGCTCTATAATTGTACATTTGTGACACATATTACCTCATTTAGTGGAACTTCTACCAAAACATCCAATGTACGGAGATTTTAAACATGATTTAGCCCTAATCTAGCATTTTGCTTGTTATTGTTAGATAGGATATGCATGATACGTTGATGTGGAGAGACAAAATATGTAAATATTGGAGGGCATCACGGACGATTATGTCCAAACTTGTATAATCCATATGTTCCATTCCTCATTATTGTCTTGATAATTTTGGACCTCGTTCTTCACCTAACACTTTGCCCAGTAGACATACATCAGAAAATAAAGGTCCAAAGCTGTTAAAATAAGTAATATCCATGAATTTTTACTCGATGGAGTAATTAATGTCACAAATGCATAATTGAAGGGTAAAAATGGAATTTATGCTCGAATAAAATATGGACACACACATGCATAGAATTAGAGCCCACATTTGAAGAAGTTTCCAGGATATTTTGCTATCGATATGAACGCCGTCTCCCTTTAAATAAATGTCTCGATGAGATGCCTACTCACGTAACAATAGGTTTGACGCCTATGTTGAACAAGGGTTACAACCAGCCAACTTATTTAGACGATATTTTGAAAAACAAAAGCAAACAAATACTTTGCTCTCCCGACCAATGTCAAGTCTAAGTTTGTTTCCTTAATTACAATAACAAAAATTATTTGCCGCTTAAGCATTCAAACCTTATAAATTTGATCCTTTGTCTCATTTATAAAAAGATAATGTTTATGTGGTAGGGATTTTGCACACAACACAGACGAGCCAACACAAAAAGTTGGCAAAATCAGGGAAATTCGGATAAACTGAAGAAGGAAAAATTATTCTTTCTTATTATGAAACTCGATAAACTCAAGGTGGGGTAGATACTAAAATTAGATATTGACGTTCATATTCTATAACTCATCTAAGTGACAGTATATTTTAATATTTAAATTTGTAATAGAAGACAAAGAGAGAGAAATTTAAACAACAACGTATTAAAGAAAATAAATAGTAATATATATAATCCATAAAATTTATTGAAAAATATTAATTAAAAACATAAAATGGAAATTAAAGTCTTTGCGATTACCAGATTCCATTTCTACCACGATTGTTTTTGCTATGCATATAAACCTCTCTAAATAATATGTCTTTAATAAATTATATAGGATATTTATAGTTTCGGTGTATTTTATATTCCATTACTTTTTTACTTTGTGTTGGGTGGACTATCACGTGGGGGAAAACACATAGTATCATCGTCGAAATCTTTTCTAATGCGAGATTTCTTAATTGATTTCATTTTATCATCGTTAAAAAGATATTTTCGACAGATCACAAATCAAAATATTCAAGTTCACACAATAAAGCGTGAAATTAACAGTTTGATTCATATCTTGTCTTGTTCAAAGCTTAAGATCCAACATTTGATTAGTTCCTTTAAAATATCAGGAATGCAACGTTGGATGGGAGCCTTGTTGCAAAACATAATAGATGCAAACATTCTTATACCATTTCGTTTCGCACACAATTTCAGTCTAAAAGGGCTATATCGATCGTCCTATTTTCATTGAAAGGCAATACAGGGAGTACATGCATGACAACTACGTTTCATGAGCAAATGGCCACAAAAAAGAACATCAAGTAGGTACAAATTTGAACGATCCATTGAGTATGAATGTATGATCCACTCTTTTGGCCAAGTAACTTATAACTTCGACCTGTTGGTGGTTATTTGCAGGAGAAGAACCATAATAACAAACCTAGTGAAAAATTTCGCCAACCAGTTAGTGGTGACAAACTGTGAGGCAAAAAAATGTTACAACCACCAATATACTACTACTGTACGTTGCAATCTGGATGGTAGAAGCATATTTTCTCTCGAAGTTCCAGAAGATTAAGCAGAGGCTTGCCCTTCTGTCAGTTCTTCCTTTCGCACGGCAGCAGGAGCTCCGCCGGTTGTTGGGCTGCAAAATTACCCATCGTTATCAGAATTCTCCCGGAGAAAGACGGCCTTAGAAAACCACAAATGTAAAACTATGAATGTACTCACAATCCAGCCATGACTTTGAATGCATCATAGATCACCCACTGAGTACCAGTGAGTGTACCGATCATGAGGATGCGAAGGGGAAGACCGCGCGTGAAGAGGCCCCATACGCCAAGGTTCTTGACAGCCTGATGGGAATCAGCAGAAAAACAGATAGTGAGTATACAGTATACACACAAATTTTCATAGAAGAGCAGCAAAGTTGAGTTCAGATATGCATTGGTGTTTACATCTGCAACGGTGGCGCCCTTGGCGTTGTTGAGAAAGGAGACCAGGTTGTCCGCTGGGTGCGAGATGGCAGCGCAGAAGACTCCAGCGACATAGCCGCTCCCGAAGCTCACGCCGAGCTGAACCGGCTTGCTGGTCTGGTCCTTTGGGGTGGGGATGAGGTGCTTGTACGCCATCTCCACGATGTTCTCGTAAGTCGCGAACTTCATCATGGTGTCTGCAAAAGAATTCGGAAAGTTCAGTTTGGAAAGTTCACTTGTAGTACTTGTACTAGTAAAATGTACGTCTCCAAGACTCCAATGCAGATTTCAAGCATCTCTGAAAATTCAGTAACTTACATGGAATCTGTCGCCCCCAAAGGGGAACCATTCCTCTAAACAGCCTGCAATTCACAAGCAAAAGATCAGGTTATCCCTTACTCAATTGGACCAATTAAAACCAGTAGTAGCACCATATAGTAGCAGAGGAAGGCTGATGATCTGATACATTGCACGTACCCTGCATAGCCTTCGGACCTGACGATCTTGGGGAACCCGTCGCGCAGCCCCCTGGCGTAGCCGGGCTGCGTCTGCACCCTCACCTTGACGGCCTCCATCGGGCAGAGCGCGACGTCGGCGATGACCTCCGCGGAGGCGGAGCCGGCGAGGTAGATGAGGGTCTTGTACTGGGCGGCGTACTCAGGGCCGGCCATGTCGCTGTACTGCTTCTTGAACACCTCGTACAGGCCGTACTTGAACGCGCCCTGGGCGCTGTACCCCAGGAAGGTCGGCGCCCAGCCACGGTAGAAGCCGCGGAACCCCTGCTCCTTCAGCACGATGCCGAACGCCGACGAGATGCTCTTGTACTTGGCCGGGTCGATCTGCGACCATGTTTCGTTGCACAAAATAAGTAAAAGGTGAGTACTTTTGGTCGAGCTTGCTGCATGGATTTTTTTTGTCAAGCGGCGCAGTTTGAAATGTCAGCTCATCTCGTCCATGTATTTTGTAGGATTCAATTTTTTAGGAAATTTTCATATACATTGCCTTTACATCAAAAAAAATGATGCTAGCATCATTCATATGGCTCAACTCCACAGAAAATTGGAACATCCACTCGACCATCTGATCTTATTAATACTCGCTCATGTAGTATTGATGCATTTTTCTGTGTTTTTTCTATGTTCCAATTTCCAAATGACTAGTAGTAGAGATTTTTAGGGGTTTTGCAATTCTTTGTTTGCACCAAACGAGTAAGTAATTTTTTTGTTCATGCTTCTCAATCCTTCTTATTTTTTAGAACATGATCTTTAATCCTAAATTCGTATCGTTCAAGAAATCGTTAATCGTTGACTTATCGGTAGGCCATAAAATGGAGATTGCTCACTTATTGGCCGATTAGTCGATTTTATCGATCAGCCATTTATCGGCTTATTTTTTTGTAAATCCTAATTTTCGGCACTAAATTTTCTATAACATGCTATGTAAAAATAATATTGGAGCTTTGATTCCTTGCATTTGAATCAATCAGAATGAATTTTTTTAGCTAATGCACAGTTCTATAATATATAATACCGTAAGACGAAAATATCGACTGTTGGACAGAATTTTAAAGAAATTCCACTGCAAATCCAAAATATTGCCCATCGGACTCAAAACCGAGCGAAATATTGGTTATCGGACTGAAAATCGTCCAATATATCGATGTGACGATAAATTAGCTGATATGCCAAAATCTTATCGTTACCACCCGATTCACGATAAATCGGTCGTTAAATCGGTATCTTAGATGATTTTTGAACAATTCGTAGTACGCAAGAAATTTTTTTTAATAATACAAATTAATTATTTAATTCTAGGACTATGACGCGTTTTCAAAAATTTCCAAAAGCGTGACTCGGTCGGCCTGCAGCAGGCCGATCGGGCAGCAGCAAACCGACTGGGTGTCGGCTGCTGTGTCTGTCCAGAATGTCAGCCTCGTTGGTCGATAGCTGACCAACTGGACTGCTAGAGACCAACTGGCCTGCTACAAACCAACTGGCTTGGCGATTAATTGCGTGGATGTATTTCCTTCGTTCGCATGACGCTTAGGGTTAGCAGGAGTATCGCTACAACATACTGGTGGTGGTGTAAGGGCTGAGCTGCTGCTGCGGGTTGGTGCTGGTGCTGAGCTGCTGCGTGTTGTTCGTGCTGCTACAATTGGAGAGGCTGCTCACGCCACATGGGTAAACCCTAATCTTTGCATATTTCTGTGATGTGTTGTAGTTACATTTGTTGATGCGGACGAATTTTTTTAGGTCAGCAAAGATGTCAGATATAGTGAAGATAGTATTTTACTATAGTTTGGGTAGTGTCCGATCAAATGAGATAGGAGTTGATCTAAGTGAGTTCGCCTCATCCCACCGACTGATCCAGCCGAGGCGCATCTTGCGTCTATGCACGATATGTACCCGACTCAGTCCACAGCCGGTAGTCGACAGCACGCTGTACGTACTACTTTCTATTCCACCATCATACTTGTCTTGTCGTTTATCTATTGGGTTCTACGATTTATATGCTACCATGATTTTTCAGGGTCAGCTGACTGCAGACTTACATGATGAAGTCGCTCGGTATACACGTCAAGTGTCCAGTGCGCCTCTTCTGCAGTGCGACCAATATGTGTCCTGGTAGAGGCGTCTCGAGGACAAGCTACACGGGATCTACTCGACTATCACGTGCAGCCGTAGTTTCGATGTCGTTCAGCGCCACCTTCTTCCACCGCGGCCCTCCACACAGCAGCAGCGACGGCCACGTCTCACACCGACGGCGACACCCAGACCACCACTTCCTGACCGGGCAGGAGGTTCATCGTGGCAGCACCACACTCCTTCCGTCGGCGACTTTCAGTACCAGCACCACGATCATGGCCACGTCTCACACCGACGGTGACACCCAGACCACCACCTCCTGACCAGGCAGGAGGTTCGTCGTGGCAGTAGCAGCAGCACACTCCTTCCGTCGACGACTTTCAGTACCAGCAGCACGGTATGTTCGGTGACTATCAGCAGTAAGCTGCTTTCGACGAGTGGCAGCAGCAGCATGCCCCTTTCATGGGAGGAGCAGGATACACGCAGGGTATGTACTATTCTAGCTATTGTGTTCCATATAGACTATACTCCACTTAGTTTGACATCACTTATGTTTCGTGGCACAGGATACACGCAGCACACTGCGTCCAATCCTTCACGGGGAGCTAGTGATCAGGATCCTGAGCAAATGGAGTATTACAGCGCGCAGCAGAACTATGTCGGTATGCAGACTCCTCCACCAGAGCCCACACAGGAGACGCAGTACGACCCCGAGTCCGGGTCCTGGATCCCTGCTTGCATCACCAGGGCCCCGGACAGGTTCGGTTGGACACATCGTGTTACGCCGCCTCCACGAAACCCCAGACGTCGTCCATAGTCTCAGACATTTATGTATCTATGTATCAGACATTTATGTATGCATCATCTATGTATCAGACATTATGTATGAACTATGTATCAGTATGTTCTAGCGTTTAAAAATAGCGACATAAGTGCCTTTATATCCCTGCTAACCCTAAGCGTGTGCTGCAAACAAAACAAAACGCATGCATGCAAATAATTTGATGACCCTAGGCCGGTCGGACTGTATGAGGCCAATTGGTCTCTAGCTGTCCAGTTGGTCAGCTATCGACCAACGAGTTTGGCCATTTGGGTCAGCCATCCAGCCGACACCCTATCGGTCTGCCCCTGTCCGATCGGACTACTACAGTCCGACCGAGTCACACTTTTGTAAATATTTCAAAACGCGTGATAGTCCTGGAATTAAATAATTAATTCGTATTATTTAAAAGAAATTCGCCTAACAATTGCACGCCAACAGATGGGTCCTCTGCTTCGAAAAGGAGTTGGCACTGCCCGAAAATTTTCTCTTCATTCCAACGACGTCACGGATGATGTGCCCACTAGGCAAGTCAGACTCAAGCTCCAACTTTCGCGGCAGACAGCTTCGTTCGACAAGGAAACGCCCCCAATAATTTAGGTCCAACAGAAAAGTCCTCCTGTGCGTGCTCGACCCAAGAAGCAAAGTTGCAACAGGCATCTCGACTCGTAAAAGTTCATGTAAATTTCACCCGCACACGAGCATCAGGGCGGGTACGCGAGTAACATACCTGAATGTTGCACTTGATGACATCCAGCGGCGTGACGGCGGCGTGCGTGAGCCCGCACGCGGCGGCGCCACCGACGCCGCAGGCCGCGTAGTACGCCGGCGAGAACATCTCGATCTTCCCGAACGGCGGCTCGCTCGGCGACCCCGCGACGACGCCGCTGGCGCCCCTCCCGTCCGGCATGCCGGCGCCGCCTGACCTGGACGGCGCGTAGAGGAAGCTCGGGAGCAGCGACTGGCGCGCCATCGATCGGTTCTCCTCCCTCGCCGGCGGGCAGAAACTGAGATGTCTGTCACGATCAGTTCGTGAATTGCTTTTCAGGTAGCTCGGTGGCTGCTAGCTCTGTGGCTTCCTGGTCGCTTGGAGGCTGCAGCCGACCTGCCGCCATTTTATACCGAGAATCAACCGCCAGCGAGTGGTTGCAGCCGTGCTCGTGCTACCTTTTGATGGGTTTGAATGTTCGACGGCTTGGGAAGCAAGGTCGTGGAACCGGAGAGGCGTGTGGAACTGCGTCTCGAATCTCGATGGCTAGGTTCTTTCGAGGAACGAGAGTGGATTCTCGATAGCCATGATGCCATCCGTTGCACCGGAGGGGGGTCGGTGTCTGGCCTCGCTGAATTGGCAAAGCTCTCTAGAACCATAGAATCTGCCACGATACTGTGTACCTGCTTTGACCATGCGCTGCTTTCGTTTCGTTGTAAACTTTTATCCTGGTGGTGGACACAGAAACTTCTCCAAACCTGTGAAAACAGCTGGTCAACGTGCTTGAGATACTGCGCTGTAAAATTTTCTCTGCTGCCTGCCGCCTGCGGCACGGTATGCCAAGTAAACTTTTCTAAATTTTCATGTTTTTTTTTTAAACGGAGGCTTGGGTGATTTGATGTCGCAAAAGTAATTCTTTGAGGCATTCTGTTGTTGTTATTGTTGTTGCTGCTGGTGGTGCTGCCGCCGCCATACACAGAATGAGCACCCACGTTTAGTTTAGGATGGCCTTTGTGTTTCTGTTGTTTTTGCTTATGAAATTGGTTCGGGGGGCGGCCTTGGACACCAAGAAAATTTGAAGATCGTGTGCAGCACAATTCAAGTTCTTCGTGCCGCTTGTGGCTCTTGGAAATATAAAAAAGGCAGACAGACAACCATGCTTTGTGTGGATGGCCTCCCGACCTGGTATGCAAGCTATGGTTCATCCACACGAAAACGCTGCAATACCTCTACAACGAATGCTCATCTTTGGTGAGGTCTGGTACTCCCTGCTTGCATCTTGCAATCTACATGTGTTGCCCGTGAATACCACAGAGAGTTATGATTTCGATGGATGGCGACATTCAAATGTTGCAAATTTCCCGAAGCAGGAGAAGCGCCGCCCTAGCGGAATCATCACTAATATCATTTGGGAGATTTGGAAGGAGAGGACATGAGGACTTTCACAAATGTGGTGTTGCCCCTTGCTTGATGTTATTATGTTAACCTTCTCCCTCGGCAGGAGATAGCGCAGCCCGCCTTTACTATCACAAATGATCCCAGAGGCGGGGCGAGCTAGTGGTCTTGTGTAAATATTTGCTTTCTTCTAATCGAATGGCACCTCAAAAAAGTGTTGAGTAACAGCTATGGTCTTACGTGTTATAGATCAGCTAGAAACCTCTATGAGGAAAGATCATTGAAAGATACTAAAATACATACACATCTACACACTCACCCATATAAGCAAGTTTCCCAAATAAATTGCTGGAAGCATGTAATATATTTTTTCTCGTTCAAGGGATTCAGCTGGAGTAAACAAAGCTAACTGGAAAACAAAAAATGTAAACATTTTCTACAAATGCGGCTTAAATATATCAAAAGTGTGTATTTTATCATGAATTCTAGTACTATACAACTAAGACAGCCGTATCTTGTCTTTACTGGTATGTGGCTAGGCATGCTAAACAATTAAAACAATATACTAGTTAAGAAGGTAATAAAATATATGAGGTACAAAATTTTAGTATAAACAATTTTTGTAACTCGTAGCATGTAATTCGGACCGACCCTAATCCTAGAAGTCACATACTTGAAAAAACTACCCTCACCGCCAAACAAGCTTTTCCTAACACCCCACCCCGATAGCACATCCTTCATGATACTTCTCGCCGCGAACAACGTGATGGGAGCCGGAGCGGGAGGAGCAGGAATGCCAAAGAGAGAGTGGAACCCACACAAAGCGGAAACTTGAGTTCAGCTAGTTCTAGCTTAGAAGAGAAGGCTGGGAGAATGATGGTTGATGAAAGAAAGGGGTCCTTCCCCAGATACTACTATAAATCTGGTATCGGGGTTTGGTTTTACCAAATGTGCAATTAAGCTTAGAGACAAGCAACACTGGTATGCATATATTAATTGCCATAAGAGTGGCCTGCATACTATTAATGTGGAGGATGATGAAACTAGGATTTTTGCTCAAATTTTTGGTTGTAAGCTAGCTGAATTCTCATTTGTTTACCCTCGGATGTCTTTGCATTTTTCAAAATCAAGAAATTATAAAAAGAATTGCCAATTGGCGAGGTAAGCTGCTTAGGCGGGCTGATCCTTTGGAAGTGTGTATTGCTAGCATCCCAGTGTATTTATCCTCCCTCGGATTCTCAAAGTGGGCGATTAAACTGAATAAGAGCATCTCCAGAAAGCGTCCTCTAAAGAGATTTGGGGCGCGTCAGACAACGCCCCAAAGCCTCTTTCCGTCTGGCGCGGCTCAATACGGTGTTCGGCACTCCGAGCCCGTCCCTGCTACACAGGGAACGTTCCGGGCACGCCGTACACAACGAAAAGCGAGGCAAGGAGATGCGAGCCCGACGCGTCAGCGACTCGGAAGCCTAAAACCCCGTCGCCTACCTTTGGTCAAGCGACCTTAATGGCGTCCCAGCTTTCCCAGGTGACGCAGGGACGCGTCTTGTCGTGCATGGCCGCGTGGCCATCCGCGCCGGTGTTTATTGCGTACAACGCCCCGCTGCCGCTTCACCTAGCGATGCTGCATAAAAGAGCGCCCCTCCTTTCGTCCCCATCACAATCTGCCACCGCTCCAACCTCTCGTCGCTCCCAAATATCCTCCTCCCTCGCCAATGTCGTCGTCCCGCAAGATCACCGCGGCGAACGGCTTCGGCCGCGGCAGCCTCACCGTGGCGGAGGCGTGGGCGTTGTACCGCGCGGGATATCCCGTCCCACCGGACATGCGCCTGCCAAGCAGCAGCGGGTGGAGGATGGCCGTCAACGGTGTAGGCGTCCCGTCGCCGCCGTCGACGGGCATGGAGCGCTGGAGGGACGCGATCAGGGCCCGGCGGTCTCGCCTCACCGCCGAAGAGCGGGCCGATCCAACATGGTGGGTTGACTACTAGATTATGGTTTAGTTTAAATTTCATCGAATTTTGTTCGAATATATGTAATATATAGCAAGTTTGAATGAATTCTCTTAAGTTTAAATTATCTGAAATTTTGTTTTGGGGATGCGGCTGGGGAGCGATATCCGCCAAACACTGCACGAAGGAAACACGTCCCCAAACGCTCGATCCGGCGCCGTTTGAGGGACGCTTTGGGGGGACGCGGCTGGAGATGCTCTAATTCTCAAATGGGTAGCTCACTTATTTTGGAACAATCTGGGGAGATCTCGTAAATACTACTTGGTACATTGGGACTTTGTTTCATGTAAAAAAAGAATATCGGGGTCTAGGTATCCAAAATATGAGAGATCTTAATCTCTGCTTTGTGTCTTCCTGGATTAGGAGATACCATTTAAATAACAATAAAGTTTGGAAAATGATTATAAATATAATCTCTCTCCCAATATGTTAAATGCCAAATGTATACACTGCTCCCCTTTTTAGAAAGGGATTATGTGGGCTGCTTCGTCGGCTAAGGTTGGGTACATATGGAATATTGATAATGAAAAAAGGTGTTGTCTTGGGAGGACACCTCAGTTGGCCACTGTTCGATTTTTATCCATTTTTGGATTCATATGTTGTAGTTAACGAACAACAATGTACATTTGTCCATGCTTGGGATGTTCTATCCTGAAGTTCACTTCTAGAAGTACTATCTCCCAGGTTTTGTATGAGTTAATTGGCTTGGTTCAGACTATTTCTTTCTCTGATAATGATGATTGTCCTATTTGGTTTTTTCCACCCATCTGGCTCTTATTCGGTTAGCTCTTTCTACGGAGTAGTAAACGATGGTGGTGGTGCTGGAATTTTGGGCATTTGGCCTTTGGCCCATGGCCCATTATCAAATTCTGAAACTCACATGGCCCATTCCAATAATCAGTGGCAGCACTAGTGGGGGCTAAAGTTTAGTCCCACATTGCTAGTTGGGAGAGAGTTGGAGTGGTATATAAGGTGGGCTGTTCTAGTCCTAGTAAGTGAGTGAGAAGAGAGAGAGCCCTCGCGCACTCCTCCTCCTCCGCCGCCCGCCTCGCCGCGGGTTGCGGGTTGCGGGTTGCGGGAATCTCGCCGAGCCGAGCTTATATTTTTGTTGTTTGGAAAATTAATTGTGTAATCAATTTCGAGTCATTAACGGACGCGTCACTCAGCCGTTTTGCCTTCCGGTTTTTCTGGATCGTGGCGACTCGGACGTGGGCTGCGCCCCACGACCTTCCCGAACCGCACTATATAAGCGCGGACGCCAACCCTAGTCTGTACCAGACACATATGCGACTACCAGTTTCCAGTTCATTGCGCCGCCGCCTTCGTCTTCCTCATCCCGTCCGTCGGCGTGCACCGACTGCCGGGACAGTAGGCCTCCGGAACCCTGCCTCTCGTGAACCTGTACGGGTGAGGGGCAATTAGGTTTTGGGAGCGCTCAGGCGCGACTACTGGCATCACGACGTCATCATCGGACACGAGTTCCTCCACACCGACAACTTCTTCCCGGACCTCAGCGACTTCTTCGACAACCTCAACATGGGCGACAACGATGCTGCTGCGAAGTATGTGATCTTGTCGTTTCTCTTTCAGTTTCTGTTAGAGTTCCTTCTTCTAGTTTCTGCGGTAGATGCGATCGGTTTGTCTACATGTGATCTGTTCATCTACCTTACTAGTCTACACGATTAGTTTATCCGTTAATTTCATAGTCATGATTTATCGATTACTTGTACGGATTATTTCATATGGATATTTGCTTATATTTTCAACAATCCAAAAACCTGATTTTAGGCAAATCAATTCAAGCAGCGTTGCTGCCGCTACTCGACCTCCCCTCTTTGATGGTATGCATTACAAGAGGTGGCGCACAAAGGCAGTTCTATGGTTTACAAACCTAGGCTGTTTTAGCGCCACAGATGCTAGACCTGAGGGGCCTCTCTCTGCAGAGGAGCAGGAAAAGTTTGAGAAGGTCGACGCCATGTTTAAGGCGGCCTTGTTCAGCATTCTTGGGGACAACATTGTTGAACCGTACATGGCGTTCGACCATGGCAAAGATGCGTGGGATGCGCTCGAGGCCAAATTTGGGGTCTCGGACGCTGGCACTGAATTGTATGTCATGGAGCAATACTATGACTACAGGATGACTGATGAGCGCTCCGTGGTTGAGCAGGCTCATGAGATTCAGTCCCTTGCCAAAGAACTCGAGCAGTTTAAGTGTACCTTACCGGACAAATTTGTGGCCGGTGGCATTATTGCCAAGCTTCCTCCCTCGTGGAGGAACTTTGCTACTTCTCTGAAACATAAGAGACAAGAGTTTTCCGTTTCGGATCTCATTGGCTCGCTTCATGTGGAAGAGAAGGCGAGAGCAAAGGACACACGCGCTCGTAGCTTTGAGGGAGGTTCTAGTGCCAATGTGGTACAGAAGAAAAACTTCCAATCTAACAAGTCTAAGAATAAGAACAATGGAAAAGGCAAGTTTGACGAGAAGAACAAAGCCTCTAACTCAACCAACTTCAAGAGGAAGACTCCTTATAAGAAGAAAGGGAACTGCCATGTTTGTGGCGCTCCTGGACATTGGGCTCCTGATTGCCCAGAACGCCATGATCGGCGTGGGAACAGCGGCAAGTCCGCAAATGTTGTTATTGGTGTTGATACTGAGATGAAGGACGTTGGGTACGGTATTTCTCCTACTGTCCTTTCAGTATGTAATTCTCCTGATTAGTGGATAGACACCGGAGCCAATACACATGTATGTTCTGATGTTTCCATGTTTTCTTCTTATCAGGTCGCAAGGACTTGCTCCGTGCTGATGGGAAACGGCTCACGTGCTTCTGTTCGTGGTGTTGGTACGGTGGATCTGAAGTTTACTTCTGGAAAGACCATCCAGCTGAAGAATGTGCAGCACGTTCCCTCCATTAATAAGAATCTCGTTAGCGGATCGCTTTTATGTCGAGATGGTTTTAAGTTGGTTTTTGAGTCCAATAAAGTTGTAATTTCCAAGTGTGGACAATTTGTTGGAAAGGGTTATGTGTGCGGAGGTCTGTTCCACTTATCTTTGTCAGACTTATGTACTCAAATTATTAATCATGTTTGCAATGATAGTGAGTCCGATATTTGGCACTCACGACTTTGTCATATTAATTTTGGGTGCATGACGCGGCTAGCAAATATGAATATAATTCCGAAATTTGCTATTGTCAAGAAATCCAAGTGTCAAGTATGTGTGCAAGCTAAGCAACCACGTAAGTCTCACAAGACTGCGGAGGCAAGAGACTTGGCACCACTGGAGCTTATACATTCGGATCTTTGTGAAATGAATGGTGAATTGACAAAAGGAGGGAAAAGATACTTCATGACTTTAATTGATGACTCTACTCGATATTGTTATGTGTACCTCCTGAAATCTAAAGATGAAGCTCTTAACTACTTCAAAATCTTTAAAGCTGAAGCAGAAAACCAACTTGATCGAAAGATCAAGCGGCTAAGGTCTGATCGTGGTGGAGAGTATTTTTCCAACGAGTTTGATTCTTTTTGTGCGGAACATGGTATTATCCATGAGAGGACGCCTCCCTACTCACCTCAGTAAAATGGGGTGGCCGAAAGAAAAAGAACCGTACTCTAACTGATTTGGTTAAAGCCATGTTAGATACATCGGGTCTATCCAAGGCATGGTGGGGGGAGGCGATATTAACTACGTGTCATGTCCTAAACCGTGTCCCCACAAAGAACAAAACCATTACCCCTTTTGAGGAATGGTAAAGGAAAAGGTTGAAACTCTCTTACCTACGAACTTGGGGTTGTATGGCGAAAGTAAATGTGCCGATACCCAAGAAGCGCAAGCTTGGACCAAAAACCGTGGATTGTGTTCTGGGATATGCATTTCATAGCATTGGCTACAGATTTTTGATAGTAAAATCTGAGGTATCCGACATGCATGTTGGTACAATTATGGAGTCGAATGATGCGACTTTCTTTGAGGACATCTTTCCTATGAAAGAAACGTCTAGCTCATCAATTCAGGAGATGCCTAGTTCATCTACTCAGGAATTATTTCCTGAACCTACCATGGCTATAGAACACTTTGACAATCCTGTGGAGGATGACAATGAAGCTCCCAAAAGGAGCAAGAGACAGAGGACTGCAAAGTCCTTTGGTCATGATTTCATTGTGTACCTTGATGTCTACGCACGCTTCTATTCCTGTAGACAGTGTTGGGCCTCCAAGAGCAGAGGTTTGTAGAACAGCAGCAAGTTTCCCTTAAGTGAATCACCCAAGGTTTATCGAACTCGAGAGAGGAAGAGGTCAAAGATATCCCTCTCAAGCAACCCTGCAATCACGATACAAGAAGTCTCTTGTGTCCCCAACACACCTAATACACTTGTCGGATGTATAGGTGCACTAGTTCGCGAAGAGATAGTAAAACACAGGTGGTATAGATGGTGGTAATATTGCAGGAAGTAAAGATGCAGTAAAACAGTAAACAAACGGTGCCAGAAAATAGCTTAGTTGCCAGGGTCCGGAGGCAATTCTCTGTGGTGTAAACAAGGCCTAGGGATCATACTTTCACTAGTGGACACTCTCAACATTGATCACATAACTGAATAAACAAATACTACTTTCTCTACACTCTCTTGTTAGATGACAAACACCATTCATTGTGTAGGGCTACAAGAGCACCTCAATGCCGGAGTTAACAAGCTCCACAACATTCGATGTTCATATTTAAATAACCTTAGAGTGCATGATAGATCATTGCAATTATACCGAGTACTAACATAGCATGCACACTGTCACCTTCAGCTATGAAAGGGGGAATAGATCGCATCAATACTATCATAGTAATAGTTAACTTCATAATCTACAAGAGATCACAATCATAACCTACGCCAAGTACTACATGATGCACACACTGTCACCTTTACATCATGAAGGAGGAATAGAATACTTTAATAACATCACTAGAGCAGCACATAGATGATATTCAACTAGATCACAAAGCTCATGATCACATAAAGATCACATGGGAGAGAGAGATGAACCACATAGCTACGGTACAGCCCTTAGCCTCGAGGGAGAACTACTCCCTCCTCATCATGGGAGACAGCGGCGTTGATGAAGATGGCGGTGGTGTCGATGGACATGCCTTCCGGGGGCACTTCCCCGTCCCGGCGGCGTGCCGGAACAGAGACTGTCCCCCGAATCTTGGCTTCGCGATGGCGGCGGCTCGTAACTTTTCTCGTCCCGTGGCTTATTCTTTTAGGGTTTTCGTGACGGAGTCCTTAAGTAGGCGGAAGGGCAGCCTCGGAGGGGCTCTGGTGGGGCCACACAACAGGGGGGCGCCCCCCCCTCTGGCCGCGCCGCCACCATGTGTGGGGGCCCTGGGCCTCCCCTCTGGTCCCTCTCCGGTGTTCTGGAAGCTTCGTGGAAATATAAGATCGTGGGCCTTGATTTCGTCCAATTCCGAGAATATTTCCTTACTAGGATTTCTGAAACCAAAAACAGCAGAAAACAGGAACTGGCACTTCGGCATCTTGTCAATAGATTAGTTCCGGAAAATGCATCAAAACGTTATAAAGTGTGAACAAAACATGTAGGTATTGTCATAAAACTAGCATGGAACATCAGAAATTATAGATACGTTGGAGACGTATCAGCATCCCCAAGCTTAGTTCCTACTCGTCCTCGAGTAGGTAAACGATAAAAAGAATAATTTCTGAAGTGACATGCTACTTACATAATCTTGATCATACTATTGTAAAGCATATGAGATGAATGAAGTGATTCAAAGCAATGGTAAAGACAATGAGTAAACAATTGAATCATATAGCAAAGACTTTTCATGAATAGTACTTTCAAGACAAGCATCAATAAGACTTGCATAAGAGTTAACTCATAAAGCAATAAATTCTTAGTAGAAGGCATTGAAGCAACACAAAGGATGATTAAGTTTCAGCAATTGCTTTCAACTTGTAACATGTATATCTCATGGATAGTTGTCAACATAAAGCAATATAACAAGTGCAATAAGTAAACATGTAAGAATCAATGCACACAGTTGACACAAGTGTTTGCTTCTAAGATAGAAAGAAGTAGGTAAACTGACTCAACAATAAAGTAGAAGAATGACCCTTCGCAGAGGGAAGCATGGATTACTATTTTTGTGCTAGAGCTTTTCATTTTGAAAACATAGAAACAATTTTGTCAACGGTAGTAATAAATCATATGTGTTATGTATAAGACATCCTATAAGTTGCAAGCCTCATGCATAGTGTACCAATAGTGCTCGCACCTTGTCCTAATTAGCTTGGATTAACATGGATTATCATTGCATAGCATATGTTTCAACCAAGTGTCACAAACGGGTACCTCTATGCCGCCTGTACAAAGGTCTAAGGAGAAAGTTCGCATTGGATTTCTCTTTTGATTATTCTCAACTTAGACATCCATACCGGGACAACATAGACAACAGATAATGGACTCCTCTTTAATGCATAAGCATTCAACAACAGATAATATTCTCATAAGAGATTGAGGATTAATTGTCCAAACTGAAACTTCCACCATGATACATGGCTTTAGTTAGCGGCCCAATGTTCTTCTCTAACAATATGCATACTCAAACCATTTGATCATGAAAATCGCCCTTACTTCAGACAAGACGAACATGCATAGCAACTCACATGATATTCAACAAAGGTGTAATAGTTGATGGCGTCCCCAGAAGCATGGTTACCGCTCAACAAGCAACTTATAAGAAATAAGATACATAGCTACATATTCTTCACCACAATAGTTTTTAAGGCTATTTTCCCATGAGCTATATATTGCAAAGGAAAAGAATAGAATTTTAAAGGTAGCACTCAAGTAATTTACTTTGGAATGGCAGAGAAATACCATGTAGTAGGTAGGTATGGTGGACACAAATGGCATAGTTTTTGGCTCAAGGATTTGGATGCACGAGAAGAATTCCTCTCAATACAAGGCTAGGCTAGCAAGGTTGTTTGAAGCAAACTCAAGTATAAAACGGTGCAGCAAAGCTCACATATGAACATATTGTAAGTATTATAAGACTTTACATCGTCTCCTTGTTGTTCAAACACCTTAACCAGAAAATATCTAGACTCTAGAGAAACTAATCATGCAAACCAGATTTTAACAAGCTCTATGTAGTTCTTCATTAATAGGTGCAAAGTACATGATGCAAGAGCTTAAACATGATCTATATGAGCACAACAATTGCCAAGTATCAAATTATTCAAGACATTATACCATTTACCACATGAAGCATTTTCTGTTTCCAACCAAAAAATAATGAACGAAGCAGTTTCAACCTTCGCCATGAACATTAAAGTAAAACGAAGAACACAAGTGTTCATATGAAAAAGCGGAGCGTGTCTCTCTCCCACACAAGCATGATGGATCATATTTTATGCAAACACAAACAAAAATAAAAGCACACAGACGCTCCAAGTAAAGCACATAAGATGTGACGGAATAAAAATATAGTTTCACTAGAGGTGACCTGATAAGTTGTCGATGAAGAAGGGGATGCCTTGGGCATCCCCAAGGTTAGATGCTTGGGTCTTCTTAAAATATGCAGGGATGAACCACGGGGGCATCCCCAAGTTTAGACTTTTCACTCTTCTTGATCACATTATATCATCCTCCTCTCTTGACCCTTGAAAACTTCCTCCACACCAAACTCAAAACAAACTCATTAGAGTGTTAGTGCATAATCAAAAATTCACATGTTCAGAGGTGACACAATCATTCTTAACACTTCTGGACATTGCTCAAAGCTACTGGAAGTTAATGGAACAAAGAAATCCATCAAACATAGCAAAACAGGCAATGCGAAATAAAAGGCAGAATCTGTCAAAACAGAACAGTCCGTAAAGACGAATTTTTCTGGGGCACTTAACTTGCTCAGATGAAAAATCTCAAATTGAATGAAAGTTGCGTACATATCTGAGGATCACGCACGTAAATTGGCAGATTTTTCTGAGTTACCTACAGAGAATCCTACTCAAATTTGTGACAGCAAGAAATCTGTTTCTGCATAGTAATCCAAATCTAGTATCAACCTTACTATCAAAGACTTTACTTGGCACAACAATGCAATAAAATAAAGATAAGGAGATGTTGCTACAGTAGTAACAACTTCCAAGACACAACAAAACAGTAGCAAAATAAAAACATGGGTTATCTCCCAAGAAGTGCTTTCTTTATAGCCATTAAGATGAGCTCAGTAATTTTAATGATGCTCTCGCAAGAAATAAGAGTTGAAGCAAAATAGAGCATCAAGAAGCAAATTCAAAACACATTTAAGCCTAACCCACTTCCTATGAAAAGGAATCTTGTACACAAATAAATTCATGAGGAGCAAAGTGACAAGCATAGGAAGATAAAACACGAGTAACTTCAAGATTCTCAACATAAAGAGGGGAAACTTAATATTATTAAGATGCATATAACCATGTTTCCCTCTCTCATAATAACTTTCAGTGGCATCATGAACAAACTCAACAATATAACTATCACATGAAGCATTCTTATCATGAGCTACATGCATAAAATTATTACTCTCCACATAAGCATAGTCATTCTTATTAATTGTAGTGGGAGCAAATTCAACAAAGTAACTATCATTATTATTATCATCACCATAATCATCATATATAGGAGGCATATTGTAATCATAATTAATTTTCTCCTCAATAGTAGGTGGACTGAAAATATCATAGTCATCATTGTAATCATCATATTTAGGAGGTAAAGTATCATCAAAGTAAATTTTCTCCTCCATGCTTGGGGGACTAAAGATATCATGCTCATCAAAACCAGCTTCCCCAAGCTTAGAATTTTCCATAGCATTAGCAACAATGGTGTTCGAAGCGTTCATACTAATATCATTGCTACTAACATGCAAATAAGGTTCCATAGGTTTTTTAATTTTCGCATCAAACCATCCATGTCTTAACTCAGGAAATAGATTAAAAAGCTCACTATTGTTTTCCATTATGCCTAACTAGTGTAAACAAGAAACAAAAAGATGCAATTGTAGGATCTAAAGGAAATAGCTTCGAGCACTCACACACCGGCAATAGTGCTAGGAAATAACTTAGTAGTCGGAGGATGTGAATACCTTTTACCTTACCTCCCCGGCAACGACGCCAGAAAATAGCTTGATGTCTACGCACGCTTCTATTCCTGTAGACAGTGTTGGGCCTCCAAGAGCAGAGGTTTGTAGAACAGCAGCAAGTTTCCCTTAAGTGAATCACCCAAGGTTTATCGAACTCGGGGAGGAAGAGGTCAAAGATATCCCTCTCAAGCAACCCCGCAATCACGATACAAGAAGTCTCTTGTGTCCCCAACACACCTAATACACTTGTCGATGTATAGGTGCACTAGTTCGAAGAGATAGTAAAACACAGTGGTATAGATGGTGGTAATATTGCAGAAGTAAAGATGCAAAAGAAGAAACAAACGGTGCCGAAAATAGCTTAGTTGCCAGGGTCCGGAGGCAATTCTCTGTGGTGTAAACAAGGCCTAGGGATCATACTTTCACTAGTGGACACTCTCAACATTGATCACATAACTGAATAAACAAATACTACTTTCTCTACACTCTGTTGTTGGATGACAAACACCATTCATTGTGTAGGGCTACAAGAGCACCTCAATGCCGGAGTTAACAAGCTCCACAACATTCGATGTTCATATTTAAATAACCTTAGAGTGCATGATAGATCATTCAATTATACCGAGTACTAACATAGCATGCACACTGGCTATGAAAGGGGAATAGATCGCATCAATACTATCATAGTAATAGTTAACTTCATAATCTACAAGAGATCACAATCATAACCTACGCCAAGTACTACATGATGCACACACTGTCACCATTACATCATGAAGGAGGAATATAATACTTTAATAACATCACTAGAGTAGCACATAGATGATATTCAACTAGATCACAAAGCTCATGATCACATAAAGATCACATGGGAGAGAGAGATGAACCACATAGCTACGGTACAGCCCTTAGCCTCGAGGGAGAACTACTCCTCCTCATCATGGGAGACAAGCGTTGATGTAGATGGCGGTGGTGTCGATGGACATGCCTTCGGGGGCACTTCCCCGTCCCGGCGGCGTGCCGGAACAGAGACTTCTGTCCCCCATCTTGGCTTCGCGATGGCGGCGGCTGCGTAACTTTTCTCGTCCCGTGGCTTATTCTTTTAGGGTTTTCGCGACGGAGTCCTTAAGTAGGCGGAAGGGCAGCCTCGGAGGGCTCTGGTGGGGCCACACAACAGGGGGCCCCTCTGGCCGCGCCGCCACCATGTGTGGGGCCCCTGGGCTCCCCTCTGGTCCCTCTCCGGTGTTCTGGAAGCTTCGTGGAAATATAAGATCGTGGGCCTTGATTTCGTCCAATTCCGAGAATATTTCCTTACTAGGATTTCTGAAACCAAAACAAGAAAACAGGAACGGCACTTCGGCATCTTGTCAATAGGTTAGTTCCGGAAAATGCATCAAAACGTTATAAAGTGTGAACAAAACATGTAGGTATTGTCATAAAACTAGCATGGAACATCAGAAATTATAGATACGTTGGAGACGTATCATACCTCGTGGATGATACTCCCACTTCTATTTCAGAAGCATATGCATCTCAGGATGCTGACTACTGGAAGGAAGCTGTCCGTAGCGAGATGGATTCCATCTTAGCTAATGGAACTTAGGAGGTTACTGATCGTCCTTATGGGTGCAAACTTGTAGGATGCAAGTGGGTGTTCAAGAAAAAGCTTAGGCCCGATGGTACTATTGAAAAGTACAAGGCACGACTTGTGGCCAAGGGTTATACTCAGAAAGAAGGCGAAGACTTCTTTGATACATACTCACCTGTAGCTCGACTGACCACTATTCGAGTACTACTTTCCTTGGCTGCCTCACATGGTCTTCTCGTTCATCAAATGGATGTTAAGACTGCTTTCCTAAATGGAGAGCTTGAAGAGGAAATTTATATGGAGCAGCCCGATGGATTTGTAGTAGATGGTCAAGAAGGAAAGGTGTGTAAGTTGTTGAAGTCTTTGTATGGGCTTAAGCAAGCGCCTAAGCAGTGGCATGAGAAGTTTGAACAAACTTTAACCGCCGAAGGCTTTGTTGTAAACGAAGCTGACAAGTGTGTATACTATCGCCATGGTGGGGGCGAGGGAGTTATTCTTTGTCTCTATGTCGATGACATATTGATATTCGGGACCAGCCTTACTGTGATTAAGGAGGTCAAGGAGTTCCTATCTCGTTGTTTTGAGATGAAGGACTTGGGAGTAGCTGATGTGATCTTAAACATCAAGCTGCTGAAGGATGATGATGGTGGGATTACATTGCTTCAGTCCCACTATGTGGAAAAGATCCTGAGTCGCTTCGGGTATAGCGACTGCAAATCTTCTCCAACGCCTTATGATCCTAGTGTGATAATTCGTAAGAATAAAAGAGTTGCTAGAGATCAATTGCGATATTCGCAGATCATTGGATCGCTTATGTATTTAGCCAGCGCCACGAGGCCTGACATCTCCTTTGCTGTAAGTAAACTCAGCCGTTTTGTGTCTAGACCTGGAGATGTTCATTGGCATGCTCTTGAGAGAGTTTTGCGCTATTTGAAAGGCACTGCGAGTTATGGCATTCACTATACTGGGTATCCAAGGGTACTTGAAGGTTATAGTGATGCAAATTGGATATCTGATGCTGATGAGACTAAGGCCACAAGTGGTTATTTGTTTACACTTGGAGGTGGCGTTGTTTCCTGGAAGTCTTGCAAGCAGACCATCATTACGAGGTCAACTATGGAAGCAGAACTCACAGCATTAGACACAGCCACTGTTGAAGCAGAGTGGCTTCGTGAGCTCTTGATGGACTTGTGGTTGAGAAACCAATACCCGCTATTCCTATGAACTGTGATCGTCAAAGTAAACAGTTCTAAGGATAATATGAAGTCATCAAGGCATGTGAAGAGGAGATTGAAAACTGTCAGGAAAATGAGAAACTCCGGAGTTATAGCGTTGGATTATATCCATACGTCTAGAAACCTGGCAGACCCCTTCACAAAGGGACTATCACGAAATGTGATTGAAAATGCATCGAGGGAGATGGGTATGAGACCCACACTATGAGCTGCCCACGGTGGTAACCCACTCTATGTGATCGGAGATCCCGTGAATTAGAGCTGGGAGACAAGCTGTTGGTCAGCTGGGAGGAGAGTATATATCCCTATAGCAATTTTACCACTCCGTAAGATGCAATACTCTCCTAATCTGCATGGCAGGTTGATAATTATCTTAATGTGTTCTAAGTGGCTTATTTTAGCAGAGATGTTGTCCTGCAGAACATCTTTTGAAGAACACACCTATATGAGTCTGATTGTTAAACGTCGCAATCTATGAGAGTTGGGTGCTCTCTAGTAAACTCATGAAAGGCCCTGGAATATGACGTATAAGCTCCAAACCGCGAGGAAGCCTCGCGGAAGCCTAGTATCGGTCTAGGCTTTGTATGAAGCTAGTGCGCAGAAAACTTGTAGTTCAAGGCATAGTCCACTATCCAAGTTGCAATCTAGTGTAATATGAAGCTTTAAGTGGAAGTTCAACTTAACAGTCTCCACGACATACCGGTATAAAAAACAATGTTCTGGAAACTTACTGATGAGGTGTGCCAATGAGAGTTTGTGGGGGATTGCTGGAATTTTGGGCATTTGGCCTTTGGCCCATGACCCATTATCAAATTCTGAAACTCACATGGCCCATTCCAATAATCAGTGGTAGCACTAGTGGGGGCTAAAGTTTAGTCTCACATTGCTAGTTGGGGGAGAGTTGGAGTGGTATATAAGGTGGGCTGTTCTAGTCCTAGTAAGTGAGTGAGAAGAGAGAGAGCCCTCGCTCACTCCTCCTCGCCCGCCTCGCCTCGCCTCGTCACGACACGTCACGACGCGCCGCGAGTTGCGGGAATCTCGCCGAGCCGAGCTTATCTTTTTGCTGTTTGGGAAATTAATTGTGTAATCAATTTCGAGTCATTAACGGACGCGTCACTCAGCCGTTTTGCCTTCCGGTTTTTCTAGATCGTGGTTGTGCCGACTCGGACGTGGGCTGCGCCCCACGACCTTCCCGAACCGCACTATATAAGCGCGGACGCCAACCCTAGTCTGTACCAGACACATATGCGACTACCAGTTTCCAATTCATTGCGCCGCCGCCTTCGTCTTCCTCATCCCGTCCGTCGGCGTGCACCGACTGCCGGGACGTAGGCCTCCGGAACCCTGCCTCTCGTGAACCTGTACGGGTGAGGGGCAATCAGGTTTTTGGGGAGCGCTCAGGCGCGACTACTGGCATCACGACGTCATCATCGGACGACGAGTTCCTCCACACCGACAACTTCTTCCCGGACCTCAGCGACTTCTTCGACAACCTCAACATGGGCGACAACGACGCTGCTGCGAAGTATGTGATCTTGTCGTTTCTCTTTCAGTTTCTGGTAGAGTTCCTTCTTCTAGTTTCTGCGGTAGATGCGATCGGTTTGTCTTGTTTACATGTGATCTGTTCATCTACCTTACTAGTCTACACGATTAGTTTATCCGTTAATTTCATAGTCATGATTTATCGATTACTTGTACGGATTATTTCATATGGATATTTGCTTATATTTTCAACAGGTGGTGTACCAATTCATACTCACATGGTCCTGCATATTCCTCCGCGTATTCGTATTCTTTTGTGGCTGCTTGCGAATGATGGAAAACTACAATATGCAACTAGTTACGGGTGCACCTCTTTTTTTTGTGACACTTCCAAGTTTTCAAAAAATGTAAGCTAAAATTATGGACCTACATTGTGTTGTATCTTGTGTATTTGTAAAGTTTCATCCAAAAATATGACAATATGTGATCTAATATAAAAAAACAAATGATGTGTAAATAGTACATGACACTATTCACTTATGTCTTCTCTTTTTCGCACAGGTCACATATGGTCATATTTTGCCACAAATTTTTGCAGGTTCCAACATATAGCATAACCAATGTCCATAATTTTAGTTTATATTTAAAAAAAAACTTGAAAGTGTCCCAACAAAAATGAGGTGCACCCGCAACTAGTTTCAGAATATTTCCTCTCGCGGATGACAAACTTTTGACCAGAGACAATCTTTGAAAAAGAAGAGATGTAGTGATCCCACCTGATTGTGTTGCAATAAGCTGGAAAAGTCTTCCAATTTGTTCTTTGATTGCGTGGTGGCTATATATATCTGGAAAATTATTTCTGGCATATTTGGCAAGAAATTTAGGGATAGTTTTTGAATCTATTGCTAGATATGGTTAAGTGAGAATAATCATTTTGTCCTTAATATCTTTTCTTCGGTTGTCCTTTGAATCTTATGGCCTGCCCGAAATTATATGTGTTTTCAGATGCTAAGATGGCAAGGTGTCAAGGAACTTCTACGAAAAAAATGTTGTGTTAACCAGAAGCTGGGGCCGATTGTGCTTGAAAAAACATACTACCCTGCTGGATGCAAACTTGATCCGCTGGATCATCACCGCAGGGCACTCTTGTGGATAGCATGAATATGATGTGTTTGCGGATGGGGCTGTCCGGCAAAGACCATGCAAGTCTTGGACCTGATGAGCTGATAAATCGTTGGTGCCAAGAGATTGCTTGTGAGAAGCTAATTGATGGTGTTCGCTTTTCATATACAAATGTGTAATTCTCATGTAGTTTTTCTTCTTGGTGCATTTCCAGTTTCCTACTTTTGTAAGACTATGCCTAAAGTCTAGTCCACAACACGCTAACCCTTGTGACATTTTGGTTGAATTTCAATGGAACCAAGGAGGTTCACCCCTTTTTATCTAAAAATATTATATGCAACATAATTTGAAAAGGAGGGAATAACATATGTTGTCAAACTGAAATTAACTCCAAAAATGTTGAAGTATTGCACCGGGTGTAACTAAGGAAGAATGATGATGTTCAATTGGCTCTTGATTGGCAGTACCAGAAAGTGGAATTTGAAACTGATGCTAAAGAAGTATTAATTTTGATGGACGGCTCTAGCGGTGGGAGATCCCAAATTGCATGCATTTGTCAGGAGATAATGGAGCTTTGTGGGTTTATTCCTAACGTTAAATTCTCTTTTGTTGGTAGGCATGCTTGTGCTAAGAGAGCCAATAGTAATAGAAGAAGGTGTTTATGGGTGAATTAAAAAAACGTCTTCGAGCAAACCCTCCACAACGATTGTAATTTCACAAGTTAAGTTATAAAGTTTCATATTCGCAAAATAAAAAAGGAAGAATGAATCAATGAGCAAGCTTTACCTCTTTCTACATACACGAACACCCCACAAAAGGTGAGGCCCACTAGTCACCCGCGTCCTACTTTGAAGGACCCCCGCTCGCGCACGCTGTGCGGCCTCGATCAGCTGCTGATTTCTCTAATTCTCTCTGTATTGCAAGCGATCGGTTCCAGATCAGGTTTGGTCAGCTACGATCGATCGCTCCATGACGACGGCTCGCCGGAGACACGCTCTGGCCGCCGCCAAGCCGAGCACCGCCTTCACATCCGCGACCCTTGCGATCCTGGCCTTCTTTTCCGCGGCATCTGCAGAGTTGCCGGACCCGACTCCAGCGCCTGGGCCGACGGTAGCAGCATCACGTACGCACGGATTGGTGATTTCAGTGGTAGTTTGACATCATCATCCTAAATTGCCAATGTGTTCGTAAATCAAAGTTAGATATCGAAATTTTCTCCAAAGGATAATTTAATTTGCAAGATCATTTTAAACACTTGCAGTTTCCCTGTTGCTTGATTTTCCTTTTAAGAGGGAGAGATTCGAAATCGATTGCTAACTCCTAAGTTCATTTTGGCGATCATACAGACTCTCTGTTCAGCTACGAGGAGAAAACCCTGACCGGGCCAGATAAATGGGGCTCACTAGATCCGGATTGGGCCATATGTCGCGACGGCAAAGAGCAGTCCCCGATCGACATCTCCAAGGTGGAAGCCAAGCAGGACATGGGACCCCTAGAGCACACCTACAACGCCGGCGCCTGCATAATGCAAAACCGAGGCCACGACTTCATCGTAATATACTTCTCTTAAGAACCAGAGATTTGTTTTCACCGGTTTAACCCTTGAGGATTTCTTCTTGACAAAATATTGTTGTTGTCGTCGTCGTCCTCTAGCTGAAATGGAAAGATGGGAATGGCAAGCTGACGGTGGAGAAGAAGGATTACGTGCTCCAGCAGGTGCACTGGCACGTCCCCTCCGAGCACACCGTCAATGGCACCAGGTGCGCATCCATGCCAAAGGTTAGAGCTGAAAGTTAGCCTAGGCTAACTAGGAAAGAAACCCTCCCTCGTAGTGCAAGATCGAAGTAGCTAGATCGATCTGTCTAAATTAATGGAAATTCAGATGTGAAAATGCAAGCTGATGCAAGAATGAGTACCTTCAATTCAAGCACAGCATCGTTGGTCTCTCTTACTAGCCAGCGGTATGATTACAGGTTCGACATGGAGCTGCACATGGTCCACCAGGACTCCAGCAATGCCCGCGCCGTCATCTCGGTGCTCTTCTCCACCAAACAAGCCGGACACCCCAGCAAAACCTTGACTAGTGTACGTACTGTCATCTCCCCGGCCAGCAAGGCGTGCACCATTGTCATAGCGCTGATGTTTCACTCCATGGATTCCTGCTGCACAAATTCATGGATAAACAGTTGAAAGAGAAAACAAGGCGCTCTTTATCGGAAAAAAGGTTATTGAGGTGTTTTTTTGCTGGTATGCATATATGTGTGCAGATGGGGCCATACTTCAAGAGGCTTGCCGGTAAGGATAATGAGGATGAGGATGTGAAGGAACCGGTGGATCCATCCCACTGGGTAGATGAATCTTCAGGCTACTACAGATACGAGGGCTCCCTTACGACGCCGCCTTGCACTGAAGGCGTTATCTGGACCATCATGAGCAAGGTATTTGTTTAGGTTGTGTGCAATATGGGGTAATACGTGAGCATCTTACTGAATGTGTCTACCTGCAGGTAAAACACGTAACAGAGGAGCAGATCAAGCTGCTGGACGGAGTCTCCGAGGTACGTGGGTGGTGAAGTGAGCATGCACCCTGAACAAAAACCATATGGTTCACCAGACTTAATCACACAGGATATGAATGATCATTTGCATTGGACATGTCTTGACGGCTTCCCCCTTATTCTCTCACGCAGATACCGGAAGAGAATAATCGCCCGGCTCAGAAGATCAATGATCGAGTTGTTCGCTACTACGAAAGCGAGTCAGCAAAGAGTGGGATGGAGAAGAAAACATAGTTGCGGTACTGCTCTCCAGGACCGCGGAACTGTGGCTCTGTACACCTCTTCCCTCCGATTCATCTCGGAGAACTAAGCCGAGACTAACTATAAGCACATATAGAATAGATGATGATATGCACAAAACAAAAATCCAAGATAAGCAGATGATATGCTGATAACTGTGGCTCAATGGTGTGGATGTTAGGTTTAAACGTCTTATTAGGATGGGAGCGATTGCAATTATTTGGTCGCTGTGGCTATGTAGAAATGACAAGATTTTCAATAATATTTCTTCTTCCTTTTTGCAGGTCATCTACCGGTGCACAGCTTTGCTTCGTTCATGGATACCGTTGCAGCGTGTGGAGCACCGAGACCTATTTACGGAGGTGTCTTCACGGTTGGAGGATACGGCGAGGGATATTTTCTCCCAACATGGGTGGCAGCGTGACCTTCGGCTAGACCCTCCTACCTAGTTGTTATTACCGTTTTTTGAACTATGTTTTCATCTTTGAACCCTTTTGTGTGGTTTTGTAACGGATTCGTGTGCGGCTGTGTGCATCTTAGTTATGCAGAGGCCGGGTCTATTGCGCAAGTAATAAAGAGCCCATTTTCGAAAAAGCAGATGATATGCTGATAGGTCAGTTTTTCCATATGCTTCATAGCTAATACTGGAGCTTGTAGTTTCACCGGCGGACACACAAAAAAAGCACACAGTGAATTTCCTTCATCTGTTGATGCTATGTTGATAAAGACATGAGAAAAGTTTGAGATGTAAAATGTTCTTAATGGGGACCATATTACTGTGAAAGAGATTTTTTGGAACTTACACCTCTTATAATTTTCTGGCAACATAAACAATTTTATGACCTGGAAATTTCCAGGAACATTTCCTCATCATTTCAGATAGTTTTTCTATGCTGGCTTGAGTAAAAATGCCACACCTTGTATGTAGGCAATATAGTCAATAGAAGGCGCAGGCAAGTGATGAAAACTATAATCTGATGGTTACTGATGCTTTTCAGAATTTGATATGCTGAACAGAGATACAGTACTTATTAAAGTATAGTTGGAATATGGGTGGTTAAACATTCCATATGTGATTGGTTTAATCCAGTTGCAGTATTCAAAAATCAAAATTCAGTCCAAACAGTTACCACCAATGTGATTCATAAAAGCAAAATCAAGTGCTGAACTGTTATCTTTCCTAAATTATTTGTAATCCTTGGGTAGAATATACGGTTTACTCTTTTCGTACTCCAAACATATAGCTACCAAAGGAAGTGACTCATAGCTAAGGCTACACCTTGTCGTTGTACCAGCATACCCAACACAGGACATGATGAACTATTTTCATCCGTGGTTGCTGCTATGTTGCGAAGAAGTTGGCAAAAAATTGAGGTGTATTTGTTCTTAATCTGGACCATATGTAAATGAAGAGCAAAAAATTGATATTACACTTTGCATAATTTCTTGGGGGATGTCAAACAGTTTTGACCAGAAAATTTCGTGGAAAATGGCAACATCAACTATGTGAGCATTTTCCTGTTGGGTGGAGTGGAAAGGCTTACCTTGTCTTTAGACAACATTAGGGGCAGTCAAGTGATGAAAATGATAATTTGGTGGCTATAGACAGTTTTCAGAAATTTTAATATGCTTAACAGAAAATTTGAAAATACAGTTAGAATATGGGTGGTTTCCGAGCGGTTACCACCAATATATTCACGTGTTTTTTTTTTTGCGGTAACATCTTTTTGGCGGTATCCGAGCGGTTACCACCAATATATCCAGGGCAGAATATTATCTTTCCTAAATTGGCTTTATAAACCCTACGTAGAATATATATATCTTACGCTTTTGGTACTCCAAAGAGATACCAAAGCACTTAGTCATAAGAGACTAGGAAGAAACTATTCTGAAATAAACTTACTAAATTCACAAATAATTAAGTTTTGTCCAAATTAAACAGCAAGAACACATATAGGACATCTCAATAGTCCAACTTATGGATCATATCATCCTAAATCGGTAAATCAACAAACAATGACACGAAACCAATCAAGCCAACACATCACTAGACCGCATTGATGTTCAGATTTTTTTTTAGCGATCACCAGGAAGGGCTAAAAGCCCTCACCTGAACATTTTCATTTCATCAAAGATGGGGCGAAAAACTCACAGCAAGATTCAGGTATAAAAATTGTCATAAACAAATTGTTCAATAAGGCAACAAAGAGGAGAGGTATAAAGAGTTCCCAAGCACATTGGTTGGTCCAGTCACGAAAGTTTTAACCAGATGAAAGTCAAGTAAACAACAGAACTTCAATATTCAACATTGTGTATGTGACAACAGTGGCCACGAGCAAATGATTTAACATAGTTGGAATCTGGGTGATTTAACATTCCAGACTTAACTGGTTTAATCCAGTTGAGGAATTCAAAATAAAAAATAAATTCACTTTTTTTGGCGCGAACATCTTTATGGCGGTATCTGAACGGTTACCGCCAACTATCCAAGCACCGAACGAATATATTTCCTAAACTGGCTACCAAAACATAGATAAATTTGGTCAATAACAATAGTTAGTAAAGTAAAAGACGTCTCAGTAGTCCAAATCAACGGATTTCAATCAACAAACAATGACAATAAAAACAATCAAGCTAACATGTCATTAGACCACATTGACATTCATGTATAAAAGTGTTCATACACAAATTGTTCACTAAGGCAATGCAGAAAGGTTTAAGGAGTTCCCAAGCACATTGGTTTGTTAAAATAGTCTGAGCAGCAAGCTCAGATCCCCAAACTATTAACCAGATGAGCGTCAAGTAAAGAAAATAACTTAGTAAATTACTCAAGACGCTAAAACAATCACCCTCCATCAACAATGACCATAATTAAAAAATAGTCTGAAAAGCAAGCTCCAGCCACGAAACTATTAGCCAGATGAACATCAAGTAAACAACATTGTGTATGTGACAGCAGTAGGCGCTAGCAAGTTATGAAAACAATAGTTTAATGGTTACTGATGTTTTTCTAAAGTGATACTGTCAGAAATATAGTTGGAATCTGGGTGATTCAACATCCCATACGTGACTTGTCTAATTCAGTTGCGGAATTCAGAATAAAAATAAATTCACATTTTTTTTGGCGCGAACATCTTTATGGCGGTATCTGAACAGTTACCGCCAACTATCCATGCACCGAACGACTATCTTTCCTAAATTGGCTACCAAAACATAATTAAAATTTGGCCAATATCAATAGGAAGTAAAACTACAAATAATGACAATAAAAAAATCAAGCTAACACATCATTAGACCACATGACATTCATGTATAAAAATATTCATACACAAATTGTTCACTGAGGCAATGAGCAAAGGTTTAAGGAGTTCCCCAGCACATTGGTTTGTTAAAATAGTCTAAGCAGCAGCCTACGGTCCACAACTATTAGCCAAATGAGCGTGAAGAAAAGAAAAATAACTTAGTAAATTACTCAGGATGCTAAACACCATCAACACTGGCCATAATTCAAAACAGGGTATATAGTAACAAAAATGAGTCATCAATTATTCAATCAAAATTGTTTCAACAACAAGCTCTAGCCATACAATCGACTAGAGGAATATCAAGTAAACAACATAACTTCAAAAGTTACACAAGAGGCATAAACAGGCATCCTCCAGCAATGACAATAACTAAAAACATGGAATATGGTAAAAAAAAAAAAAAGAATGAAGTCCTCAATCAAATTTATTGAAGATTAAATCACACGGCGCCTCCTTTTATTCGATCCGCACCTTCCTGTAGTTTGTGTACTTGAACTTACAAATCTCCTCAAAGAAATCATCAGCAGCGTCATGGCAATTCTTCATCTGTGAGATCCTGATGACCATTGCCTGCAGGTTGACGCTGTACTTCACAAGCGATTCAAGAGTGCTCAGCTTCTGTTCAGCATTGAGGGGCGAGCGCACTGTGATCAGAAGCTCCTCCAAGCAAGGGATGGTGAACCTTGAATCCAACTGCATTGGCAAATCACAGGAATTAGCCACGGACACCCATGTCACACAAATAGTCGGTACTACGGTGTTGCAATAGACAGGGCAGGTCACTCACGTTTTTCAGGCTGTTTCTCTGGCAAAGAGCGGCGAACATAGCGCCATGGATCTCAAATTTCCTGAGCCTGGGGTGGCCGTTGAAGAAGTCGACCAGATCGACCTCGGGGAAAGGCTGGAGCAGGTCGAACTCGCCGCAGAACTCGATCTTCATCACCAGGTGCTTCACCTGGCTGGCGCACTGCAGCACCGCGCTGACGGCGGCCCAGCTCCACTGGACGCCGCGCAGCGAGAGGAATTCCAGATCTGGGAGCTTCCCGGTGTCCACCTTATACACCCTCCCTGCGCCGTTTCACCACAATTCACAACAGAGCATATCGAATTCAAACAGCACGAGCTAAAATTCAGAGATACGGAATTTGTTGTTAACTGAAATCAAGGTAGGATCTGCGGACCTGTGCTCTTGGCGATGGAGAGGCGGCGGAGGCTGTGGCCGCCCTGCAGACTGATCCAGGTGAAGCCCTGCGCCTCGAGCGACTGGAGGCGGGGCGCGGCGAGCAGGAGGGCGCAGTTGCCGCCGCCGAGGAAGTCGAGGCGGCAGCGCTGGAGCATGGGGAGGCTGAAGGACACCTCGCCGGAGCAGTCGCAGCCGAGGAGGGACAGGTCGGTGAGGCTGGGGCAGGCGGCGAGGAGGTCCGTGACCGCGGTGTCCCGCAGCGGCGCGCCGACGATCTCGAGGACGCGGAGCCCCTGCAGCGGGCCCCACGCCGGCGCGGTGGTGAGCAGCACGCCCCAGAGCCTGAGCTCCTCGAGGCCCGCGGCGAGGGCGATGCAGTCGAGGTAGCCGGCGTCCAGCGCGTCCCTGTCGGCGGCGGCATCCATGCGCAGCTCGAGCACCCGGAGCGAGGAGCTGCGCATGGCGAGCCAGCCCGGGAGGCGCGCGAGGGAGAAGGGGCAGTAGATGACGAGCTCCCTGAGGCGCTCGACGGCGGCCACCATCCGGCCGATGGCCTCGTCGGCGGCGCCGCCGCCGACGGCGGCGGCGTCGAAGGCGTTCCGGGGGAAGAAGAGCGCCGGGAGGTAGGGCACGTGCTCGCGCCAGCGGCGGCACACGCAGGCGCAGGCCGCCACGTCGCGCACGTTGCTGAGCATGGACAGGATGTGCTGCACGACGCCGTCCGGGACGGAGTCCATCCCGCCGCCGCCGCCGCCGCCGCGCTCCATCCGCGCGGTGGATGGGGGGCGGATCGGACAGGCGGCCAGATCAGGAGGCGAGTGTGGGGGAAATGCGTCTGTGTGCGGAGGGGGGGCGTTTGAAATTTAAACGGGGCGGAAGTGGGCGGCGGCGGCGTGTGTGAGGAATGAGGAGCCCGCTCGGCCGCTCGTTGGGATTTCGAATTTTTCGCTCGGATTTGGCCATTTGGGAGGTTTCGCAGGGTTTGAACCAGGGTCTCCGTGGCTGTCTTTGACTCTCTCTGAGACGGCGGCGGCGAGGTGTGCAAAATTTCTAGGTTTCAGCGGCAGGATTTTTAGGAGCGGGGCCATGCCGCGTGATGACTCATGAGGCTGGGCCATGGGCCTGGACCGGTTGCATTCATCTTCTTCCTTCTGGAAACCTAGCCAATAAATGCCTTCGACTCAAAAGAAAAAACACCACCGAATGCCTTAGTTCTTACTGTGTGATTTTTTTTCTCTAAAAAAATGTTCTACCCAGTGAATTGTTAACAGAAGACGGTATGCGTGGGATGAGCCGAGGAAGGAATGCGAAATGCGAAGATGAAGAGAGGGAGAAGGAAAAACAAGGAGAGGGTACCCACCGGCTAACATCAACGGTGACCCGATAGCTAGATGTTCAACACCGACGCATATCGAGACTAAGAGAAAAGGCTTGATGAGGACGATGTCTCATATCTATGAAGGGTGGAAGTGGGAGGCGGGTCGAGGGGACGAAAGCTAAGGATGGAGGGCATCCATGTGAGGAAGAGGAAACAAGAGGAAAGGTGCAAAGACGACCAAGCTATGAAGCGGAGGTGGACAACGATGGTGACCGAAAATAAATATCATTTTTGCTATATATTTGTATCGTGAATTTACGATTCACGTAAAACTGGTAGTCAGTTAGCAGATTATGCATCTGATATTATGATGTCTTAACAGTTTGCTACGATATGTAAACGTCTACCACTAGTTATTTGCGGGAAGTATTCACAGCCGGTTGTCCACGCTATCTCGAAAACGTGGGCAACAAGTTATATGGGAAAATATGTGCATTTTCAAAAATTATGTAAAGGAGTGGATGTAAAGTAGTACAAAAAATGTAAAATAAATATGAAAAATCACTTGGACGAAATGATATCCGAATAAGGGAGCCCAAATAGGTTTGTAAAGCATTACAGTCATGTGTGTACCTAGATACTGAAAAGTTGATGATTTTAGACAAATATAACCGTAAAACATTGAATCTCTCAAATTATTATCTTATTTTCATACCAACGAAAGATGAATAAAATATGTAGACTATGGACACATTGTATATCTTTTTCGCTATGTATTTGTATTGTGAATTTACGATTCACGTAAAAATGGTATTCAATTAGTACATTATGCATCGGATATTAGGATGTCATAGCAAGTTGCTACGGTATGTATTTTGGGGAAGTATTTACGACTAGTTATGCCCTACCGGTCACGGGCACACTATCTCCAAAACTTGGGCATCAAGTTATATGGGAAAATATGTACATTTGAAGAAAAAAAACATGCAAATGAGTGGATGTGAAGTTCAAAAAAAAGGGAAGAACAAATATGGAAACTTACTTGGCCGAGGAGACAAGCCCGGAAAGGTTTGTAAAGCACTATAGTCATGTGTGCACCTAGATACTTGAAAATTGATTACTTATACAACTATAACCGTAAAACGTTGAATGTCTTATATTATTATCTTATTTTCATGCCAATGAAGGATGCATAAACTCACATTATTACAAACCTAATCATTTTCAAAAAAAAAACTCAGTGAACAATACATGTTATAACAGATTTGCCAACCACAATACATGCCAAACGATTGTGCATTTTGTCGTCCATATAAGGGGGAGATCGTCCACACGCAGCAACTATTGAATCTTGAGGTGTAGAGAAGGATAGTCATCAATGTGATGCATGCACCGAGGCCTGATTCAACCAGCAAGACCAAGTCGTATTGCCTTTGTTGTTGGGGGGATGACCCCCGGTATGCCAAAGGCATGCCAAACCGGATGGTTTGAGCCATCAGGATACCGGTTAGACGTTCATGCCGAAGTCTAAGATAGGCGCTTGGCTGAACAGGCTAAACCGGTATCCTCATAAGAGGGATGCCGGAACCGGATAGAAAAGGTACCGGACCACCGGAAGGAAGGGTTTGTCGGCAAAGCCGGTCAAAGATTCTCTCCGGAGCTAGAAGACAAAGATGAGCTAAGCAAAGTAACTTTAGACGAAGGGCTGACGATAAAGAGAAGGATGACGGTCAAAGAAGCCGGAGGACGTCAGCGCCCCTGATTAAAGAGGACTCCGGTGTCATCTATGATTAAAGTAACTTTGTAAAGTAGTTTGTCTAGTCAAAGATGCCATTAGGGTTTCTTCCAGTGTAAGCCACCCTCTCCCCTATATAAGGAGAGGGGGTACTGCCTCCTACAGGCGCGATCCGCGAGACCAGAGAGATAGAGAAGAACCTGTAACCTGTAACTTGCGTGAATCAATGAACATGGTGATCTAGAGCGAGTTCTTCCTTGTGTCTTTCTTCTTCAACCTCTGGCCCTGGCCAAGTTCTTGAGGAAACCATCCGGAAGTTCATCACACCTGATCACAAACCCTCCCCCGAATCCTCTCGCGTCCATTCGGCCCCAATCTAAGCCATCCTATGGCATCGTCGTTCACCACGACACAGTTGGCGCCCACCGTGGGGCATGAAGTGGCGCTTGATGGAGTTCACATTCGGGCGGGCGTCCTCGAGATCTCCGGCGAGCGTACGGTGTCCGCGTTGGTGCAGCGCATCTACGCCATGGACTTCATCAACGACACGCGGGCTGCTTCGCCAACGGCGGCGTCTTCCCAAGAACGGCCGCGTCATCGAGTTCGGCAGCCACCGCATCTACTTCGGCACCGTCCCTGTGCGCCAGCGCCTCTCGCCGGTGCTGGTGGCACCGGACCCGCCAAGATGGCTCTGTGCTGGTCGCACCGCCGGCAGCGTTGAGGTAATGATGACCGGTGTGGCTGGTGCAGGAAAGGAAGTCGCAGGAGAAGGTGCTGGTCGCACGGTTTCGACCCGTGCCGCCAAGCAACCGCTGGAGCGCGACACCGGCGCACCGGGAGCGTCTTCCGCACCACCGACAACACCTCTCCAAGCGGCGATGAACGAGCTGGCGACGCCCCTCGCGCAGAACATCGATCGGCGGCTCGGCGGAGGCGGAGGCGCGACGCGAAGATGCTCGCGAACGGCGCCGACATCGTCCGGGCGCAGCGTGAGCTGAACCTAACCCTACGTGAGTACAACGCTGCCCATGGCTTTGCTTCGTTAGCGCGCATGCTGCTGGATACCGGAAAACCGGCTAAAGCTCGCAACCTAGATCGGGATTTACGCAAAGAGATTCTTAGGCAAGAGTGCCTGCATCTGTTAGCATCGTGGAAAAACCTAAGTACAGTAGGCCGGATAAAACTATAAAAGCTGCTAAAGCCGGTAGAGCTATGCGAGTCGCTTTCGGAGATGCTTTGGCAAAACAGCAAGAACGTGTTAGAGAGCTGCTAGAAACTCTTGAGCAGCAGAACGCTGAGCACTGGCTAAGCTGAACAAGGCGTGGCCTCAAAATCTGCGCGTTCAACAAAGAATGCCGGAAGCAAGTCCCATGGGCAGGCCTCGTCCCCCCATCGGAAGAAAAGAAAAAGAAATGAACGCACGGCAGATGACTGTGTATGATCCGGTCCTTGCCGGTAAACAAAAAGCCGGGCAACACGATGCGGTAGAAAAAGCCAAGGAGCGGAGCGAGGCTACGCCAAGGAAGGCTATGCCGGAAACAATCATGCCGGTAGACATGAAACCGGGCAAAACTATCCGGCTGCAAGGGCAGCGTACGATGAAGAGGAAGAGATGCCTCCACCAAGGTACCGCAGGCAAGGGCCGCGGCACGGAACGTTACGATGAAGCCGATTCGCAAGACCGGCAGCATACCGGAACCCGTGGGGGAACGCTTGGGAGAGAGATACTTACCGGAACGGGATGCAAGGCACCGTCTGGATAGAGTGTACTTGTCAGAAATGATCGAGGAGGAAGGTCCTCCAGGTCCAAAGTGCTTTGGCCCAAGGATCATGAGAGAAAAACCACCCGTGCGCAATTTTCAGCTGCCCCGGGACACAAGAACGTATGACGGCACGACCAAGCCGGAGGATTGGCTGGCGGACTACGTCACAGCGGTGTACGTGGCTGGTGGCGGAGTGAACCGGCGTTGGGCGGTAAGAATCATACCGTCCTACCTAGTAGGCCCGGCAAGAATCTGGCTAAACAACTTGCCGGCAGGGAGCATAAATGGCTGGCTGGATTTTGAGGAGGCTTTTGTGAGCAATTTCAGCAGCACCTATCAAAGGCCAAACAGGCCGCAACAACTTGCTCTATGTATACAGCGCCCAAACGAGACAGACCGGGATTACCTAGGCCGGTGGAACACCACAAGGAACTCTGTGAAGGGTAATCGAGGCACAGGCCATTGCTTGGTTTAGCAGTGGGTGCAGAAGAGGTTCGCCGTTGTGGCAAAAGCTGCAGCGGAACATGCCGACAACGTTGGCGGAGATGATACGTGTGGCGGATAGCTATGCGTTGGGAGATCCAAGCAGCGGCTGCAACCTGAACCGGAACAGCTACGCCAAGAGCAACACCGGGACAACGGAACAACAAGAGGAGGGAAGATTTCCCGGATCGAAGGTATGGCTCGCGCAAGTTGCCGTGCGAAAACTCGATGCCGCCGGCCAGAGGCAAGAACCGGATCGCAGCCATGGGCGGGTCAAAGAAACAGTGGGTGGAAAAGAAACCCGGGTCAGAAAAGCGGCAAGAACCCGCAAAGTACACTATGGAAGCTGCCATGGATCAACCTTGCCGGTGGCACACGCCGAACCCGGCTCACCCGTCAAACCACTTGACAAAAGATTGTACCTGGACCAAGTACTTGATGGAAAAAGGGGCGGTAAAAGATGCCCAGGGGCGAGGAGGCAATGCAATGATGCCACCACCAGACATGCCGCGTCAGCAGCAGCTACCGCCGCCACCCCCACTTACCGGGGCAAACGCCTTACCGGTGCCGCCAAACCGGCAACAGTACCAGCAAGTTAACCGGGTGGAACAAGATGATAACCAGCCACCCCCACCGGCACCTTTAGGCCGGAATGTTTACGAAGACCCGCATTTGTGCTGTGTTGTCTTTGTCACTGAGCCAATGGATAGGCAAAGTGTGCATCGACGTTCCATGGAGGTAAACGCCGTAATGCCGGCAGTTCCTAAATACATGTTGTGGTCAGATCAGGAAATCACCTGGTCGTTCAAGGATCACCCCAAAATCATGCCGAATCCGGGTGGATATGCTCTCGTTGTGGACCCGATCATGAAAGGGCCTCAAGCGCGGGTAAAATTCAGCAAGGTGCTGATAGACAACGGAAGCAGCATAAACATCATGTACAAGCATACCATGCATACGTTAGGCATAACAGAAAACATGCTTCAGCCGACGCGCACGACTTTCCACGGAATCGTTCCGGGCCTGTCTTGCGCCCCGGTAGGAAAAGTCCGGGTGGACGTGGCATTTGGAGGACGTGACAATTGCCGGGTTGAAAACGTCGAGTTTGAGGTGGTGGACTTAGATAGTCCGTACCATGCTTTGTTGGGGAGGCCGGCATTGGCTGCTTTCATGGCCACAACTCACACGGCATATCTCAAGATGAAGATGCCGGGACCTCGTGGACCACTAACTGTGGTGGGGAACTACAAAGTCTCGCTAGAAACAGCGTCTGCCGGATCAAACCTAGCGGAAGCGCTGGTGATCGCAGAGGAGAAAAAGAGGATACAGACCGCGGTTGCGCTGGCTCAGTCATCAAAGTTGAGCTTAGCGGCAATGAGTGGAAACTTGGACACGCCAACGTTCAAGCCAACAAACGAAACGAAGGACATCGTGCTGGATCCGGCTTACCCAGAGCGCACCGTCCGTATCGGTGCCGGCCTCAGCCAAGCATAGGAAAGCGCGCTCGTCAGCTTCCTCCGTGAGAATCGGAATATCTTGCCTGGTCTACCGATGACTTGGTGGGTGTTCGAGGAGCTGGCTGAGCACTCTCTAAACGTCCGGAAAGATGCTAAGCCGGTGCGGCAACCTTTGCGCCGGTTCGCTGAGGACAGGAGAAAAATCATAGGAGAGGAGGTGACGAAACTGCTAGTTGCCGGTTTCATTGTGGAGGTCACGCACACAGAGTGGCCAATCCGGTAATGGTTGAAAAGAAAAAAGATGAGAACCTGGAAGCAAAAGCTCCAAAGGTGTGGCGCATGTGCATCGACTACACCAACCTCAACAAGGCCTGCCCAAGAGATCCTTTCCCCTTACCACGAATCGATCAAGTGATTGATTCAACTGCTGGGTGTGAGTTGTTGTCTTTCCTGGATGCGTATTCCGGTTTCCACCAGATTCCCTTAAAAAGGAAGATCAAATAAAAGCTGCGTTCATTACCCCGCACGGGCTTATTGCTATGTTACTATGCCTTTCGGTTTGCGCAACGCTGGTGCAACGTACCAGCGCTGTATGCAAAAATGCTTGTTTGATCAAATCGGAAAAAATGTGCAAGTCTATGTGGATGACATTGTGATAAAAACGAAAGTAAAAGATACCTTAATCGATGACATCCGGCAAACATTTGATAACCTAAGAAGGTTCCGGATGAAACTCAATCCGGCAAAGTGCACCTTCGGTGTCCCTGCCGGCAAAGCTCGCTTCCTTGTATCCAGCCGGGCATTGAAGTCAATCCGGTAAAGATCCGGGCGATAGAAAGAATGACTATCCCGAGAGCTAAAAGATGTGCAAAATTTACCGTAGCTTGGCATCGCTAAGCCGGTTCATAAGCAGGTTGGGAGAAAAAGCTCTACCACTCTATGCTTTGATGAAAAAATCGGATACTTTCGTCTGGACCGCTCAGGCAGACGCAGCATTCAAAGAGCTGAAAACGATGCTTGCCACGGCACCCATACTAGCTTCGCCTCTAGAAAGAGAGCCTATGCTACTATATATAGCGGCAACAAACCGGGTTGTGAGCGTAGTGGTTGTGGTTGAAAGAGAAGAGGAAGGAAAAACCGTCCAGAGGCCGGTATACTACCTGAGCGAGGTGCTCTCCCTCTCAAAACAAAACTATCCTCATTTCCAAAAAATGACTTACGGCGTGTTCATGGCCGCTACAAAACTCAACCATTACTTTGAGGAGCACCCCATAAAAGTGGTAAGTGAAGCACCAATCTCCGACATCATGTGCAACAAGGACGCTAGTGGAAGGATTGCAAAGTGGGCGATCCAGATATCACCATACGTGCCGGTATATGAAAGAAGGGATGCCATAAAATCACAGGCTTTGGCTGATTTCCTTGTGGATTGGGCGGAGATGCAATACAAGCCCCCGGATCAAAGACTGGAGTACTGGAAGATGCACTTTGACGGATCCAAGCTCAAGGAGGGCCTAGGTGCCGGTGTGGTGCTAACCTCACCAAGGGGAGATCATCTCCGGTATGTTTTGCAAGTGCATTTCAGGGCGTCAAACAATGTCGCTGAATATGAGGCTTTGATCCATGGGCTTAAGGTCGCAAAAGAAATCGGTGCGCACCGGATCATTTGCTATGGAGATTCTGATCTTGTGGTGCAGCAATGTTCCGGAGACTGGGACGCGAAAGATGCCAACATGGCCTCGTACCGGTTTCACGTGCAAAAGATTGCCGGTTTCTTTGAAGGCTGTGAATTTCACCATGTACCGCGTGCAGAAAATGAAGCTGCGGATGCTTTGTCCAAGATAGGCTCATCCCGACAAGAAATTCCTCCCGGAATAGCCTTGGCACACCTGAGGGTACCGTCAATCAAACCAAGCCCGGAATCGGAATCCATTTTTGTACCGGAATCACACGTAGTACCCATGGAGATTGATGAAGGACACCCGGGGACTGTTCCGGCAAGCTCGGGAACTGTTCCGGTAAGATCGAACGCTGTCGCGCCGGTACCGGAAGAAATGATGCCGGTAGATAGCATGGAGATAGACGCACCAGTATTTCTGGTTCGAGAGACACCGTCTTGGGTTAAACCTATTAAGGAATTCCTGATCAACGGCACCTTGCCGGTTGACGAAAATGAATCAAGAAGGATCCAGCGGAGAGCCAAGGCCTACACCTTCATCAATGGTGAGGTGTACAAGAGAAGTGTTACCGGTGTCCTTCAAAGATGTGTGGAGCCGGAAGAAGGAAAAGAAATGCTCGAGGAAATTCACCAAGGGGAATGTGGGCATCATGCCTCATCAAGGGCGCTAGTGGCAAAAGTATTCCGGCATGGTTTCTACTGGCCCACTGCTTTGGAGAACGCTGAGGATTTGGTAAGAAAATGCAACGGGTGCCAGAGGTACGCCAAGCAAAATCATACCCCAGCGTCCGGTTTAAAGACAATACCGTTAACTTGGCCCTTTGCTGTTTGGTGCCTGGACATGGTTGGACCATTCAAAACTGCAAGAAGCAGCATGACCCACATCTTGGTTATGGTGGATAAGTTCACCAAATGGGTAGAAGTAAAACCTGTCGCAAAGTGTGATGGGCACACGGCAGTGAAATTCTTAAAAGATGTCATTTTGCGGTATGGATACCCGCATAGCATCATCACTGACAATGGAACCAACTTTGCTCAAGGTGAGTTCAAAAGGTTCTGTGAGGAAAAGAACATCCGGTTGGATTTGTGCTCGGTGGCACACCCACAGGGCAACGGCCAAGTGGAAAGAATGAATGCTTTGGTACTTTCCGGTATCAAACCTAGGCTCATTGACGCAGTGGAAAAGTCACCGGGATGTTGGCTTGATGAAATACCATCAGTGCTGTGGAGTATAAGAACAACTCCAAACCGGTCTACCGGATACACTCCGTTCTTCATGGTTTATGGAGCAAGCGAGCGGTCATACCAACCGACATCATCCATGATTCACCAAGAGTGCAGCTCTATACTGAGCAAGAGGTCAAAGAGGCCAGAGAAAATGATGTGGACTTGCTAGAAGAAGCAAGAGAGCTAGCCTTGGCAAGAACAGCCATTTACCAGCAAAACCTCAGGCGCTATTATGACCGGAAGGTTAACCCAAGAGTTTTCCGGGAAGGAGATCTTGTGCTTCGCCTAGTGCAGCGCACTGAAGGCCGGCATAAGCTCTTGCCACCATGGGAAGGTCCCTTCATTGTAAGCAAGGTGCTTCACAATGACGCATACTACCTAATTGATGCACAGGAATGGAAGAAAGGAAAGGCGGACAAATCCGGGGAAGAAAGCAAGCGTCCATGGAACGTAGCTCTGTTGCGTCCTTTCTACACTTGAAGTTGTGGTGTAAGAAGTTCCTTTTTGTACCTTATATGCTATGAATAAAAGATGCCGGAACCTTGACTGAATCTCGGGGACTACCCCAATAAGATTGCATGTAACTTGTCTATTTTTTCAGTTTACCGGTTGCTTATTGAACGTTTTTTCTTTCCGGTTTAGTAGTGTGCTAAACCCTACCGGAGTCTTCGACTCTGCTGCTGTCCGCAAACCGGCTTCATGGCAAGCAAGATAAACCGGTAGGGGATAAGCACATGAACTGCGGAGAGAGAGAGCAGGAAAGAACAATCCGGAAAATTTAACTAACCCCGGTTAACCCGGTTTTTTGCAAAATTTCGAAGTTATTTCTAAGTTCAAGAAAATGCTTGTTTGGTGAAAGAACCTTGTGCTCATACGCCAAAGAACGCCCAGAGAAGGCAGGCAGAGCCAAGGCAAAAGAACCAAGTGTGCATCAAATTGAATGCGGGAACAATTTGGGAATCTTTGCAGTGCAGGATAAAAGCAAAACCATGAGCAAATGTGCTAAACCAAACTTAGACATACTTAGCTACCGGTATAACTTACCGGCAGAAAATGTTGTGAGACAACCACAAGCAAACTTAAGGTTTTACATCATAAGCCCCGGCATACCGGGGCAGAATTTAACGAACATTGTTTTTGAGGCAAGCAGGGCCAACAGATACATCACAGGCAAACACTTGATAGAAGGTCATCAGGCAGCGGGGGCGTCGGGTGGAGTGGCACCGGCCCCGGCATCTTCAGGAGGAACACCGCCGGCTTCGGGAGCTTCCGGCGGCACGTTCTCGGCGGCCTCATCTTCATCTCCCTCGTCTTCTTCTTCCTCATCGCTGAGGTAGTCCTTGACGCCAGGAGGAGGAGGGATGAAGGTGCGGACTTCGGCATACTCGCAACCGGTATGCCGGTCCGCTCGCGGTGAGCGCCGGATCCGTGTCGTAGGAGCATCCGCGTACGCCTTGGAGAGCATCCAGATCCGAGCAGATACCATGAGCACGCGGAGCGCAGCGCGTGGCCCGGACGAGCCGCGGAGCATTGCCACTCGCGATCCGGTGCCCGCATCTTTGAGCCGGCTAGCGGTGAGCGTGATGTTCTCCGGCAGCTCCTCCTCAGGCCACAGCACCTTGAAGATTTGGATGGCGGCAGTTGGCAGGTCCGCAAGAAGCCGGTCGACACAGCGCATGTGTTGGACCCGCGCTGAGAGGGCGACAAGATAGTCGTACCCATCCCAAGGCGCGTCCATATTAGGAAATTCCCGCGCAATCCGATCCGCCCTCACCTTCTTCACGGCATAGTCCTGAGATTCCGGGAAATGCTCTAAAGAAAGCAGAAGCATGAGATACCGGAAGAGAGTATGTCGGAGAAAGCAAGGAACAAAGATGCATTTCCAAAAGAAGAAAGCTTATAAGCGAAAAAAGGGGCAAGGCAGGAACTTACGGAGAGCAAGCGCGTCTATCTTCATAACCAACCGATCGTATTCCCGGTGATCAGTGGTCATGGTCTCGATGCGCTGCTCCGCTGCTCTCCGCGCCTTCCTCTCCTCATCCAGCTCTGCCGTCAAGACGACGTTGGCGTTCGTGGAGTCCTCCACAACCTCCGCCAACTTGGCCTCAGCTGCAACCTGGGCGTCCTTCAAGGCTTGCCCATGCTGGAGCGCAGCTTGCATAGCCTGTTCCTTAAGCTCCCTCAAGGCGATCTTCTGGGCCTCCAGCGCCTCGTTGTGCTCCTTGAGGAGCTGCTCCTTCTCGCCTGAATACCGGAAAGAAAAGTTTTAGCGAACAACAATAGAAAGGAAGGTTAGCAGAAAAAGAAAGGATGGTACCTTGAAGCTTGGTAACCTGGGCCTTCAGGGCCTCGAGGCTAGCTTCCGGAACAACTGTTCAACAAAAGAATGCGTAGATATCAAAGAAGGAAACATTCCGGTGAAAAGATGCCGAAGGAAAAAGAAACAAAACATACCTTGGCAGTGGCTATGGGCCTCAGCAAGGTCCCGATGCTCCCACAGAAGCTCCTCAAAGAGTTGCTTCCGGGCGTCAGCAGTGCTCTGTTCAAAGGAACGTGATTGTGAGAAAGAAAGAAACAAGGTTTCAACCCGAAACTCGGGGACTGGCAGTGCCGGTTTAATGCTAAGTTTTAAGTTAAGTTTCGCGCTAAGAACAAAGTTCTTGACCCGAAACTCGGGGACTGGCAGTGCCGGTTTAAGTTTTAAGTTAAGTTTTGCGCTAAGAACAAAGTTCTTAACCCGAAACTCGGGGACTGGCAGTGCCGGTTTTGCGCTAAGTTTTAAGTTAAGTTTTGCGATAAGAACAAGGTTCTTAACATGAGTTCGAGGACTGGCAGTGCCGGTTTCATGCTAAGTCTTTAATTTAAGTTTTGTGCTAAGAGCTGCGCTCTCACCACGAAACTCGGGGACTAGGAGGATAGACAAGATCCGGAAAGAAAAGAAACCGGCATCAACAGAAATTATAAAAGAGAGTTAGTAAAACTTACCACCACGTTGTGGGTAGCATCGTACCAAGAACTGTCGAACTCCTTCACGGCGCGTTTAAGCCGCATGAAATGTTCTTCGAGTGGAGCCCCGGCAGGATCTGGTGCCGGAAGGCGATCCTTCCCCAGGCCACGGGTTGAAGCGGTGATATCCGCCTCATTCCACTTCTGGGCATAGGGGAGAAGGTGCCCCAGGTCCTTGCCCGCGCGCTTCAAATCAACAATCCGGCCCAGGAGGCCGGTGGACTTCTCCTGCGCAGCGAGGGCAGCAGGGCCGACGTGCAGCACCACGTCCCCTGAGCCGCCTGAGGTGGCGCCCTCCACAGCCTTGCCACGGGAAGCCCCGGGCTTGAGGAACGCGGTGATCTTGGGGGTCCCGGACGACGCCGGCTGCTTGGCCGCGGAAGGTCCTTGGCTGCGCGGCGGTGTCGGCATGGCCTCAGGAGGAGGAGAAAGTACCGGCGCGGAAGTATCCGGCGCGGTGGGGGAAGAGCCTGACTGTTTCTTCTTCTTCGGGGAGGAGGAACCGGAGGTTCCGCCTGCCCGGCATCAGTCTGGCCGGCGCCGATGTTGCTGGCGCCGGTGTCTTGAGTCTCTGGAGGGGAGGTGAGATCCCCCTCCGCGCGGTGATCTGGAGGTGTTGGGGCCGCGCGCCCCGAACTTGTGGTGCCTCCCGAAGGGGAGGCAGAGGTGTTGCCGGCACCAGATGGTACCGGACTTGAGTGAGGAGGAGGAGATGAAGTCCTCGCGGAGTCGGTGGAGCCGGCGGAGCCAAGTTCAAGCGCAGGGCTGAAAGAAAAGAAAAAGAGAACGAGTCGGAAAAAGCAACCGGAGAAGAACTCGGGGAAAAACAAAGAGAGTGTAAAGAGAAATAAAAACTTACCCGGAAGACATCGGCATCCGCCTCTGCTTGTAGCGCTTGGTGCCAACCTGTTTCCCTCCCATGACTTCAGTCCGAGGACGTTTGCCAAGGGGAGCATGGCTGGGGCCGGCGTCAGCGGTTGGGGGAGCACTCTTCTGGCCTTCGGCCATAAGGTTATCCAAGAACTCATCCCCAACCTCAGCTTGCAGAGGAACCACATGCTCATGGACCTGCGGGTTGTTGCTGTCTGAGGGAGTGTCTACAGAATGGAAATAACAAAAGAGCGTAAGAAAACGAACAGAAAGGCTACCTCAAGTATGGTCAAGTCATCAGACGAACCAGCTGGTTCCGGCGGAGACTTGCCGAGGCGGGAAGATGGAGTCCGGCCCATCCTTAGATCCAGCCAATGAATGACAGGATCCGGATCGTACTTGTCCAGGGGCCTCTTCCGGCAAGGGCCTCGCCGGTCTGAATCAATCCGGGGGAAGCGGGCCTTGGCCTGAAAACAAAAGAAGAAAGAAAGATTAGACACAAGTGCGAAAGTTACCGGTAATACGACCTGAGCCGCGTATCTTCTTACATCTTCGGAGGGAGGATTCCTGGCGCTGAGAGGGCAAAGGCCCCACTCCCAGTCATCCGGCATGTCCGTTTGGCAGATTTGGCTTGCCTTTAGGACCACATCCTTTTTGCTCAAGGCCAAGCCGGTGATCTTAGTGGGATCACCGGGGCCGTACATCTCACTAATCTTGTGAGCGCGCTGCTGGAGGGGAAGCACCCGGCGGCAGATGAAGGCGCGGATGATATCATCGGAACAAATGTCGGTGTCCTTCATCAACCTCTGCATGAAGCGCACCACCCGGTTCGTCTCGGCATGATCCCTACCGGGGTTGTATTGCCAGTTGGTCTTGGCGGGCGGCGCCGGGTTGAACGCCGGCAAGTTGATGAGGTCCTCGTCGCCCGCATTCTTCACATAAAAGAACGTCGTTTGCCACAGCCGGCAGGACTCGAGGCCGTGGAACTTAAAAAAGGGGCTCCCCTGGCGGGAGCCGATGATGCAGGACCCGCATTGAACGGGGGTTTGGGCTTAGGAATGTCCTTGCCCTGGACCGAGTTGATCCGGAGAGGAAAAAAGCGGCAAACGTCTCTCGAGCGGGACGGATGCCAATGTAGCCCTCCATGAAGGCCACAAAACAAGAAAGGTAAAAAACGGCATTGCCGGGAAGGTGGTGAGGTTGGAGGCGATAGAAGTCGAGGAGCTGACGAAAGAAATCGGAGGCAGGAAGGCCGAAGCCACGCTCAAAATGAGCAAGGAAAACAACAGTTTCACCGGGTTCGAGCACCGGTTGGATCTCGTCGCCTGGAAGCCGGCAGATGACTCCTTCCGGAATCCTCCTAGACCGGTAGAGCCAGTCGATCTCATATTGGGTCACGTCGGAACCTCTCCAGGCTCCGCGTGTCTTGTCCTTTCCGGAGGCCCGGCTAGATGTGCCGGCCTCTTGTTTCCGGCTGGATGCCCGATTCATCCGGGCGAGGTCTTCGGTTAACCCATCGGAAGTGCTACTACTTTGGTTGCTAGAGGTGGCAGCGGGGAGAGACCCTTCGCTAGACATGAGGATCTAGGAGATGCCGGAATCTACCGAAAAACAAGAATCCCACACTTGGACCCCGCGTGAAGATCTACGAGTAAGAATAAAACCAAAGAAAAAGAGGAAATAAGAACACCGTAGACCCGAGATCTGGAAAGCAAGCAAACAACTAGCAAAGTAAGATTGGCACCAACCTTGAGCAGCGGAGTCGCTGAAGGAAGTGTTTGCTGGCGGCGGAGCGGACCTGCGGTCGCCGGGGAGCACCGTCGACGGCGGGGCGGAGAAGCTTGCGAAGAAGCGCGAATGCGGCGGAAGCAGTGAAGTTGCTGCCAAGGATCTCCGCACAGCGAAGTCCGGCGGAGGCACGGCGTGAGTTCGCCGGGCGCCGGAGCTTGAACGAGCGACGGCGGACGGAGAGCGGCGGAGGCGCAAAGGCGTAGAGCTCTGTGCGCGAAGGGAGAGGATGCGAAGAAGATGAAGAAGAAGGGGCGGTTGCGCTTATAAAGAAGAAGGAGAGTGGGCTGGAAACCGCTGGGCCGTGGCGGTTCGCCTCGCGGCCCGCGACGGTTCGCTCCTTGGGCCGCCACATGGCGAGGGAGTACACGCGAGAAAAAGGGGAGCCACACGGAGGCGCACACGGAATCCCGAAGAGGTAGTGGGATCCGTTGCGCTGCATTAAATGAGCGCGCGGGAGTCGAAGCGAAATGACCACTGACACTGGCGCGACGCCACAGTGCGCATGTCTCTGTCAGGCGCGGGCCCGAGATATTCTCGACTTCACCGAGGAGGTGTTAAATGATTAAGATACCGGATGACAAGATACCGGGGAATGAGTTAGGAGGAAAAGATAAGGAGGATCCGGGCAAAGATGCCGGACTCGAGCCTAACGCCGGATGGATTGAACCGGTATCCAAAGACGTAAGAACCTGGCATGGTCTGTTGGATAGAATCCATCGGACTATAGCTTCGGGACTAATGTTGGGGGATGACCCCGGTATGCCAAAGGCATGCCAAACCGGATGGTTTGAGCCATCAGGATACCGGTTAGACGTTCATGCCGAAGTCTAAGATAGGCGCTTGGCTGAACAGGCTAAACCGGTATCCTCATAAGAGGGATGCCGGAACCGGATAGAAAAGGTACCGGACCACCGGAAGGAAGGGTTTGTCGGCAAAGCCGGTCAAAGATTCTCTCCGGAGCTAGAAGACAAAGATGAGCTAAGCAAAGTAACTTTAGACGAAGGGCTGACGATAAAGAGAAGGATGACGGTCAAAGAAGCCGGAGGACGTCAGCGCCCTGATTAAAGAGGACTCCGGTGTCATCTATGATTAAAGTAACTTTGTAAAGTAGTTTGTCTAGTCAAAGATGCCATTAGGGTTTCTTCCCTGTAAGCCACCCTCTCCCCTATATAAGGAGAGGGGGTACTGCCTCCTACAGGCGCGATCCGCGAGACCAGAGAGATAGAGAAGAACCTGTAACCTGTAACTTGCGTGAATCAATGAACATGGTGATCTAGAGCGAGTTCTTCCTTGTGTCTTTCTTCTTCAACCTCTGGCCCTGGCCAAGTTCTTGAGGAAACCATCCGGAAGTTCATCACACCTGATCACAAACCCTCCCCCGAATCCTCTCGCGTCCATTCGGCCCCAATCTAAGCCATCCTATGGCATCTGTCTGTTCACCACGACGACATTTGTTGAAGTGTTAATAAACTTTTCAAATGACGTTACACGCTATGAATGATAATGACCATACACATACACATCGTTTGATAGGTTTTTCGTTGGAAATATCATGCTCCCTTTGCACTTCTATGACATGGCCTTTGGATGTGGATCTAAAGGGAATTCACCATAACAATGACAATATGAGAACTAGCCTACCACTATCTTTGATGAAGTAGTTTGCTGGTAAAACTAGTAGCTTCAACATCGACCCGCCTCGAGACTCGAAGAAAAAGGTGATGTGTGAGATGTGCCAACTTGTTGCCGCTAGTAGTGACAAGCCTAAGGCAGACAAAAGTGGGAGATGGGACGATAAGACTCGGATTAAGAAGAGATTGTGGAAATGTAAAGAAGAGAACAAATGGAAGGGGCAAAGATGACCAGGAGACAAAACGGATGTGGACAACAATAGTGGCGGGAAAGAAAGTGTCTATATTTTTTTTGTATGTTGGTATTGTGAATTTGTGATTCATGTAAAAATGCTATTTATTAGTAAATTATCGTCATGTGTTAGGATGCCTTACCATCTATTTTAGGGGTGTATTTACAACTTGTTGTGCACTAACAATTATCACGTGCACACTAACAGGAAGTTTTATGGAAAATGTGTGCATCTTTTAAAATTATGTAAAGTAGTGGATGTATAAAGTAAAAAAAAGGCAAAAAAATATATGGAAAATTACTTGGACAAAAAGATATTCAAACAGGGTGGGCCCGATTAGGGTTCGTGAAGCAGTATAGTTATGTGTACACATACGTACTCAAAATTGATAATCTAATGACTATAACCATAGGGCATACTCTCAAAATCTTATATTATTGCCATGCCAACTAAGAATGCATAAAACCACATTATTACAAACTCGGTAAACTCAGAGAAAAAGGCATGCTATAACAGATTGCCAAGCAAAATCAAATAATTATCACATACTAAAAGTGTTTGCCTCCCATCAATTTATTCACGTAATTTTGCTCTATAGCACTCATCATATTACAATGACTATACAAACCTAGAGTGATAAGGACTATACAATAACTATACAAGACATAGAATGGTAAGGGCTACTTCCTATTTGTTGAAGAAACTCTAAACGAGGTTGACTCCACATGTGATAGTAGTACTTGTTCGAGAAAAATAACACATGTTAAAGGTGTTAGCACTATATTCTAGTTAGTTTCTCGAACATTCTAGTATGATATTTTATGTTATCTTATATTACTTTTCCTACTCAATAGAATGTCCTATACCAAAAGGTTTTGCATGTTCAATTCCCTTTTCAATATTGCAACAATATGATTTGTAAAATAAAATAGGATCTAGTATAATTCATGGAGTTCCTAAATACATGTGCCTGATGTTTTGAAAGGTTTCATGTCAGTGTTTCGTTCGGTGGTGTTTCATCCACTTTTGTGAAGTTTCAGTCTACCTTTCGTTATCTTTTTTTGTTACTTTTTGGTGTTCATTTCATTATTATGTGGTGTAATTTTACCATTTTGCATTCAGTTTTTTTTGTAATTGCACTTTCACCTTCTTTTTTGCTCTCTGCCTATATGTTTTGTTAGTTTTGTTGCAATTATTATTTTATGCTTGTTGCAATTGACTTTTTTATTTTGTTATAATTTTACTGGTTGTAGCTATACTAGGAAAAGGCCTATAGCTGCAAAGGTTACCACCGGCGCACTCCATTTTAAGTACGTCGGTGCTATTTACCACCGGTGCGCCACTATAGGGGCGCCGGTGATGCTCCCTTACCGCTGATGCACAACCATATTTGGTGCGCCGGGAGTAATTTGCGGCCAGGTTCGGGCCACGAAAAATGGGCACCTTCTCCCACTGCGGCGCACCACCATATTGGTGCGCCGGAGGTAATTTGATTACCCCCGGCGCACCAATATGGTGGTGCGCCGGCAGTAGGAGGAGCTGCTATGTTTCCTCCACCCCCTGGGACCGCCTTTTCAGTTTTCGAAAAAAATAAAATAAAATGATAGAAAATTCAAAAAAGAAAATCCTTTGAAATGCCCATGTATTATGTCATCTAGTTTTATTTTAAAAAATTTAAAAATAATTTTGATATATTATGCAAAATAGCATCATTTTTCGGTAAAACGGAATTTCTGGTTGATATATTAAATCTTTGGTTTGGGCGTAGGTTTACGCCGATCCTGCAGGAATTCGCCGCATAAACTTTTAGGCCTATTTCTAATTAGATTCGTTTGTCTGGTTCGTCACATCCATAATAGATTAAGCTATCACGGGATGCTATGTAGTAGCCCGCGGATTTAGATTTGGCTATCTTGTGTCTAATTTGCCGATTGATCTGCTAGAGATCTTGGAGTTTTTTCTTTTATAGTTTGGAGACTTTTTGCCTTTCAGATATTTAATCTCTTGCCTTGTCTTAGTACTAGACTAGATGACCCCGTCATGAACAAATTTGGTAATATGATAATTTTGTTCTGCAATACATGTTGTAACTTTCCCGATTGAAATCCTTGATCATATGAACCAAATAATTGTCTTTTTATAGAACTGGGATGTAGTTTTCAATGATTCCATGCCATGTGTTTTCCTTCAAGACTCTATATGTTTGAGGAAAGACCAAGTGTCTTGCAGTTAAGAAAAAAATCATATTTCAAAAGAAATCTTATCTGTGCAACTACTTGTCTTGTTTTTATCATTTCCGCTAAAGAAGCATGAATTTTCTATCAAATACTTCTCAAACGTAATAATTGCATTTATATGTGTGGAAAGTGGAAAGTTTGCTTTCTTAGTTCATCCAAAAAAAGTGTTCTTAACTTCTTTCTTTCACCATTCAGTAGTTATGTGCCTAACTATTCATGATTTTTCTCCTGACAGTATTGGTCTTTCAGTAAGAAAGAAAAAAATACAACTAATGCCGGAAACTGATTTCGCGTGCTAGAAGGCCACCTTGCTTCAGAATTTGCATGGTAGCTTTTCAAGAAGCTGAAGCACAAGAGTTGTTCTACGATGGGGCTAGTTGTGGCAGTTCAACCGTGTACCATCTTGGTGGACATGGTTGAAACAATCTATCACCTGTAGGCTCCCTTCACAGCGTTGAGTCCTCTGGGTCAGTTCTCACCGTCTCAAGTTGCAGCAGCGCTACCTTCTGTGTTCGTCGCAAATTGAGCGGCAATATGGGAGAACAGAAGGGAAACATTTTGATGTAGATATATGAGATAGGAAGATTACTTGGTCAAGGGAGCTTTGCTAAAGTTTACTATGGCCGTAATCTCAAGACATCACAGAGCATTGCCATTAATGTGATTGACAAAGAGAAGATCTTCAAGTGTGTGCTTATGGATCAAGTAAGGCGGGAGATATCGGTGATGAAGTTGGTAAAACATCCCAACATAGTCCAGTTGTATGAGGTGATGGCTACAAAGACAAAGATATATTTTGTGCTAGAGTATGTGAAGGGGGCGAGCTGTTCAACAAGGTTCAGCGTGGAAGGCTGAAAGAAGATGCTGCTCGCAAGTACTTCCGGCGGCTAAACAGTGCAATTGACTTCTGTCACAGTAGAGGGGTCTATCACCGTGATTTAAAGCCTGAAAATCTTCTACTTGATGATAATCGCAACTTAAAGATCACAGACTTTGGTTTGAGTGCACTTGCAGAATGCAAGAGACAAGATGGGTTGCTCCACACAACTTGTGGCACTCCTGCATATGTTGCTCCTGAACTAATTTGTAAAAAGGGTTATGATGGTGCAAAAGCTGACATCTGGGCTTGTGAAGTGATCTTATATGTCTTGTTGGCTGGTTATCTTCCTTTTCAAGACAAGAATTTGATGGATATGTACCGGAAGATATACAAAGTAGAACTCAAATGTCCAAGTTGGTTTTTCTTCGAAAGCCCGGAGGCTTTTGCGTCACATTCTTGATCAAACCCTGGTACGTGTATCTCGTTTTCAGAGATCTTGGAAATCCTTGGTTCAAAACAGGTCTAGATTCATAGCTAATTAATTATAGCATACAGACTGAGGATGTTGTTCCTGTTGACATGGATCCAGTTTTTGATCCATTCAGTAGCAGTACAATTGAGGCCACACAAGAGGAAGAGAACCTCACCAATTTGAATGCCTTTGACATCATTTCTCTTTCATCTGGTTTTGATCTCTCTGGTATGTTTGAGGACAACTCCAGCAAAGAGTCAAAATTTACATCTACCAGCACAGCTGCAGCAATCATCACAAAGCTCGAGGACATTGCAAAGAGCTTGCGACTAAAGCTCATGAAGAAAGATGGTGGATTGTTAAAGATGGAGAGTTTGCAACCGGGTAGGAAAGGTGTAATGTCCATCAATACTAAGATATTTTGGATTACACCAAACTGCCATCTGGTGGAAATCAAGAAGACCAATGGTCACTACTAGGAAAATGCCTATAGCTGCAAAGGTTACCGCCGGCGCACTCCATTTTAGGTACGCCGGTGCTATTTACCACCGGCGCGCCACTATATACGGGCACTGGTGATACTCCCTTACCGCCGGTGCACAACCATATTTGGTGCGCCGGGAGTAATTTGCGGCCAGGTTCGGGCCACGAAAAATGGGCAACTTCTCCTACTGCCGGCACCACCATATTGGTGCGCTGAAGGTAATTTGATTACCCCCGGCGCACCAATATGGTGGTGCGCCGGCAGTAGGAGGAGCTGCTATGTTTCCTCCACCCCCTGGGACCGCCTTTTCAGTTTTCGAAAAAAATAAAATAAAATGATAGAAAATTCAAAAAAGAAAATCCTTTGAAATGCCCATGTATTATGTCATCTAGTTTTATTGAAAAAATATAAAAATTAATTTTGATATATAATGCAAAATGGCATCATTTTTCGGTAAAACGAGATTTCTTGTTGATATATTAAATCTTTGTTTGGGCGTAGGTTTACGCGGATCCTGCATGAATTCGTCGCGTAAACTTTTAGGCCTATTTCTAATTAGATTCGTTTGACTGGTCGTCACATCCATAATAGATTAAGCAATCACGGGAAGCTATGTAGTAGTCAGTGGATTCAGATTTGGCGATCTTATGTCTAATTTGCCGGTTGTTGTGCTAGAGATCTTGGAGTTTTTTCTTTTATAGTTTGGAGACTTTTTGCCTTTCAGATATTTTATCTCTTGCCTTGTCTTAGTACTAGACTAGATGACCTCGTCATGAACAAATCTGGTAATATGATAATTTTATTCTGCAATAAATGTTGTAACTTTCCCGATTGAAATCCTTGACCATACGAACCAAATAATTGTCTTTTTATAGAACTGGGATGTAGTTTTCAATGATTCCATGCCATGTGTTTGCCTTCATGACTCTATATGTTTAAGAAAAAACCAAGGGTCTTGCAGTTAAGAAACAAATCATATTTTAAAAGAAATCTTATCTGTGCAACTACTTGTCTTGTTTTTATCCTTTGCGCTAAAGAGGCATGAATTTTCTATCAAATATTTCTCAAAAGTAATAATTACATTTATATGTGTGAAACTGGAAAGTTTGCTTTCTTAGTTCTTCCAAAAAGAAGTGTTCTTAACTTCTCTCTTTCACCATTCAGTAGTTATGTGCCTAACTATTCATGATTTTTCTCCCGACAGTATTGGTCTTTCAGTAAGAAGGAAAAAATACAACTAATGCCGAAAAATGTTTTCGCGTGCTAGAAGGCCACCTTGCTTCAGAATTTGCAGGGTAGCTTTTCAAGAAGCTGAAGCACAAGAGTTTTTCTACGATGGGGCTAGTTGTGGCAGTTCAAACGTGTACCATCTTGGTGGACATGGTTCAAAAAATCTGTGACCTGTAGGCTCCCTTAACAGCGTTGAGTCCCCTGGGTCAGTTCTCACCGTCTCAAGTTGCAGCAACACGCTACCTTCTGTGTTTGTTGCAAATTGAGCGGCAATACGGGAGAACAGAGGGGAAAATATTTGGATGCAGGGATATGAGATAGGAAGATTACTTGGTCAAGGGAGCTTTGCTAAAGTTTACTATGACCGTAATCTCAAGACTTCACAGAGCGTTGCCATTAAGGTGATCGACAAAGATAAGATCTTCAAGTGTGGGGTTATGGATCAAGTAAGGCGGGAGATATCGGTGATGAAGTTGGTAAAACATCCCAACATAGTCCAGTTGTATGAGGTGATGGCCACAAAGACGAAGATATATTTTGTGCTAGAGTATGTGAAGCGGGGCGAGCTATTCAACAAGGTTCAGCGTGGAAGGCTGAAAGAAGATGTTGCTCGCAAGTACTTCCAGCAGCTAAACAGTGCAGTTGAATTCTGTCACAGCAGAGGGGTCTATCACCGTGATTTGAAACCTGAAAATATTCTTCTTGATGATAATCACAACTTAAAGATCTCAGACTTTGGTTTGAGTGCACTTGCAGAATGCAAGAGACAAGATGGGTTGCTCCACACAACTTGTGGCACTCCTGCATATGTTGCTCCCGAACTAATTTGTAAAAAGGGTTATGATGGTGCAAAAGCTGACATCTGGGCTTGTGGAGTGATCTTATATGTGTTGTTGGTTGGTTATCTTCCTTTTCAAGACAAGAATTTGATGGATATGTACCGGAAGATATACAAAGCAGAACTCAAATGGCCAAGTTGGTTTCCTTCGGAAGCTCGGAGGCTTTTGCGTCGCATTCTTGATCCAAAACCTGGTACGCGTATCTCGTTTTCAGAGATCTTGGAAAATCCTCGATTTAAAACATGTATGGATTCATAGCTAATTAATAGCATACATACTGAGGATGTTGTTCCTGTTGACATGGATCCAGTTTTTGATCCTTTCGGTAGCAGTACAACTGAGGCCACACGAGAGGAAGAGAACCTCACCAATTTGAATGCCTTTGACATCATTTCTCTTTCATCTGGTTTTGATCTCTCTAGTATGTTTGAGGACAACTCCATCAAAGAGTCAAAATTTACATCTACCAGCACAGCTGCAGCAATCATTGCAAAGCTCAAGGACATTGCAAAGAGCTTGCGGCTAAAGCTCATGTGATAAGGGGTTGCCCGATCTTCTCAGTAAGCAACGGTGGTGATGATGATCACAGGATGAACACAACGGATGAAATCGATGATGAAGTGGATGATAACTTGTATGACGTTGTCGAGTCTCTCGATCGATCCCTGTCGCCAATGCAACAGCTCTCAACCCTGCAAGATATTCGCAACTCCACACACTTGCGCACGTAGCCGCCGACCACGAAGCGGTAAGTTGCAACCGTCTAATTCCCAATGGAACAGCAGATCACACAAGACTTTCAGGGGTTCAACACCAAATCAAGGCAATATGGTGTAGAGATTCATTAGAGTTGCAAAGCAATCAACTATGAACTAGGGTTTATTTTAAACGTGGTCTAAACCTAATTTGGGGGCGTCCTGGGCACTTATATAGGGGTTCAGGACGACCTCAGTCGAAAAGATACAAAAATAACCGACCCAGATTAGATCTGGTCGAGACAGATTCGGACTCGGCCGGTCTGGGGGTCGGTCGAACCGGGCCTGGGACCGGGCCGTCCGGTTGAAACCGGATCTGGCGCCGGGTGGTGACCGGGCTAAGGTGCCGGGCTTACTGGATAGTGCCCGGTTGGCACAAGCGTGGGGTCCGGTCGGCGCCTGGCTCGACCGGTCTGGCGCCTGGTCAAACCGGACCTGGGACCGGGCGCGCCGGCGTGGCGGCCGGTTTGGCCGGGCCTGGGACCGGCCTGGACTTCTTCCTCTTCTCTCGCGCATTCCTCCCGCTCCTCCCTCGCGCGTCCATGGGATTTCTTCATGTCCAGCTCCATGTCCAGCTTCACGTCCATCTTCTTGTCCAGCTGCTCCTCTCCTCCTCGTGCGATGCTTGCTTCCTCTTCATACCTGATCATACATAAATCATAGGACTTAGGCAGTATAAAGTTCTCATCGATCAAAGTATCACACAGGAACAAGTTCACCTGTTGCTTAAGTAGCTTTGCACGAGCTCGTGTCATTGGTCCAATCCTGACTTCATTGGACTTGGGCTTCACAGCAGCTTCGTCTTCATCTTGTAATGACGGAGGTAGTGGTGTAGTAGCAGGGATGTCATCATCATCTCCCCTTCAAAAGGCGTCGATCTCGACGCTCCAAGGTCTTCCGTCATATGGTGTCAAATCAGCCACATTGAAAGAATTGCTGACACCAAACTCATCAATTGGAAGATCTATCGAGTATGCATTATCATTGATCTTGGCAAGCACTTTGTAAGGACCAGCACCACGCGGAAGCAACTTGGACCTCCGCAGCTTGGGAACCTATCCTTGCGAAAATGTACCCAGACCATATCACCAGGCTTGAACAACATCTCTTTGCGCTTCTTGTTCATCCTTGCAGCATTTCTCTTGCCTTTCTTCTCTATCAACTCTTTAGTCTTCACATGTATCTTCCGTACAAAATCTGCCCTCTTTGATGCCTCCATATTGACTCTCTCATGTATGGGCAAAGGCAACAAATCAAGTGGAGTAATGGGTTTGAAACCATACACCACCTCAAAAGGACACTGCTCTGTGGTAGAATGGACCGCCCTGTTGTAAGCAAACTCCACATGCGGCAAACAATCTTCCCACTCCTTCAGGTTCTTCTTGATCATGGATCTCAACAATTGTGACAATGTTCTATTCACCACTTCAGTTTGACCATCAGTTTGGGGATGACAAGTAGTACCGAAAAGTAGCTTTGTCCCAGCTTTCTCCAAAGCGTCTTTCAGAAGTAGCTCATAAACTTCACGTCACGATCAGAAACAATCGTCTTCGGAACTCCATGTAGACGTACAATCTCCCTGAAAAAAAGGTTAGCAATATGCGACGCATCGTCGCTTTTGTGGCAGGCTATAAAATGTGACATCTTAGAGAATCTCTCCACTACCACAAATATAGAATCATGGCCTCTCTTAGTACGCGGCAATCCCAACACAAAATCCATACTAATATCTTCCCATGGTGTAGTAGGTACCGGTAAAGGAGTATACAAACCGTGAGGCTTCAGCTTGGACTTGGACTTGTTGCAAGTAATGCATCTCTTCACATACCTGTCCACATCCCGCCTCATCTTTGGCCAATAAAAGTGGTCAGCTAGCATGAGTAGCGTCTTCTCACGCCCAAAGTGACCCATCAAACCTCCAGCATAAGATTCCTGCAATAAGAGCAAACACACAGACGATTCTGGAACACATAGTTTGTTAGCTCTAAACAAGAACCCATCATGTATGTGATATTTTTCCCATGCTTTACCAATAGCACACAAGCGATATGGTTCAGCAAAATCATGATCAGTAGCATACAAATCACATAGTATCTCTAAACCAGGAATTTTAACATCAAGTTGAGTTAATAGCATATTCTTCCTAGATAGAGCATCAGCAACAACATTATCTTTTCCCTTCTTATGCTTAATAATGTACGGAAAAAACTCAATGAACTCAACCCACTTAGCAAGACGCCTATGCAAGTTAGATTGAGCTTTCAGATATTTCAAAGCTTCATGATCAGAATGTATGATAAATTCTTTTGGCCACAAGTAATGTTGCCAAACCTCAAGAACTCTAATTAAAGCATACAATTCCTTATCATATAGGATAGTTCAACTTAGCACCAGAAAGTTTCTCAGAAAAATATGCAATTGGGCGACCCTCTTGCATCAACACACCACCAATTCCAATACCACTAGCATCACATTCAATCTCAAATTGCTTATTGAAATCGGGAAGTGCAAGTAACGGTGCAAAAGTTAACAATCGTTTCAGTTCATCAAAAGCATGATCTTGGGCTGCGCCCCACTCAAATGCAACACCCTTTTTAGTTAATTCATTCAACGGTGCAACAACAGTACTAAAATTGGGCACAAATCTTCTATAAAACCCAGCTAGACCATGAAAACTTCTTACTTGACTCACATTCATGGGAGTAGGCCAATTTTGAATTGCTTCAATTTTAGACACATCTACTTCTACTCCATGCTTAGAGACAACATAACCAAGAAATATGACCTTATCTTTGCAAAATGTGCACTTCTCAAGATTATCGTAGAGTTAATTATCACGCAACACTTGCAAAACATGTCTAATATGTATAGTATGATCAGATTCATTGCGGCTGTAGATTAATATGTCATCAAAGTATACAACCACAAACTTGCCAATAAATCACGCAAAACATGGTTCATCAGTCTCATGAAGGTGCTAGGTGCATTAGTTAAACCAAAAGGCATTATTAACCACTCATATAAACCAAATTTTGTTTTAAAGGTTGTTTTCCATTCATCCCCTCTTTCATCCTAATTTGATGATAACCACTACGCAAATCAATTTTAGAGAAAACAGCAGCACCACTCAATTCATCTAGCATATCCTCTAAACGGGGAATAGGATGACGATATCGAATAGTAATGTTGTTTATCGCTCTACAATCTACACACATGCGCCATGTACCATCTTTCTTAGGAACTAGAATAACAAGAACTGCACAAGGACTAAGGCTTATGCGGATATAACCTTTGTCGAGTAGCGCTTGTACTTGCTTATGTATCTCCTTCGTCTCTTCGGGGTTCGTCCTATATGGCGCCCTATTGGGCAGCGAGGCGCCGGGGATCAAGTCTATTTGATGCTCAATACCACGCAGTGGTGGCAATCCTGGGCACCTCCTCCGGAAACACGTCGCTGAATTCCTGCAAAACACTAGAAACACCAAGAGAAATAGGGGTCATGTCGTTAGAAACCAAAACCTCACCCTTGTACATGATTACAAGAGGCATGGCTGTAGGATCCTCACTAAATTCTCTCATGTCCTCTTTGGTGGCTAATAAGACTAAAAAATTCACTCTCTCACTTTTCGTTATATCACTCACGACATTACAATTCTCTCGCCTATCTAGAGGTGCATCCTCCAAGTGTACTTCAGTCTTCTGACGAGATTCATTGACAATTTGTTGTGGTGACATAGGCTGTAAGTTAATTTTCTTGCCCTTGAACTCCAAGTGATATGTATTGGCACGGCCATTGTGTTGCACATAACGGTCATAGAGCCATGGCCGACCCAACAGTAGGTGACACACCGTCATAGGAACCACATCAAAATCAATGGAATCCTTATACGGTCCAATCTCAAAATCAACACGCACCATGTGGTTTACCTTCATCTCACCATTGTCGCTCAACCACTGAATGTAATATGGATGCGGGTGCGGTAGATACTTCAACTTCAGCTTGGCACACAACTCCTTACTTGCTAGATTGCAACAACTCCCGCCAACAATAATGACCTTGCAAGCTTTATTAAGACCAACTAGTGCCTTTGTTTGGAACAAATTGCAGCGTTGAGTAGATGCACTCGGCTGCACATTAAGCGCACGCTGTGACACACCAATAGTGCGAGCTTCAGACGGAAAAGCGTCTACACCATCACTGTCATAGTCATCATCTTCTGGAGCATTCGGATCAACATCATCTCCAGTCTCATACTCATTGTCCTCATTAATAATCATGACCTTGCGGTTAGGACAATCTCTCTTAAAGTGACCCTTGCCTCCACATGTATGGCAATTCATATCGCGGTTGCACGCAGTAGACATGATAGAACCACTCGTACTTGCAGCAGATTCGGACTTCTTTGTGTTGGAAACATTGGAGACCGGCTTGCTAGACGGAGTAGAGTAGGGTGCGGAACGCGAAGATGGTGCCGGCGCCGTAGGTTGGGGCGCCCTAGGCGTGTAGCGCCCAGCTCCCATAGCACGACCTTTTATTTGAGCTTCTTCAGCCAACTGTGCTTCAGCTTCTCTAGCATGATGTAGCAACTCATTCATAGTGGTGTAACTGTGATGACGAACAATGCCTTTGATATCATACTTCAAGCCATGTAGAAAACGCTACATTGTCATCTCAAGTGACTCACGGACACGGCCACGCTGCATAAGCATCTCCATCTCCATGAAATAAACATCAACAGTCGTCACACCTTGTCTCAATAGGGTCAACTTTTCATATATTGTACGCAAATAATTGGTGGGGACGAAACGAGCTTGCATAATGGCCTTCATCTCGCGCCATGTAAGAACCGGAAACTCGTTGTCTTCTTGACGAGCACATGTAACTCCATCCCACCAACGCAATGCATAACCATCAAATTCTGAGGAAGCGAGTTTCACCTTCCTGTCTTCAGTGTAGTCATGTAAGCGCCATAGCTTCTCAATCTTCAGCTCCCAAGTGAGGTATTCTTCAACATCAACTCCTGCTTCAAACTTGGGTATGGAGAACTTGGGCTTACACAAACCATCGTCTTGTTGTTGTGGATGGACACGGCGAGCTCCGAGTTCAACAAAGCCACGACCACGGTTACCACGTCCAACACCATGACCAACACCGTGAGCTTCATCCTGAATCTCAGGGTCTTCATCTTCTTGTTGCTGTTGTTGAGTGAGTTTTTCAACAGCTAGCTCTCTTTTAAGACTGCGCAAATATTGTAAATTTGAAAAAGAACGGAGGGAGTAGTTGCAAAGCTTGAAGACTGCGCTGGATATCCGTCATTTGATCTGTCATTGTAGTGACGGTCTCATTAGTAGCATCCAGCTTCTGGGAGATCTCCTAAACAGACCCCCTAAGCTCATCATCCTGAGTGCGGAATCCACGTCGCATCTCATTACGAAGAGCTTCATAATCCCTCCATGTCATCAGATCAGCGGCATCCTTGTCTTTCCGGTTAACAATTTTGGCATCACTAGAAGACATGGTTAGTAGGTTAGTGCACTAAATCAAAAATATATATGGTGGTACTCTCACAACTCACTCAAAACTGATAAGAAAAGGAAATCTTACCGCTCGAAATTGAATTAGTGTTGCTTACCACTTGTAGGAACAACTAGTGCACGGATGTAGCGAATCGAATATCAAGGGTATAAGAACAATCACACGACAAAGCATGATATATGTGGGGCTGTAGGTGGGCTACCTATTTGCACCAATAACAAGCTCTAGCGCTGACCGTAGACAACCAATGATACTCACACAAGGCGATAAATGTGGCAATGCAACTATATGGATGAAAGGTTGCAATGCACTCGAGAGACACTAGCAAACGAAACAGGCACAAGATTGCTCAACTACAGGTGCAGAAAAGTAAACTTAGGCCTTCACTTGAATCTTACTAGCACTTCACTTTGTCTTTTTGGATTTTTTTTGTAACACACGCAGCTATGTAACTCTTTTTACTTCTTTTCTATTTTGCTTTTTTTTTGACTCAACTCCTTGATAACACAGCCAACAGAAATTGCAAAGCACCAAAAACCTAACGAGCAGCCTGTCGAGCGGTAAAACTAGTCTCTTCTGGGGAAGTTCCTAGTCACTTTATATCGAAAGGGTGTGGCTATGGTTGGGAACAAGCACATTGTATGCTATGGGGACTCGGAGAAACAAAAACTACAACTAGATGATAGCGGTGACTCAAACCCTAACAATACTAGATGGAAGAAAAAGATATGCAAAAACAACTACGAAAAGCAACTAAAACTCGAAATTAGTGCAATCTAAGGCTATGGCAAACCCTAACCCTAACTTTTTTTGGCTTTTTCTGGATAGGAAACACTCACAACTCAACTATGGGGTGAATTGTGGATGGCTTACCGAGGAAACCCGAGAATCTGATACCAAGATGATAAGGGGTTGCCCGATCTTCTCAGTAAGCAATGGTGGTGATGATGATCACAGGATGAACACAACGGATGAAATCGATGATGAAGTGGATGATAACTTGTATGACGTTGTCGAGTCTCTCGATCGATCCCTGTCGCCAATGCAACAGCTCTCAACCCGCAAGATATTCGCAACTCCACACACTTGCGCACGTAGCCGCCGACCACGAAGCGGTAAGTTGCAACCGTCTAATTCCCAATGGAATAGCAGATCACACAAGACTTTCAGGGTTCAACACCAAATCAAGGCAATATGGTTTAGAGATTCAATAGAGTTGCAAAGCAATCAACTCTGAACTAGGGTTTATATTAAACGTGGTCTAAACCTAATTTGGGGCGTCCTGGCACTTATATAGGTTCAGGACGACCTCTGGTCGAAAAGATACAAAAATAACCGACCTAGATTAGTTCTGATCGAGACATTTCGGACTCGACGGTCTGGGGGCGGTCGAACCGGCTGGGGCCGTGCCGGTTGAAACCGGATCTCTCGTGACCGTTCTGGTGCCGCTTCTGGATAGTGGTTGGGACAAGCGGTCGGGTGGTGACCGTTCTAAGGTGCCGTTCTTCACAACAGCTTCGTCTTCATCTTGTAATGACGGAGGTAGTGGTGTAGTAGCAGGCATGTCCTCATCATCATGAAGAAAGATGGTGGATTGTTAAAGATGGAGAGTTTGCAACCGGGTAGGAAAGGTGTAATGTCCATCAATACTAAGATATTTTGGATTATACCAAACTACCATCTGGTGGAAATCAAGAAGACCAATGGTCACTACTAGGAAAAGGCCTATAACTGCAAAGGTTACCACCGGCGCACTCCATTTTAGGTACGCCGGTGCTATTTACCACTGGTGCGCCACTATATAGGGGCGCCGGTTATGCTCCCTTACCGCCGACGCACAACCATATTTGGTGCGCCGGGAGTAATTTGCGGCCAGGTTCGGGCCACGAAAAATGGGCAGCTTCTCGTACTGCCGGCGCACCACCATATTGGTGCGCCGGAGGTAATTTGATTACCCCTAGCACACCAATATGGTGGTGCGCCGGCAGTAGGAGGAGCAGCCATTTTTCCTCCACCCCCCCCCCCACCCTGTGGACCGCCTTTTCAGTTTTCGAAAAAATAAAAGAAAATGATAGAAAATTCAAAAAATAAAATCCTTCGAAATGCCCATGTATTATGTCATCTAGTTTTATTGAAAACATTTAAAAATAAATTTTGATATATTATGCAAAATGACATTATTTTTCGGTGAAACGGGATTTCTAGTTGATATATTAAATCTTTAGTTTGGGCGTAGGTTTACGCGGATCCTGCAGGAATTCGCCGCGTAAACTTTTAGGACTATTTCTAATTAGATTTGTTTGACTAGTTCGTCACATCCATAATAGATTAAGCAATCACGGGATGCTATCTAGTAGTCAGTGGATTCAGATTTGGCGATCTTGTGTCTAATTTGCCGGCTGTTGTGCTAGAGATCTTGGAGTTTTTTCTTTTATAGTTTGGAGACTTTTTGCCTTTCAGATATTTTATCTCTTGCCTTGTCTTAGTACTAGACTAGATGACCCCGTCATGAACAAATCTGGTAATATGATTAAAAAAAATCTGCAATACATGTTGTAACTTTCCCGATTGAAATCCTTGATCATATGAACCAAATAGTTATCTTTTTATAGAACTGGGATGTAGTTTTCAATGATTCCATGCCATGTGTTTGCCTTCATGACTCTATATGCTTAAGGAAAGACCAAATGTCTTGTAGTTAAGAAAAAAATCATATTTCAAAAGAAATCTTATCTGTGCAATTACTTGTCTTGTTTTTATCCTTTGCGCTAAAGAGGCATGAATTTTCTATCAAATATTTCTCCAAAGTAATAATTACATTTATATGTGTGGAAACTGGAAAGTTTGCTTTCTTAGTTCTTGCAAAAAAAGTGTTCTTAACTTCTTTCTTTCACCATTCAATAGTTATGTGCCTAACTATTCATGCTTTTTCTCCTAAAAGTATTGGTATTTTAGTAAGAAGGAAAAAATACAACTAATGCTGGAAAAAAAATTCGCATGCTAGAAGGCCACCTTGCTTCAGAATTTGCATGGTAGCTTTTCAAGAAGCTGAAGCACAAGAGTTGTTCTACGATGGGGCTAGTTGTGGCAGTTCAACCGTGTACCATCTTGGTGGACATGGTTGAAACAATCTGTCACCTGTAGGCTCCCTTCATAGCGTTGAGTCCTCTGGGTCAGTTCTCACCGTCTCAAGTTGCAACAGCGCTACCTTCTGTGTTCGTTGCAAATTGAGCGGAAATATGGTAGAACAGAAGGGATTTTTTTGATGTAGAGATATGAGATAGGAAGATTACTTGATCAAGGGAGCTTTGCAAAAGTTTACTATGACCGTAATGTCAAGACTTCACAGAGCGTTGCCATTAAGGTGATCGACAAAGAGAAGATCTTCAAGTGTGGGCTTATGGATCAAGTAAGGCGGGAGATATCGGTAATGAAGTTGGTAAAACATCCCAACATAGTCCAGTTGTATGAGGTGGTGGCCACAAAGACGAAGATATATTTTGTGCTAGAGTATGTGAAGGGGGAACAAGGTTCAGCGTGGAAGGTTGTGTTATCACCAGAATTTGACCAAGTCAGAGGTGGGCCGCGATTGGAGAAGGACTTGAAGATAAATACATGGAAGAAATACGTGAATCGGCCTTTTATACCAAGTTGGGCTAAACTGCCTATGTATCTGTAACATATTAGATCGCATCTTAGTTTAGAAGTTAGAGTTTTACCCGTGCACGGTTTAGTGCACGCCCACATTAGAAAGTCCCCCGGACTATAAATATGTATCTAGGGTTTATGGAATAAACAACAACCAACGTTCAACCACAAACAAATCTCGGCGCATCGCCAACCTTCGTCTCGAGGGTTTCTCCGGTAAGCACCATGCTGCCTAGATCGCATCTTGCGATCTAGGCAGCACTGCCCTCGTTGTTCATGCGTTGCTCGTGCTGAAGCGTTTTTGATGGCGAGCAACGTAGTTATCTTAGACATGTTAGGGTTAGCATTGTTCTTCATATCGATGCTATCGTAGTGCAACCCTCTGCTTACACCTCATCTTAGGTGTAGGGGCGCACCCCGCTGGTCATTATTTAGTAGATCTGATCCGTTACGTTGCTCCTTGATTCATCAAGGATTAGTTTAACATCCGCAATAGTTAGGCCTTACAAAGGGTTGGAGGATCCAGGCGTGTAGGGTGTAGTTTGCTAGCCCTAGACAGAAGTTCCGAGGATCAACCTCGTGTTGGTTTTTAGGCCCCGTCTAGGATCGGCTTACGATCACCGTGCGCGAGCGCGAGGCCCAATCGTGAGTAGGATGATCCGATTATGCGGTGAAAACCCTAAATCGTCGTAGATCTCATTAGCTTTATCTTGATCAAGCAGGACCACCATATATTCGGCCACCTTGGACGAATCATGGGTGGATCGGCTCTTTGAGCCGATTCACGGATAACCCGAGAGCCGATCGAGGCTCGTATTTAACGTGTACGTGTCCCTAGGAAACTAAGCGAGGCATCATCCACACCTTCCCGACCAGGTCGGTGGCACGCCCTTGCGATAGCATCGGACGTGTGACCAGGAGGCTTTGCGGGCCGTCGCTCGAGGACCGGGGCCAGCCGCAGCCCTAGTTGTTCCGCTCTCCGTGTTGACCCCGCGCCCGCCGGTGGGTTTCGACGTCAACACATTCGCACGCCGTGGGACAATCTTCAACATCCACCACAATCGCCATCTACATCCGAGATGGCGGAAAGCACTCCGGTCAAGTACGAGGACCTGACTGACGAGCTCAAAAAGAAGCATGACGAGATCAAGGCAGTCCTCGAAGCCGAACTCGCTCTTTCCACGAACCCGCTCCCATGGCGTCGTGGAAGGGGTTCTCACCTCGAAGGCGCACTCGATGGAGTGGACCTGTCCGCTCCGTCGAAGAACGCACCAGTGTCGCGTCGGAGATCAACTACATGGTGGCTCATTCGCCGCACCGCCACTCGAGAGCTGGTGAACACTTTAGAGCGTGTCGCTCCGCGCGGATTCAGAAATCATGAGCCACCGTATTCTCCGTCGGGACCAGCTGGGGACTTACAAGGGAGAGATGGCACTCCAGTCCCATCCACCGCTGCCATTCGCATGGGCAGCACCGGAAGTGCCGAACTCATCGGCATACGTCGTCTACAAAATTGGTGGTGATCCTAGTGACTACCAATTCCTAGGCGCCCAAGGAGATCCCGCACGGGTACGCGTGCGCATACATACCGACGGCAACACCCGGACACTCTCGAACCAGGGCGACAGGGAGCCTCGAACAGCAGAGGAACGTCGCGGCAGATCTTGAGAAGCAAACGTGGCTAGCCAAATACGCCCACCCGACGAACCTCCCGAGCTCTCCCGCTTGGCTCAGAATCGGAAAGCAAGCATGGCTGGCCAAGTATGCCACCCCGGCGAAGCTTCAGGGTCCATCGCCTTCGGCCATCACCGCGGATGAGATTTGTACGATCCTAAAAGACCAGTTCGGCCGAAAAGGAGGACAATCGGCTATACCAAGCCGTACCCCAACGAGTACGAATTGATTCCGCTACCTCCCAAATATCGGCTCCCTGACTTTACGAAGTTTAGTGGATCGGATGGTTCCAGCTCCATCGAGCATGTGAGCCGATATTTGGCACAGTGGCACATATCTCAGCGTCAGACGAGCTGCGTGTGAGGTTCTTCTTACGCCCTCACAGATCGGCTGGTGGTACACTTCGCGCCGAACTCAGTCCGGACCGGAAGCATTGGAGGAGCAGCTCCACCTTCGTATCACTCGAAGCTTCCGAGGCTGGTATTGCCGATCTTGCTCAAGTACGACGGCGGGAAACCGTGCGGAATACATCCAGTCAGACCATTAGGAACCGATGCTTTCGGTTCACGTAAGTGAGAAAGAAGCGGTCGAGTTGGCGTGTGGGTCTCTCATCATCGATCAAGGACGTGGCCTCCCGCGGACTACCCTTCATTAGCGCACATGGTGCGGAAGGCGCGTATGAACAGCGCCACCCGATGTTTATCAGACAAATTCAAGCGCGTGGTTACCATGGTTGACGCAGACGAGGATGAAGGTGCTCGGGAGAACGAGAGGTCGCAGTGGCTGAGTGGACTCGAGCGGCAGCCCAGTAACCTGCAAATGGGTGAAGCCACCAGGTCCTCCAAAAGGGTTCGACTTCGACGTGACTAAAACTGAGCAGATTTTCGATCTCTTACTCACGAGAAGCACATAAAGATACCCGAAGGCCACAAGGTTCCTACGGTGCAGGAGCTGAACGGAAAACCATACTGCAAGTGGCATAACACGTTCACCCATACCACTAACGACCGGGTGTGGCGTCGGCAGATCCAAGACGGTGATAGAAAATGGACGACTAATTTTCAACCAAGACGCCATGAAGGTCGACACACACCCCTTCCCCGCCGTTAACATGGTGGAGTATACTTACCATGGAGGGTGCCAGCCAGATCTCTCGTGCAATATCAACATGGTAGGGCTTGGACACCACTCTGGTAAGGATGGAGATGAGCAGCTATCTCATAGCAAAGACACAGAGGAAGCCGCTCCGCGCGATCGGCTCCGCCAAGATGGCAAGCGCTACGTCACAGAGGGAGAAGTGAGGAACATAAGATATCAACGACCTCTCTCTGATCACCTCCTCAACAAGTATGTGAGTCAGTACGACCAACGCCGACGATCCAGCGATGACGATGTAGGAGATCGTCTGGCTAGAGAAGCCAGAAGACATCGGCGGTACGATCGCGATGAGGAGGAGCACGAGCGCCATGCCAAGGAAAAGTCAAGGGAGCGAGACGACGAGGATAGGCACTGGACGTCCTTCTTCACACTGCTGGGACTCAGGAATGAGTCGATTGCCCACAATCGGCAATTGCCCAGAATGCAACCGGAAGAAGAAGGAGGCAGCCAACGTGTCCGTGTTCGAGCGCTTAGGCCTCTCCCGCCACAAAGCAGACGCGCTGAGTCCCCTCGATGGGAAGATCTCGAGGATTCAAAACGAGGGACAAGAAGAAGAAGACAGTACCACCGGCCAAGGTGGTGCCCCGATGGACTCAGCCGTTCCCAAAAGCGCAGGTTCAGCGATTGCGCGCGGAAGAAGCCGAAGGTTATACTTGCATACGAGGAAGGCACGACCTGATCTAGCTGCGAAAGTTCAGCGAACCCTGGATGAAGAGGGTCGGCCACAAAGAAAAGAGTGGCGCCCCAAGCAAAGGAAAGCCGATGATGAGACATCGGCTGGCACAAACATGGTGCTCGTCCTTCCTTCGAAGCTTAGTGCTCCACGATTACACGATGCACTCAAGGTGGACAACAGCAAGCGCACCAACATGATAAAGTCAGAGATTGGGCTGGTCTTATCCACTGGCCTGACCATGTAGCTGGAGCAAATCAACGAGCAAACGTGGCGAGGCTGATCCTTGTGATCGGCCCCAAAGATTTATGGAGGAACATTACAAAACCTTCATTGAATAAGCAATGTGAAGGCCGATTCCAGCAATCGGCCAAAATTATCCTTACTGTACATTCTACCTGGGTTCAACATTCGATCCAACAGGGAATACCTGAAGAGCCGATATCATCAAATCCTTTGAAAGAATCGGCTCGGGGGGCACCAGGTAAAGGATATGCAGTAGAAGCGTCTTACAAATGCCCAGCAGCCTAAGATGTCCTTTGATGGTGGGTATTGAAGTATGGGGGCCGATACAATCGGCCGTAAAAAATTGAAAAGATACAATCGGCCGTAAAAAATTGAAAATTTTTAAGCACAGCCGATGCGCAGACATCGACTTAAGAATGAGAAAGCCGATGCAGATTCTATGGAGCAGCCATCGAGTCACGTGGAGAGATTCTATGGAATTCCTCAGTGGAATTGTTTGGTGACCCCATTAGCAGAATCTTCAAGTTCAACGGTGCTGGCATGAGCATGCAGAACAGGATGAGGAGAACTCGACAAAGGGAGTTATTCTTTGCCATGAGAACAGCCGACGCTCGGGGGGCAACTCACCTTGAGAGTTCTTTGCTCTGGGGAGCCGATTCTATTGGGATCGGCTGGCTCTGCACTATAGCTTGGAGGCTAAGGATGACACATTGGGCGGGCTCGTTACTGCGCTTGCCTTGACCGAGGCTCGGGGGGCAGCTCGCCCTAAAGATCCTTCGTTTTGAGAAGCCAATTTCGTTGGGATCGGCTGGCTCTGTGTCACAACTCGTTTAGGAGATGGAGAATTCTTGCAGAATAGAGCCACCAATTTGAAGAGGAAGCCATCATAATTGATAGGCTTTGGGCCAGTTTGTTGCTGCAAAGAAAACAGAGTATCGCAAGGAAAGTTGTAGGCGATCAAGATTTTCAGCAATGGTCCTGAAGTTCTCTGGAAGGCATTGATTCTGGAGCTTTGCCGATTAGAACGAACATTAAGCTTTGGGGATCTGAATTGATCTATCTCGAACTTTATGATAAGAGACCGATGCGTTGCCATCGGCTCATTGATCATTGATCAGGCTAACGGTCGGCAAAGCCAGGATGAGGAAAAATCGGCCAAATTAGCATACAAGGAATCGGCAAGGTCGAATTAAGGAGAGTTCTTCATTGATAGCCAGATTTCTTACACAAAGAGCTAAGAGTGCTCTCAAAAGGAAATGCTAGGGGATACAGTGCCCCATCTACTACTACGGGTCCTATTCTAGGGATCCTATCTAAGGACTGTCACCACCCTCGTCGTCGCCCTCATCGGCGCTGCTACCGGCGAGCTCCTCGTCGCTGCTGATGAAGCCACCGGTAGCGTCTTCATCCTCCTCGTCGTCATCATCATCTGACCAGGCCCAACCTCGAAGGCGCTTGGCCGGTGGGTACCCGGTGTCGGAGGAGTCTGCTTCTTCGGGTTCTTCTGCTTCTCCTTCCTCTTCGTCGGAGGAAGGGTCTATCTCCCATGAGAGGAGGTCGTCTGCGCACGCCGCTTCCAGCTCCCCGTCAACGAGGAACCGGAGGTCTTCCTCCCCAATGGTGCGAGGTTCGTCGGCTTCTGACTCGATGGAGAAGTCCCATTCTCTCGCGTCCCAATGCTCAGGCGTGGGAGCATCATGGATGGCCATCTGATTGACCTCTGGCTCCGATTCGCTCGAGGAGGAAGACATGGCTGTAGAGGAAGAGGGTTTTCCGACGGGCGACTGGTTTGGAGCAAAGGGAATGGAGTGGTGAACCGTTTGGCACCGATAAATAAAGGAAGTGTAGTGGAGGTTTAATGCCATGACGGTTCTCGAGGACGTGATGCCGAAATTGTCAATTCATATAGAGAAGCCTAGGAGGCGAGGTGTAATGATGGGAGATTCTGCGGCAGTTCTGCTCTGCCACAACATGACCCGACGAAAGAAAAGCGTAATGATTTTGGAAATGTCATTTCCAAAACCAGGGGGGCATGTGTTATCACCAGAATTTGACCAAGTCAGAGGTGGGCCGCGATTGGAGAAGGACTTGAAGATAAATACATGGAAGAAATACGTGAATCGGCCTTTTATACCAAGTTGGGCTAAACTGCCCATGTATCCGTAACATATTAGATCGCATCTTAGTTTAGAAGTTAGAGTTTTACCCGTGCACGGTTTAGTGCACGCCCACATTAGAAAGTCCCCTGGACTATAAATATGTATCTAGGGTTTATGGAATAAACAACAACCAACGTTCAACCACAAACAAATCTCGGCGCATCGCCAACCCCTTCGTCTCGAGGGTTTCTCCGTAGCACCATGCTGCCTAGATCGCATCTTGCGATCTAGGCAGCACGAGCCCCCGTTGTTCATGCGTTGCTCGTGCTGAAGGCGTTTTTGATGGCGAGCAACGTAGTTATCTTAGACATGTTAGGGTTAGCATTGTTCTTCATATCGATGCTATCGTAGTGCAACCCTTGCATGTCTAGCCGCCCTTACACCTCATCTTAGGTGTAGGGGCGGCACCCCGCTTGGTCATTATTTAGTAGATCTGATCCGTTACGGTTGCTCCTTGATTCATCAAGGATTAGTTTAACATCCGCAATAGTTAGGCCTTACAAAGGGTTGGAGGATCAGCGGCGTGTAGGGTGTAGTTTGCTAGCCCTAGACAGGAAGTTCCGAGGATCAACCTCGTGTTGGTTTTTAGGCCCCGTCTAGGATCGGCTTACGATCACCGTGCGCGAGCGCGAGGCCCAATCGTGAGTAGGATGATCCGATTATGCGGTGAAAACCCTAAATCGTCGTAGATCTCATTAGCTTTATCTTGATCAAGCAGGACCACCATATATTCGGCCACCTTGGACGAATCATGGGTGGATCGGCTCTTTGAGCCGATTCACAGGATAACCTGAGAGCCGATCGAGGCTCGTATTTAACGTGTACGTGTATGCCCTGCAGAAACTAAGCGAGGCATCATCCACATGACCAGGTATAGGTCAGGTGGCACGCCTTGCGATAGCATCGGACGTGTGACAGGAGGCTTTGCGGGCCGTCGCTCCGAGGGACTGGGGCCAGCCGCAGCCCTAGTTGTTCCCGGCTCTACTGTGTTGACCAGTCGCTGCCCGCCGGTGGGTTTCTGACGTCAACAGGTTGAAAGAAGATGTTGCTCGCAAGTACTTCCAGCAGCTGACAAGGGATTAACTTGTCAATGCCTACAAGTTGTAGACTTGGGTTTTCGTAGAAGTAGAGGGCAAGTAGATCTTGAAGGTTTCAGCCGAAAAGGTGCTCGACCGCTAAAAAGCTAGGGTTTGTTGACAATGAGATTGATCATTTTTGTCCCTCGACTCCCCCTTATATAGGAGGCGGAGCCGAGGGTTTCGTATTACACAAGTTACAATTGTCGGGAAACTCTTTGAGTTCGACCCGTAACAATACAAATCTTCTTATTCCTAATCTCTCTCTGCTTGCCATAGTCGACTCTCTTATGGGCTTCCAGGCATCGTAATCTTCGGGTGATGGGCCTTCAGTAAACCCCGGGTACTATCTTCGGCAGGCCCATTCGGGATGCCTATGTCAGTAGCCCCCGAGATTTTGCTTGATTCGTAGAGTCGAGTAAAATCTCAACCGCCTTCTTCGAGTTATTTATAAATAACTTAGTCGGGACATACATATCTTGTGCAGGGATAATGGTAAATGGGGCTCGTTCATCTTACGGATCAGGTACCAGTTAACTGCTCTCGTGGCAAACCCGCAAAAACCAACTTCAAGGTCAAGTTCCTGGACATGACCCCGGAATACTGGCGTAATTCGACATGTGCCGCTTCAGGACTTATCCATGAATCGAATTCCAGTCATGTTTACAAAATCCACAACACGTCCGCTAGGAATGTTTCTTCGCATCTGTTGATACGGAAAAAAGTAGCAGAGCGCATTCTGGTGCGATACCACGCCACTCAGGACAAAACCTGGGGACTTACCTTCGTAAAGTTTTACGGCATCCAGAGTTTTTATCGCGACGGACGCGCTCCAGGAATATATTGTCGAGCACCTTTATCAGCTGTTGGAAACTTGGAATAGGCAATTTTGTCGAATCAATTAATGATAATATCTTGACGCTCCCGATGGGAGTATATGAAGAGTTATGTGTAACTCGAATTTCGGCGACCATCTTCCTCAGCATAAATTATCAGGTGCGCGACCAGCGCTCCCGATGAGAGTAGCCCCCGAGGCTATAGCCGAGTATTTGTACTTGGCTGTAGGCTCAACTTGTATTGCTTCTTCACTTGACGTCTTCAAAATCACGACTCCCGCTCTATCTTTATTTTATCGGGTGCGCGACCAGCGCTCCTGATGGGAGTAGCCCCCGAGGCTACAGTCGAGTATTTATACTTTGCTGTAGGCTCAACTTTTCTTCTCTTTTAAACGACCCTGTATTTCTCTTTTCATACCATCCTCTTATCAGAAGTACGAACAATACTTCTGATAAGAGTAGCCCCCGAGCATTTGAACAAACACTTGTATTTGATCAAAGGCTCCCGAAATTATTCTCTTTATACCATCAACATTTTCCCTGTTGCTATTTTTCAAAGGAGGCCAGCCGAAATTTTACTTATGGTGACATCAGTGCTGACGATGGCCACGATCGATGTATTGGGAAGGCGCGGGTTCTGTCGTGTCACTGACCTGTGGGTCCAAAACTCTGCGCCGTTTGACACGTTACACAAGTGGGGGACACACGTCCTCCACTTTTTCTCGCACGCGCGTTGTAGCGCCTGTCTAGTTACTTCACAGTGAAAGGACTGTTTTACCCCTGGAGAAACGTGGAATGCATAGGATCCATCTTTCCTTCATCCAACGGCGCGGCGGTTTGGTGACTCATTATAAATAGTCTCCTTCTTCCTCAATAATCCCCTTCGCTGCGCCGCTCTCTTTACCCTCTCTCTCTCCCGAGCCACCATTGCTGCTACCAAGCTTCTGTGCCCGTGCTCTTCTCCATTCTCCCAAGCACTCACTTTGATGCCACCACGCACGAAGCTTACAAAGCACACCGCGCCAGGAACCAACCCTTCGATGGAGCCCACAGAGATCTCTGGTTGGGAGAGATCCAAGATCTCCAACCAAGATCTGAATACCCTCAAGACACTGGGGCTGATGAAGAAGGAGGGAGGACTGATCTTTCCTGGCGAGGAGAGCTTCCCGATACCCCGCATCGGATATCGGGTAACTTTTGTCGACCACCTCATTTGCGGCCTCTCTGCCCCCATCCACGAGTTTCTTCGTGGTCTTCTCTTTATCTATGGGATTCAGCTGCACCAGCTGACCCCCAATTCTATCCTCCACATATCCATTTTCATTACTCTTTGCGAATGCTTTCTCGGGACCCATCCTCACTGGGGCCTGTGGAAACGCATCTTTTTTCCTCCGGCGCAACAGTTCTCACAATGTTGCCTACAATATGGGCGGCGTTGTTATCTGCGTCCGACCCGAAGTTGACTACTTCGACGTCAAATTCCCCGACTCCGTTCAGGGGTGGCGCCGGAGATGGTTATATATCCGGGAGGAGAATGTCGACTCGCAGGAGTACAACATCTCTCCTTTTGACGGAGCCGCAAAAATTTCCCGGCGCCGATCATGGGATGCCGAGGCTACCGATGACGAGAAAACGACGACAAATGCCCTGATGAAGCGCATCCACGAGCTTCAGAACACCCGCGGTAAAGAACTGTCGGGTGTTCAGATTACTACTCACTTCCTTAGGATTAGGGTGCAGGCTCGCAAGAACCCCCTCTGGATGTATGTTGGCGAAGAAGATGTTGATCGCGTATCCGAGGACCTTTCTGTGAAGGACTTGGAAAGGCTTGTTCGATGTTTTTCTTCGCTGAGCAAAAAGCAAGAGGTTCCAACTTCTTGTCGCGTGGAGCCGTATAGTGGTAACCACGCCCTCCCCGAAGTAAGTAACTTTTTCATCGTATTGTGCCTGCGATTTTCGACTGCTATGTTGTTTTCTTGTGTTTTTGTATTCACTTGCTGTTTTTCGACAGAACCACCAGACTCTTTCTTCTCCTCCTCCCCTTCCTGAGGGTGGAGAAGTGGATGAGCGAACCGTCATTACTGACGAGTCGATAGAATCCTCTCCCCCTGAACCTGAAGTCGCGGGATCTCGCAAATCCGCGGCTTCTTCTGACAAAGACACGGAAACAGATGCTTCTGAATCCGTGCGCTCTCATCCTTCCGTTGTTTCTCCTAAGAACAAGAGGAAGAGGAGTGAAACCAAAGACTCCGGCGCCTCCAAGAATCCTCTCCCGAAGATGAGGGTAACTTCGACCCTTACGACAACGCAGGCTCAGTTAGCTCGTAAGTTTCATTGTTGCTAACTTGGTACGTCGTATGTTTACTTGGCATGCTTATGTTCATATGTTCATATGTTGACAGTTCATAAACAGTGCAGTTGACTTCTGTCACAGCAGAGGGATCTATCAATGTGATTTGAAGCCTGAAAATTTTCTTCTTGATGGTAATCGCAACTTAAAGATCTCAGACTTTGGTTTGAGTGCACTTGCAGAATGCAAGAGACAAGATGGGTTGCTCCACACAACTTGTGGCACTCCTGCATATGTTGCTCCTGAACTAATTTGTAAAAAGGGTTATGATGGTGCAAAAGCTGACATCTGGGCTTGTGGAGTGATCTTATATGTGTTGTTGGCTGGTTATCTTCCTTTTGAAGACAAGAATTCGATGAATATGTACCGAAAGGTATACAAAGCAAAACTCAAATGGCCAAGTTAGTTTTCTTCAGAAGCCCGGAGGCTTTTGCGTCGCATTCTTGATCCAAACCCTAGTACGCGTATCTCATTTTCAGAGATCTTGGAAAATCCTTGGTTCAAAACAGGTCTTGATTCATAGCTAATTAGATTCATAGCTAATTAATTATAGCATACATACTGAGGATGTTGTTCCTGTTGACAAGGATCCAGTTTTTGATCCATTCAGTAGCAGCTGAGGCCACATGAGAGGAAGAGAACCTCACCAGTTTGAATGCCTTTGACCTCATTTCTCTTTCATCTGGTTTTGATCTCTCTTGTATGTTTGAGGACAACTCCAGCAAAGAGTCAAAATTTACATCTACCAGCACAACTGCAACAATCATCACAAAGCTCGAGGACATTGCAAAGAGCTTGCTGCTAAAGCTCATGAAGAAATATGGTGGATTGTTAAAGATGGAGAGTTTCACTAGAACACCAGTGTTCATATGAAAAAGAGGAGCGTGTCTTTCTCCAATGCAATGAATGCTAGGATCCGATTTTATTCAAACAAAAACAAAAACAAAAACAAACAGACGCTCCAAGTAAAGCACATAAGATGTGACGGAATAAAAATATAGTTTCACTAGAGGTGACCTGATAAGTTGTCGATGAAGAAGGGGATGCCTTGGGCATCCCCAAGCTTAGATGCTTGAGTCTTCTTGAAATATGCGGATGAACCACGGGGCATCCCCAAGCTTAGACTTTTCACTCTTCTTGATCATAGTATATCATCCTCCTCTCTTGACCCTTGAAAACTTCCTCCACACCAAACTTAAAACAAACTCATTAGAGGGTCAGTGCATAATCAAAAATTCACATGTTCGGAGGGACACAATCATTCTTAACACTTCTGGACATTACCCAAAGCTACTGAAAGTTAATGGAACAAAGAAATCCACTCAACACAAGAAAAGAGGCAATGCGAAATAAAAGGCAAAATCTGTCAAAACAACACCCGTAAAGACGAATTTTTTAGAGGCACTAACAGGCTCAGATGAAAAGCTCAAAACTAATGAAAGTTGCGTACATATCCGAGGATCACGCACGTAATCGGCAGATTTTTTTGATTCTTCTACAGAGAGATCTACTCAAATTCGTGATGTAGAAATTTGTTTCTGCGCAGAATCCAAATCTAGTATCAACTTTACTATTAGAGACTTTACTTGGCACAACAATATGATAAGGAGAGGTTGCTACAGTAGTAACAACTTCCAAGACTCAACAAAACAGTAGTAAAAACATACATGGGTTATCTCCCAAGAAGTGCTTTTATTTAACGCCTTTCGCTAGGCGCGAAAGTGCAAATCAAGTAACATCAAGAGAAGAAGCATCAACATCATAATTTGTTCTAATAATAGAATCAAAAGGCAACTTCATTCTCTTTCTAGGGAAGTGTTCCATACCTTTCTTGAGAGGAATTGATACTTAATATTTACTTCCTTCATATCAATAACAACACCAACAGTTCGAAGAAGGGTCTTCCCAAAATAATAGGACAAGATGCATTGCATTGATATTCAAGACAACAAAATCAACGGGGACAAGGTTATTGTTAACCGTAATGTGAACATTATCAATCCTCCCCAAAGGTTTCTTTATAGAATGATCAGCAAGATTAACATCCAAATAACAATTTTTCAATGGTGGCAAGTCAAGCATATCATAAAGTTTCTTAGGCATAACAGAAATACTTGCACCAAGATCACATAAAGCATTACAATCAAAATCATTGACTTTCATCTTAATGATGGGCTCCCAACCATCTTCCAACTTCCTAGGCATAGAAGCTTCAAGTTTTAATTTCTCTTCTCTAGCTTTAATGAGAGCATTTGTAATATGTTTTGTAAAAGCCAAATTTATAGCACTAGCATTAGGACTTCTAGCAAGTTTTTGTAAAAACTTAATAACTTCAGAGATATGACAATTATCAAAATCTAAACCATTATGATCTACAGTATTCTGAAAAATGTCAGCACTTTTATCACAAACAGTTTAGTTTCAGGCAATTTTGCACGCTTTGTACTAGGAGTAGAAACATTGCCAACACCAATTATTTTACCATTGATAGTAGGAGGTTTAGCAACATGTGAAGCATCATCATTACTAGTGGTGGTAATAGTCCAAACTTTAGCTACATTATTCTCTTTAGCAAGTTTTTCTTTTTTTTTTCTTCTCTTTCCCACCTAGCATGCAATTCAGCCATCAATCTAATATTGTCATTAATTCGAACTTGTATGGCGTTTGCTGTAGCAAGAATTTTTTTATCATTATCCTCAGGTTTAGCAGCCATTTTATTAATTAAAGACGATTTTGATTCAGACATGTATCAGATTCGGTTTTCAGCATTTGAAAGTTTAGTTTGCAAACCAGAAATTTCCATATTCAAATTTTCAAGTTGATTTCCTATATTTTTCAACAAGGCAGATTGTTCATTCATAGTTTTAGTAAACAATTGATTTTGCTCATATTGTGATTGCATAAAGCTCTTAATAGCTCTTTCAATTTCTAGCATTTTTTCCTCACTAGGCAAAACAGATCTACCATAAAAATTACCACTATTAGAAGGATATGGCATATAGTTGTTACCAAAATTATTCCTATAAGCATTGTTGTTGAAATTACTATTTTTAATGAAGTTCACATCAACATGCTCTTCTTGAGCAACCAATGAAGCTAAAGGAACATTATTAGGATCAACATTAGATCTACCATTAACAAGCATAGACATAATAACATCAATTTTATCACTCAAGGAGGAGGTTTCTTCAATTTACCTTCTTACCTTTGGAGTCTTTCGGTGTGCCATTCAGAGTAGTTGATCATCATATCATCAAGAAGTTTTGTTGGCACCCAAAGTGATGGACATAAAAGTACCTCCAGCAGCTGAATCCAATAGGTTCCTCGAAGAAAAATTTAATGCATAGAAGGTTTGGATGATCATCCAAGTAGTTAGTCCATGGATTGGGCAATTCTTCACCAAAGATTTCATTCTTTCCCATGCTTGGGCAACATGTTCATTATCCAATTGCTTAAAATTCATAATGCTACTTCTCAAAGATATAATTTTAGCAGGAGGATAATATCTACCAATGAAAGCATCTTTACATTTAGTCCATGAATCAATACTATTCTTAGGCAAAGATAGCAACCAATCTTAGCTCTTCCTCTTAAGGAGAAAGGAAACGATTTCAGTTTTATAATATCCCCATCTACATCCTTATACTTTTGCATTTCACAAAGTTCAACAAAATTATTAAGATGGGCAGCAGCATCATCAGTACTAACACCAGAAAATTGCTCTCTCATAACAAGATTTAGTAAAGCAGGTTTAATTTCATAAAATTCTGCTGTAGTAGCAGGTGGAGCAATAGGAGTGCATATAAAATCATTATTATTGGTGCTAGTGAAGTCGCACAACTTGGTGTTCTCAGGAGTATTCATTTTAACAGTAATAAAGACAAATAAAGCAAACTAAATAAAGTAAAGTAAAGCAAGTAACTAATTTTTTTGTGTTTTTGATATAAGAAGCAAACAAGACAGAAAATAAAATAAAGTAAAGCAAGACAATAAACAAAGTAAAGAGATTGGATGTGAGAGACTCCCCTTGCAGCGTGTTGATCTCCCCGGCAACGGCGTCAGAAAAAGAGCTGCTTGTGACGGTAAAGTCCGTTGGGAACCTGATGACCCACAAGTATAGGGGGTGTATCGTAGTACTTTCGATAAATAAGAGTGTCGAACCCAACGAGGAGCAGAAGGTGTTGACAAGCAGTTTCGATGAAGGATTCATGTAAATGCTCACAGACAAGTATTCAGGGGTTTTGATATAGCAGATGAAATAAGTACAAGTAAGTAAAGTGCGAGAGAAATAATTGCAGCGAATGGCCCAATCCTTTTTAGCACAAAGGACAAGCCGGTTTGTTTACTTATAATGACCAAACGTTCTTGAGGACACATGGGAATTTAGTCTAGTGCTTTCGCTTCATATAGCTGATTAATCTTCATTGTTTTGATAAGTGTTGTGTGGGTGAACCTATGCTAATGTACCGCCCTTCCTAGGACTAATACATACTTGTGATTATACCCCTTGCAAGCATCCGCAACTACAAGAAAGTAATTAAGATAAATCTGACCACACCCTTAAACTCTGAGATCCTGCTATCCCTCCTGCACCGATATACCAACGGGGGTTTAGGTTTCTGTCACTCCGGCAACCCCGCAATTGGCAAATGAATACAAGATGCATTCCCCTAGGCCCATAAATGGTGAAGTGTCATGTAGTCGACGTTCACACGACACCACTAGAAGAATAACACCACAACTTAAATATCACAACATTGAATACTAACCAACATAATTCACTACTAACATTTAGACTTCACCCATGTCCTCAAGAACTAAACGAACTACTCACGAGACATCATATGGAACACGATCAAAGGTGATATGATGATGAATAACAATCTGAACATAAACCTTGGTTCAATAGTTTCACTCAATAGCATCAATAACAAGTAGGAATCAACACCGGGTGAGTTTCCCCTATCAAACAATCAAGATCAAACCCAAATTGTTACAGCGGTGATGAGGTGCAGCGGTGGAGAGGCGGTGATGATGATGATGATGATGGTGATGATGATGGAGATGATGTCCAGCTCGATGACGGTGACGATGGCGTCGATTTCCCCTCCGGGATTTGGCGGATTCCTGCCGCCGGAGAGCTCTTTCTCTCTGGTGTTTTCCGCCCCGCAGAGGCGGCTGTGACTCTTCACGACTATCCTCTGGGGCTTAGGTTTCGGGACGAAGACGTACGCGAAGAAAAGGAGGCGAGAGGGGGCTGTGGGCCCCCTCTGGCGGCGCGGCCGGGCCTTGGGCCGCGCCGGCCTATGAGGTGGGCCACCTCGGTCCCCTCGGCTCCCTTCTTCGTCTTCTGGAAAAATAGGATTTTTCATATAATTTCCGTCAATGTTGATCTTACGAAATATTGCATTGACGGTGCTTTTCCAGCAGAATCCTGCTCCGGTGCGCGATCCCCAAATAATCATGAAACATGCAAAATAGATGAAATAACATAAGTATCATCTCCAAATATGAAATATATCAATGAATAACAGCAAATTATGATATAAAATAGTGATGCAAAATGGACGTATCAACTCCTCCCAAGCTTAGACTTCGCTTGTCCGCAAGCGAAACTGAACTCGGTAAACAAGACCACATGTTTATGGAGTGAAGAGTCGATAAATAAAATACGAACAAGAAGCATCATATTCATTCACACAAGACATTCTAATAAACAACTTCCTCATATAATTCAACTTGAAACAAGTGGAAGGTAATCACAAATAAAGGTGCATAAGGAATCATAATTGGTGATGGAAAACTTTGTTCTTGGTCAGAACGTTACAGATTATACTTATCTATTGAGCAGCGCTCTCATATTAAAGCTTATAATAAACTTGCATACTCAATCATAGTAATCTCCTCATAATCATCGATAACTTTCAAAGCTGTATTCATTCAGATAAAATTTGTACTAAACAAGGAAAAGTAAAAGGCATAATGAAATAGATCACAATATAAATGGTTTGATCACAACAACTCAAATGCTTGCCTCGAGATGGAGGGAAATAGGTTTCCGACTCAACATAAAGTAAAAGACAGGCCCTTCGCAGAGGAAAGGGATTAAATCATGTGCTAGAGCTTTTCGAGTTTTGAAATCATATAGAGAGCATAAAAGTAAAGTTTTGAGAGGTGTTTGTTGTTGTCAAGAATGGTAGCGGGTACTCTAACCCTTGCCAAACAGACCTCCAAGCGGCTCCCATGAAGGATGTCATCTCTACCAGCAAGGTAGATCATCCCTCTTCTCTTTTGTTTACACATGTACTTTAGTTTATTTAAGGATAACACTCCCCCAACCTTTGCTTACTCAAGCCATGGCTAACCGAATCCTCGGGTGCCTTCCAACAATCTCATACCATGGAGGAGTGTCTATTGCAAAATTAAGTTGCTTATGAATCAGGGCAAAACATGTGAAGAGAATTATTAATGAAAGTTGATTAATTGGGGCTGGGAACCCTGCCAGCTCTTTTTGCAAAATTATAGGATAAGTGGATGAAGCCACTAGTCCATTAGTGGGCCCTAACAAGATTGAAAGATAAAACACCACATACTTCCTCATGAGCTATAGAACATTGACACAAATAAGAGGTAATAGCTTTTGAATTGCTTAAAGGTAGCACATGAAGTATTTACTTGGAATAGGGAAATACCACAAAGTAGGTAGTTATGGTGGACACGATGGCATAGGTTTGGTTTAAGGGTTTGGATGTACGAGAAGTATTCCCTCTCGGACAGGTCTTTGGCTAGCAAGGTTAATTAGCAAGCATAAGAGTCGAGGGAAACAAACAAATATACATGTGATAGAAACAATCATGCATCTTACTTGTAAGCACAAACAATTTTAACTTAAGAATACTAAGCTAAGAACTAACAATAAAGATAGTAACATATCTACATGTATTTCCTCTTCTCTACTTAAAACTCAAAGTGTTGTTGCTATTGATCAATGCTAAGTTTGCCAAAACCAAATAGATTTACTCAATGCTCCCAAAGTGATACCCCTACTAACAACAAGATCAATCATATAATAGAGATTGCAAACTAAAATAAGATGTGCAATATGTAAATGATAAGACTTCTCATTAATATTCCATAACGATAACTCACACCAAGGGATACATAGATAACCAACTAAAGAGAGATACTTCCATACCGCAACACATCTTATATGATAACTTCCCTACTCATGATATGACACTACTTGAAAGTAAAAAGATAAAAGATAGTGATGATGTGATACCGCGGCACTCCCCAAGCTTGGAACAAACCAAGGGGATGCCAATACCGATGATGAATTACTCCTTCGGTGATGATGGTGAATCCTTGCCATCATCAGACTTCCAAGGAAGAGGCTCTCCATCAACAAAAGACATCTTGGTCTCCGGAATCCTGAAACTAGCAGCATAACTTATGCGTTTAAACCTGTTTTCATACTCACAGTTTTGATTACATCATAGAGTTGAGCTTGGAGTTTGTTGGTGGTGTCGTGAAGCGAGAAGATATCGTCCCACAACTTTGCAGTCTCCTTCTTGTGTCCATCAATAAGTTCAGACACAATCTTGTGAAAGATGTCCACTTCACGCTCAGCCATCTTCTTGTAGTTGAAGACCTCTTGTTCTAGTTTCTCCACCCGTCTTCCAAGCTTCCTTCTCCTTTAGGACCCTGGACATCTTTGATCTGCAACTCTCCATCTACGAGCAGCAATTCCTTGGGGTGCATCTTCAGCTCGTTCATGTACGGGTTGACGACGTCCTCAAAGAAGCTGTCCTTCGGAGTTCCCGACGAAGACATGGTGGATCTAGATCCGAAGCAGATCCTGGCAGAAACAGTCGAAACAAAACACGAGAAAACGATATACGGACCTCCGGGTCCGGGAGATTATATAGCACAATTTTCACGTCGAAGGAAAGTACCAGTCGAACAAGAGTCGAGAGGGACAACGAGGCGGTGTCCTCACGGGCGGCGCGGCCAGCCGGGGCCGGCCTGTGGGGGCACGCCCTCGTGCGTCTCCTCCACTCCATTTCGATCTCGTAATTTTTCATATTTTCCAAAAGTTGCAAAAACATTGTTCGGAAAGTTAAACGCGGACTTTTTCTTACCAGAACTGTTACCTATTCAAAGTCGGACTCTGCAGGACTGTCAACTTGGCCTTTGATGAAAGCTTCGGAGTTACCACTTGAATAACATCAACATCTTCATTGTAAGAATCACCCGAGATATAATTCTTGAGTCTTTGTCCATTCACCACTTGTGTGGCATTACCTTGCAGAGAGCTAATTTTAATTGCTCCTGATCGATACACCTCATCAATGACATATGGTCCTTCCCATTTTGAGAGTAATTTCCCTGCAAAAAATCTGAGACAGTGACATGGGCATACCCTTCGGGTACCCATTATTAGTATACCTGGCTCGGCCCAATATGGAGAAGACCAAATATGGAGAAGGCCCAACAAGGCAACCCGAAGAAGTAGTCGACTAGGACTCTTGTAAAACCCTAGGCTGGTTGCATATATAAAGCTAGCCAGGGTACCCGAAATAAGGAGGACAACAGATAGACAGAATATAGATAACACATCTCCACCTACGGTGGCACCCTGTAAACACATCTATGATCATATACTAGATTGCTAGCAGCACGTAGGGATCCTCCACCAAGAGGACCCGAAGCTGGGTACGTCGTGTGCCTAATCTCGCTCCCGGAATCTCCATCGTCGCTCTCTCCCGAAACCCAAGTCTACAATACGTAGGCATTGCCGAGGTGCTCCCTCGTCAATTGGCGCCGTCCGTGGGGATTGCGGCGTTTGGATTTTGTGATCCGGGCGGGATCTCTCATCATCAATAACGTCTAGATCACGTCTAATCGGCAGCATCCTCATCAACAACGGCGGCTACTTCGTGGAGGCTCTGGCTAAAACCGCATGTGCGTGGTGGTGCGGAACATCAATCCACGATGGCGGCTAGATCGCATCTGGCCGAGTTATCTTCATCAGCAAACTTCAACTGGCGGCAATCCTTCACCATGCTTGGTCCCGTGCGATCGAGTCCTCGAAAGCACCAAAATTTCTTCGGCACCATCACTCGACATACTGAAGCAGCAATCCAGCAATCCAGGACAACTCAAGTTCCAAGAAAAGCAAAAGCGATCAGCACTTAGTTTGGCTCTAGGTACTGTGCGATCAGGCAAGGACAAGCAACCAGATGTGCTTACAATTTCCACGAAGGAGAAAGATCAAGGGTATCAAGTCCCGAGGAAGAGCACACCTCGATTTTGCTTTCCTCAATTACTACTTCATGCCGATAAACTCAGCTAAGTTTTTAACTTATCTACTGTTACTTTTCTCTCGTTAAAAGAAAAAATAAGTTTCAGCCATACGTCTCGTGATATAACTAGTCTACTTTGTACTAGCGACATTGGTCTTTTTCGCTATTTGTGTATGTACTCTCCACGCCCAACGCCGATTAATCGACACGGCACCACTGTAGACCGGACGCTTTCGCGGATTTGTAGTCATGGACTCATCCCGTTCGGACATACCGTCACGACTTCGTCATCTGACAAAGAGATCATCAGGTGCTATATTTCTAATTAAGTACTATCCGTAAAATTTATTTGGCCAAATATTTTTCGGTTTGTGCTGTTATTTGCGCGCAGATTTCTGCGCTCCAATACAACTTCAGATCGGAACAAGCTCCGATTACTTCGCTGCGCACAGTCGCATACTCGGGGGCTCGTCCGCCGAAAATCGACTGCGTTCACTCTCTTCTCGTGGGAGCTCGCTCGCCGCGAACTTCGACTGCGTCATCATCTGTATCCGTCACATCGATTGCGTCATCTTCATCGACCACTTCCGGCCGGGTGCCGGGCGACTACATCAACTGTGTCCGCCACATGACTTTCTTCCACGTCGGCTCCACCGCATCCGATAAAAAAAAGCTAAGTATTTCTTTTTCGAGAGTCAATTATTATTTACTTTCGCTACACCCAAAATATCCGGGGGCTGCGCCATTACTTCATCATCACAAATATACTCGGTTACTTGGTGAATTTCTTTTTCTTCGGCTATGGATATATCTTCTCCGGCTAAGTGGAATTATTTTCTCCGGCTTCGTGAAATTATTCGGCTTAGTGGATTTCTTCGGCTCAGTGGATTTATCTTCTTCGGCTCTGGATATATTTTTTCTGGCTCAGTAGATTTAACTTAGTGGATTTATTTTCTTCGGTTCAATGGATTTATTTTCTTCAGCTTAGTGGATCTATTTTCTTCGGCTCTGGATATATCTTCTCCGGCTCAATAAAATTATTTTCTTCGGCTCAGTGGAATTGTTTTCTTCGACTTAGTGGATTTATCTTCTTCGGCTCAGTGGATTTATTCTCTCGGATTACTGGATTGGTTTTCTTTGGGTTATTATTGGTTCACTTATACAATATTACCCGAGGTGTTTCTGGGTCAATGGATTCATCTTCTATGGTTATTACTGGAACTATTTTCTTCGGCTCAATGGATTCATCCTCTATGATATCAACGGATTCATCTTTTATGGTTATTACTGAATTATTTGGGTCAATGGATTCATCTTCTATGATATCAGCGGATTCATCTTCTATGATTATTACTGGATTCTTCGGGCCAATGGATTCATCCTCTATGATATCGACGGATTTATCTTCAATATATGCACTATATTTAAATGGCGTAATCTTCAATATGGATTCATCTCAAATACTTCATCTGGGATTCATCTTCGTATATTATTGTCTATGGCTTCATCTTAAATGGCTTCACCAAATATGACGCCGCGATTCCATCAACTTATTTTGACGTCACGCCTAACGCTCGGGGGCTCGACAACGATTTCGCCTCGGGTCACGACTGCGACACAACAATCATGACATCACCTCAGCAACGCTCGGGGGCTCGGCTATTTCTTCATCAACAATTTCGCGGCATCCACTTTTGCTATTTGGTGACACTCGAAGACTTCATCGCGCCGACTCCGTCGTGCCCAATAAGCTAAGTGTTCCTTTGATTTGCATAAAGTTGATTATCATTTACTTTCGCCGCACCCGACACTCGGAGGCTGCGCCATACTTCTTCACTTTACATCTCAGGTCGACAGAAAGAATAATTGCGCCTACAAAAAAGTCTTCAAGGATGAACCCGACGAAATCTTCTTCATGGAGGAACCCGACGAACTCAAAAGAGAACCCGACGAAATCTTTTTCAGGGAGGAACCCGACAAAATCTTGAGAGAACCCGACGAAATTGTCTTCAAAAGAGAACCCGACGAAATCTTATTCAGGGAGGACCCGAAGAAATTTTCCTGAAGGAGGAACTCGACGAAATTTTCATCAAGGAGGAACCAAAAAAAAAAGATGGACAAATCTTCGGGTCCATTGACTCGTCATATTCATCCGAGCAAGAGCATCGGTGATGAACCCGACAATATAGAAGAATCCAATATATTCGGCTATCTCATCAAGCCCGAGAGAAAAATAGAAGAACCCGCGAAATGGGTCATTGCATCAGCCGAACAAGGCACTTGACAAAATATTCTCAGAGCGCCAAAGTCGCGAATAATCTCTGAATGCCGCAAAACTCTGCGAAGGTAAGACCCGGGTCCGTCTGTGTGGCGTGGCATCGCTAAAGCTCGCTACTTTTTTCCACATCAGATGTGAAGAAATATCCGGACGCTGTGACCCGATAAAACATGAGGCTCGACAGATGGTAAGACCTTAAGCGGCACCGTCGAAGCCTAGTATCCCGAGATCATGTCCAGGGACGTGATCTTGAAGTAGGTTTTTGCGGATTGCCACTAGAGCAGTTAACTAGTACCTGATCCGTCAGATGAACTAGCCCCAATTACCATTATCCCAGTACAATATAGATATGGATGTCAAATAAAAATAGCAACGGCCTGGAGTCGATAAAAAGAGGGGTTGTGCCAAGTTCTTTATCGAGTAGTACAACTCGAGCCTATGCCCAAGTGCAAGCACCTGCCCATAGGCTCGGGGGCTACTCTTATCGAGATTATTGTTCACCCTCCCGAGAAGATACAAGAAAGAAGAAAAATTGTGGTGTCGATTAAAGCAAGTTGAGCCTACACCCAAGTGCAAACACTTGGCTGTAGCCTCTGGGGCTACTCCCATCGGGAGCGCTGGTCGCGCACCCGATAGAAAAATAATTTCGGTAGCATCTATGACAATTAAGGTTTGTAGACTCAACTCGATTCTACGACTCGAGTGGAGCCTACTCCCATCGGAGCACATGGATTTCATCAAGTCCTCTAGAAATATAGTTAAGTTCTTCATCGAGTAGTACAACTTGAGTCTATGCCCAAGTGCAAGCACTTGCCCATAGACTCGGGGCTACTCCCATCGGGGCGCCGCGCGCACCGACGAGAAAAATAATTTCAAGAATCGTCGACATCATCTACGCTACACATGATCTACGACATGGACCGCCTTGTATTTCTTCGACTTCGGAGATGGTTATGCTTGAGTTTCTACGCAAGTCTTCGACTTCCCTATAAACTCGGGGGCTCTGACATGGGCATACCCTTCGGGTACCCATTATTAGTATACCTCGCCCAATATGGAGAAGACCAAATATGGAGAAGGCCCAACAAGGCGAAGAAGTAGTCGACTAGGACTCTTGTAAAACCCTAGGCTGGTTGCATATATAAAGCTAGTCAGGGTACCCGAAATAAGGAGGACAACAACAGAATATAGACAACACATCTCCGCCTACGGCGGCACCCTGTAAACACATCTATGATCATATACTAGATTGCTAGCAGCACGTAGGGATCCTCCACCAAGAGGACCCGAAGCTGGGTACGTCGTGTGCCTAATCTCGCTCCCGGAATCTCCATCGTCGCTCTCTCCCGAAACCCAAGTCTACAATACGTAGGCATTGCCGAGGTGCTCCCTCGTCAACGAGACCGATACAATAGGACTTTATCTCCAACATTAAATTCTCTTTTGATAATTCTTCTATCATGCCATTTCTTAACTTTCTCTTTAAAGAGTTTAGCATTTTCATAAGCTTCACTTCTCCATTCATCTAGAGAACTCAACTATAGCAGTCTCTTCTTACCGGCAAGTTTGAAATCTTTATTTAGTTCTCTTACAGCCCAATAAGCTTTGTGCTCTAGTTCTAAAGGTAAATGACAAGCTTTTCCATAAACCATTTTATAAGGCGACATACCCATAGGATTTTTATAAGCAGTTCTATAAGCCCATAGTGCGTCCTTCAATTTAATAGCCCAGTTCTTTCTAGATTTATTAACAGTCTTTTGCAAGATAGATTTAATCTCTCTATTTGATAATTCTACTTGCCCACTAGTTTGAGGATGATAGGCGGAAGCAATTCTATGATTAATACCATATTTAGCAAGAGTTTTTCTAAAACCACCATGAATAAAATGAGAACCTCCATCAGTCATAATATATCTAGGAACTCCAAATCTAGGGAAAATAATATCTAAAAGCATTATTAAAGAGGTCTCACCATCAGCACTTTTTGTAGGTATGGCTTCCACCCATTTAGTAACATAATCAACAACAAGTATATGAGTGTTACCTTCTGAAGAAGGGAAAGGACCCATGAAGTCAAATCCCCAACAATCGAATGGTTCAATAACAAGAGTATAATTCATAGGCATTTCATTGCGTCTGGAGATATTACCAACCCTTTGACATTCATCACAAGATAAAATAAACTTCCTTGCATCTTTGAAGAGAGTTGGCCAATAAAAACCTGATTGTAGAACTTTTGCGCGGTTCTATCTCGGCGTGATGTCCTCCATAAACACTACCATGACATTTACTCAATATCTCCTGTTGTTCATATTCGGGAACACATCTTCGCAATACCATCCACTCCTTCTTTATATAAGTGTGGGTCATCCCAAAAATAATGCCTCAAGTCATAAAAGAATTTCCTCCTTTGCTGAGCTGAAAAGGTTGGAGGCAAGTACTTGGATACAATAAAGTTAGCATAATCAGCGTACCAAGGACTATCTCGCGAGCTCACCTTTATTACAGCCAATTGTTCATTTGGAAAACTATCATTAACAGGAACAGGATCATAAGCAATATTTTCCAATCTAGACAAATTATCAGCAACAGGATTATCAACACCTTTCCTATCTATAATATGCAGATCAAATTCTTGCAAAAGAAGTACCCATCTAATAAGCCTTGGCTTAGCATATTTCTTTGTCATAAGGTATCTAATTGCAGCATGATTAATATGAATTGTAACTTTTGAATCAATGATACGTCTCCGACGTATCGATAATTTCTTATGTTCCATGCTACTTTATTGATGATACCTACATGTTTTATACACATTATATGTCATTATTATGCGTTTTCCGGAACTAACCTATTGACGAGATGCCAAAGTGCAGTTTTTTTCTGTTTTTGGTTTCAGAAATCCTAGTAAGGAAATATTCGGAATCGGACAATCAATGCTCACATCCTATTTTTCACGAAGCTTCCAACACCCGAGAGCTAGCAGAGGGGGCCCAGGGCCACTAGACACTAGGGCGGCGCGGCCGGGGGGGCCCGCGCCTGTGTGTCCGCCTCGTCGACCCTCCGACTCCCGCCTCTTCGCCTATATAAGGTCCCCGACCTAAATCTTCGATACGGAAAAACCACGGCACGAGAAACCTTCGAGCCGCCGCCATCGCGAAGCCAAGATCTGGGGGACAGGAGTCTCTGTTCGGCACGCCGGCGGACGCGGGAAGTGCCCCGGAAGCTTCTCCATCGACACCACCGCCATCTTCATCAACGTTGTTGTCTCCCATGAGGAGGGAGTAGTTCTCCATCGAGGCTCGGGCTGTACCGGTAGCTATGTGGTTCATCTCTCTCCTATGTACTTCAATACAATAATCTCATGAGCTGCCTTACATGATTGAGATTCATATGATGATGCTTGTAATCTAGATGTCATTATGCTAGTCAAGTGGATTTTACTTATGTGATCTCGGAGACTCCTTGTCCCACGTGTGTAAAGGTGACAGTGTGTGCACCGTGTGGGTCTCTTAGGCTATATTTCACGAATACTTATTCATTTTATGAATGGCATAGTGAAGTGCTTATTTATATCTCTTTATGATTGCAATGTGTTTTGTATCACAATTTATCATGTGTGCTACTCTAGTGATGTTATTAAAGTAGTTTATTCCTCCTGCACGGTGTAATGGTGACAGTGTGTGCATCGTGTAGTACTTGGCGTAGGCTATGATTGTGATCTCTTGTAGATTATGAAGTTAACTATTGCTATGATAGTATTGATGTGATCTATTCCTCCTTTCGTAGTGTGAAGGTGACAGTGTGCATGCTATGTTAGTACTTGGTTTGGTTATGTTGATCTGTTATGCACTCTAAGGTTATTTAAATATGAACATTGAATATTGTGGAGCTTGTTAACTCCGGCATTGAGGGTTCGTGTAATCCTACACAGTTAGTGGTGTTCATCATCCAACAAGAGGGTGTAGAGTCTAGCATCTATCTATTTATTCTGTTATGTGATCAATGTTGAGAGTGTCCACTAGTGAAAGTATGATCCCTAGGCCTTGTTCCTAAATACGCTATCGCTGCTTGTTTACTTTTACTGCATCTTTACTTCCCGCAACATTACTACCATCAACGCACGACAAGCACTTTTCTGCGCATTCTTCACTCATATTCATTCATACCCTGTATTTCACTATCTCTTATGAACTAGTGCACCTATTAGGTGTGTTGGGGACACAAGAGACTTCTTGCTTTGTGGTTGCAGGGTTGCATGAGAGGGATATCTTTGACCTCTTCCTCCCTGAGTTCGATAAACCTTGGGTGATCCACTTAAGGAAACTTGCTGCTGTTCTACAAACCTCGCTCTTGGAGGCCCAACACGTCTACAAGAATAGAAGCACCCGTAGACATCAAGCACTTTTAAGGCGCCGTTGTGAGGAAAGGTAAAGGCACTCATACTCCGGTCCCCGGTAAAGTACTTTTCGTTGTGTGTGTGCTCGAAGCTATTTCCTTTAGATCCTGCAATTGCATCTTTTTGTTTCTTGTTTACACTAGTTAGGCATAATGGACAACAATGAGCTTCTTATTCTATTTCTGATTTAAGACATGGATGGTTTGATGCGAAAATTAAAAAACCTATGGAACATATTAGTATGAACGCTTTGAACACCATTGTTGCTAATGATATGGAAAATTCTAAGCTTGGGGAAGCTGGCTTTGATGAGCATGATATTTTTAGTCCCCCAAGCATTGAGGAGAAAATTTACTTTGATGATACTTTGCCTCCTATTTATGATGATTATAATGATATTGGTCTTTTAGTACAGCCTGTTATGGAGGATAAATTTGATTATGATTACAATATGCCTCATATATTTGATGATGAGAATAATATATGATAGCTGATGAATGAGCTACAACTAATAAAATTGATTGCTTATGTGGGCTTGCATGTGTAATGATATGCTTTATGTGATACTTATATTGTTGTGTTTGTTCATGTGATTTATATTATTGAGTTTGTTCAGATGAGGAAAGTTATTATGAGAGAGGTTGTAGAAATTTTCATGTTACTAAAACACCTCTCTATATGCTAATTTTTTTGAAGTTACACCGGTTTTATCTTCCTATGCTTGTTACTTTGCTCTTCATGAACTTGTTTATTTACAAGATTCCTATGCATAGGAAGCATGTTAGGCTTAAATGTGTTTTGAATTTGCTTTTTGATGCTCTCTTTTGCTTCAACTCTTATTTTTTGCGAGTGCATCATTAAAATTGCTGAGCCCATCTTAATGGCTATAAAGAAAGCACTTCTTGGGAGATAACCCATGTGTTTATTTTACTACAGTACTTTTGTTTTATATTTGAGTCTTGGAAGTTGTTACTACTGTAGCAACCTCTCCTTATCTTTATTTTATTTCATTGTTGTGCCAAGTAAAGTCTTTCATAGCAAGGTTCATACTAGATTTGGATTACTGCGCAGAAACAGATTTCTGTCTGTCACGAATCTGGGCAGAATTCTCTGTAGGTAACTCAGAAAAATCTGCCAATTTACGTGCGTGATCCTCAGATATGTACGCAACTTTCATTCAATTTGGGCATTTTCATTTGAGCAAGTCTGGTGCCACTTTAAAATTCGTCTTTACGAACTGTTCTGTTTTGACAGATTCTGCCTTATTTCGCATTGCCTCTTTTGCTATGTTGGATGAATTTCTTTGATCCATTAATGTCCAGTAGCTTTGTGCAATGTCCAGAAGTGTTAAGAATAATTATGTCACCTCTGAACATGTAAATTTTTATTGTGCACTAACCCTCTAATGAGTTGTTTCGAGTTTGGTGTGAGGAAGTTTTCAAGGATCAAGAGAGGGAAATGATGCAATATGATCAAGGAGAGTGAAAGCTCTAAGCTTGGGGATGCCCCGGTGGTCACCCCCGCATATTTTAAGAAGACTCAAGCTGCTAAGCTTGGGATGCCCAAGGCATCCCCTTCTTCATCGACAACATTATCGTGTTCCTCCCCTGAACTATATTTTTATTCCATCACATCTTATGTACTTTACTTGGAGTCTCTGTGCTTTTGTTTGTGTTTTTGTTTGAATAAATGCTTGTGTGGGAGAGAGACACGCTCGCTGGTTCATATGAACACATGTGTTCTTAGCTTTTAATGTTCATGGCGAAGGTTGAAACCGCTTCGTTAATTGTTATATGGTTGGAAACGGGAAATGCCACATGTAGTAATTGATAAAATGTCTTGGATAATTTGATACTTGGCAATTGTTGTGCTCATGTTTAAGCTCTTGCATCATATACTTTGCACCTATTAATGAAGAAATACATAGAGCTTGCTAAAATTTGGTTTGCATAATTGGTCTCTCTAAAGTCTAGATAATTTCTAGTATTGAGTTTGAACAACAAGGAAGACGGTGTAGAGTCTTATAATGTTTACAATATGTCTTTTATGTGAGTTTTGCTGCACCGGTTCATCCTTGTGTTTGTTTCAAATAACCTTGCTAGCCTAAACCTTGTATCGAGAGGAATACTTCTCATGCATCCAAAATCCTTGAGCCAACCACTATGCCATTTGTGTCCACCATACCTACCTACTACATGGTATTTCTCCGCCATTCCAAAGTAAATTGCTTGAGTGCTACCTTTAAATTTCCATCATTCGCCTTTGCAATATATAGCTCATGGGACAAAATAGCCTTAAAAACTATTGTGGTATTGAATATGTACTTATGTGTCTTATTTCTTAATAAGTTGCTTGTTGTGTGATAACCTGGGGACGCCATCAACTCTTTGTTGAATATCATGTGAGTTGCTATGCATGTTCGTCTTGTCTGAAGTAAGGGCGGTTTTCACAATCAAATGGTTTGAGTATGCATATGTTAGAGAAGAACATTGGGCCGCTAACTAAAGCCATGAATCATGGTGGAAGTTTCCGTTTGGACATATATCCTCAATCTCATATGAGAACATTAATTGTTGCTACATGCTTATGCATTAAAGAGGAGTCCATTATCTGTTGTCTATGTTGTCCCGGTATGGGTGTCTAAGTTGAAGAATGATCAAAAGCGAGAAATCCAATGCGAACTTTCTCCTTAGACCCTTACAGGCGGATAGAGGTACCCCTTTGTGACACTTTGTTGAAACATATGTTATGCAATGATAATCCGTGTTAATCCAAGCTAATTAGGACAAGGTGCGGGCACTATTAGTACACTATGCATGAGGCTTGCAACTTGTAAGATATAATTTACATAACTCATATGCTTTATTACTACCGTTGACAAAATTGTTTCATGTTTTCAAAATAAAAGCTCTAGCACAAATATAGCAATCGATGCTTTCCTCTTTGAAGGACCTTTCTTTTACTTTTATGTTGAGTCAGTTCACCTATTTCTCTCCATCTCAAGAAGCAAACACTTGTGTGAACTGCATTGATTCCTACATACTTGCATATTGCACTTGTTATATTACTTTACATTGACAACTATCCATGATATACATGTTATAAGTTGAAAGCAACCGCTGAAACTTAATCTTCCTTTGTGTTGCTTCAATACCTTTACTTTGATTTATTGCTTTATGAGTTAACTCTTATGCAAGACTTATTGATGCTTGTCTTGAAAGTACTATTCATGAAAAGTCTTTGCTTTATGATTCATTTGTTTACTCATGTCATTACTATTGTTTTGTCGCTGCATTCATTACATATGCTTACAATAGTATGATCAAGGTTATGATGGCATGTCACTCCGAAATTATCTTTGTTATCGTTTACCCTCGGACGAGCAGAACTAAGCTTGGGGATGCCGATACGTCTCGACGTATCGATAATTTCTTATGTTCCATGCTACTTTATTGATGATACCTATATGTTTTATACACATTATATGTCATTATTATGCGTTTCCGGAACTAACCTATTGACGAGATGCCAAGTGCCTTGTCGCTGTTTTTGGTTTCGTAAATCCTAGTAAGGAAATATTCCTAATCTGACGAAATCAATGCCCAAGCATCCTATTTTTCCACGAAGCTTCCACCCGAGAGCGGAGAGGGGGCCACAGGCCACCGACACTAGGCGGCGCGGCTGTGGCCTGGCCGCGTTGGTGTCACCGCCTCCGACCCTCCGACTCCGCCTCTTCGCCTATATAAAGGTCCTGACCTAAATCTTCGATACGGAAAAACCGGCACGAGAAACCTTCCAGAGCCGCCATCGCGAAGCCAAGATCCGGGGGACAGGAGTCTGCACGCCGCCGGGACGCGGAAGTGCCCCGGAAGGCTTCTCCATCGACACCACCGCCATCTTCATCAACGCTGCTGTCTCCCACGAGGAGGAGTAGTTCTCCATCGAGGCTCGGGGCTGTACCGGTAGCTATGTGGTTCATCTCTCTCCTATGTACTTCAATACAATAATCTCATGAGCTGCCTTACATGATTGAGATTCATATGATGATGCTTGTAATCTAGATGTCATTATGCTAGTCAAGTGGATTTTACTTATGTGATCTCTGGAGACTCCTTGTCCCACGTGTGTAAAGGTGAGGTGTGCACCGTGTGGGTCTCTTAGGCTATATTTCAGAATACTTATTCACTGTTATGAATGGCATAGTGAAGTGCTTATTTATATCTCTTTATGATTGCAATGTGTTTTGTATCACAATTTATCTGTGTGCTACTCTAGTGATGTTATTAAAGTAGTTTATTCCTCCTGCACGGTGTAATGGTGACAGTGTGTGCATCGTGTAGTACTTGGCGTAGGCTATGATTGTGATCTCTTGTAGATTATGAAGTTAACTATTGCTATGATAGTATTGATGTGATCTATTCCTCCTTTCGTAGTGTGAAGGTGACAATGTGCATGCTATGTTAGTACTTGGTTTGGTTATGTTGATCTGTTACGCACTCTAAGGTTATTTAAATATGAACATTGAATATTGTGGAGCTTGTTAACTCGGCATTGAGGGTTCGTGTAATCCTACACAGCTTAGTGGTGTTCATCATCCAACAAGAGGGTGTAGAGTCTAGCATCTATCTATTTATTCTGTTATGTGATCAATGTTGAGAGTGTCCACTAGTGAAAGTATGATCCCTAGGCCTTGTTCCTAAATATCGCTATCGCTGCTTGTTTACTTTTTACCGCATCTTTACTTCCTGCAACATTACTACCATCAATCGCACGCCAGCAAGCACTTTTCTCGCTCTACTGCTCATATTCATTCATACCACATGTATTTCACTATCTCTTCGCCGAACTAGTGCACCTATTAGGTGTGTTGGGGACACAAGAGACTTCTTGCTTTGTGGTTGCAGGTTGCATGAGAGGGATATCTTTGACCTCTTCCTCCCCGAGTTCGATAAACCTTGGGTGATCCACTTAAGGGAAACTTGCTGCTGTTCTACAAACCTCTGCTCTTGGAGGCCCAACACTGTCTACAAGAATAGAAGCACCCGTAGACATCAATCAACAATATAGGATCTAAACTTATCACAAGCAAAGACTACAGCTAATAATTCTTTTTCAGTTGTAGCATAATTTCTTTGAGCAGCATCAAGAGTTTTGGTAGCATAATGAATAACATTCAATTTCTTATCTACCCGCTGTCCAAGAACAGCGCCTACAGAAAATCACTAGCATCACACATAATCTCAAAAGGCAAATTCCAATCGGAGGTTCAACTACAGGAGCAGTTGTTAAGGCTTTCTTTAGAGTTTCAGCTTCCTTACAATCATCATCAAAAACAAAGGGTACATCTTTTTGAAGAAGATTAGTAAGAGGCTTTGAAATCTTAGAAAAATCTTTAATAAATCTCCTATAAACCCAGCATGACCAAGAACACTACGAATACCTTTAACATCCCTCGGATAGGGCATCTTCTCAATTGCTTCAACTTTAGCTCTATCAACTTCAATACCCTCTCAGAAATTTTATGTCCCAATACAATTCCTTCATTAACATAAAGTGGCACTTCTCCCAATTAAGAACAAGATTAGTTTCTTCACATCTCCCAATACTTTATCGAGGTTTCAAGCAATTATCAAAAGAATTCCCATAGACAGAAAAATCATCCATGAATACCTCTACAATACTCTCACAAAAGCCATGAAAAATAGCAGACATGCATCTTTGAAAAGTAGCAGGAGCATTACATAAACCAAAAGGCATACGCCTATAAGCATAAGTTCCATAGGGACAAGTGAAAGTGGTTTTCTCTTGATCTTTAGTTTTAACAGCAATTTGTGAAAACCCAGAATAACCATCAAGAAAGCAAAAATGAGTATTTTTAGACAACCTTTCTAACATTTGATCAATAAATGGTAAAGGGTAATGATCTTTCTTAGTAACCTTATTAACTTTTCGATAATCAATGCACATTCTATACCCTACAACTACTCTTTGAGGGATGAGCTCATCATTATCATTAGGCACAACAGTCATTCCTCCTTTCTTAGGAACACAATGCACATGACTAACCCATCTACTATCAGCAATAGGATATATAATACCAGCTTCAAGAAGTTTTAATACCTCATTCCTTACCACATCCTTCATCTTCGGAATTAGACGACGTTGATGTTCAACAACTTTGCATCATTTTCCATATTGATAGCATGTTGGCAAATAGAGGGAGAAATCCCCTTCAAGTCATCAAGAGTATAGCCAATAGCTCCTCGGTGTTTCTTCAATAACCTTTCTTCCTCAATATCTGAAAGCTTAGAACTAATAATAAGGATATATTTTCTTATCATCAATATGAGCATACTTAAGATTATCAGCAATGGTTTTAAATCAAAAACAGGATCTTCCTTTGGTGGTGGTGTTGTACCTAGATCTTCAACCTAAGTCATGTTTAAGAATAGGTTGACGAAGGAAAATTTCAGCAAGCTCATTCCTTTCTTCCCTAAAGACTTCACTCTCACTATTCTCCAAATGTTGCTGCAGAGGATTATTAGGAGCAACTGAGCAAGAGCAATAGACGCACACTGTTCAACTCTAAAATCATTATTAGGCAAATCAGCTTTATAAGGAGTTTTGGCAAATTTAGAGAAATTAAACTCATAAGATTCACCAGCAAATTTAGTAACAATCTTTTCCTTCTTGCAATCTATAACAGCTCCACAAGTATTTAGGAACGGTCTACCAAAAATAATAGGACAATACTTACTAGCAATAGAACCAAGTACCAGAAAGTCAGGATATTTAATTCACCACAGAACTTCCACATCTCGAACAATACCAATAGGAGAGATAGTTTCGCTATTAGCTAGCCGAATAACCACATCAATATCTTCAAGTTCACAAGAACCAATTTCATGCATGATCTCGTATAAAGCTCATAAGGAATGGCGCTAATACTTGCACCAATGTCACATAAACCATAATAACAATGATCACCAATTCTAACAGAGAGCATAGGAACACTAGCTTTCCTAGACTTATTAGGATGCGAAACAATATTAGAAGCATCTTCACAAAAAATAATATGACCATCTTCTACATTTTCAGTCACAAGATCTTTAACTATTGCAACAGCAGGTTCAACCTTAATTTGTTCTTCGGTTCTATAGGTTTCTTTGCACTTTTATTAACCGCACTAGATATACAGAGTACTCCTTCATTTTAGGGAAAGGAGTTTTTTCAATATAAGCTTTGGAAGAATATGATCAACAGTTTCAATTATAGCACATTTATTTATAGATGGATCAATTTTATCTTTATATGGTTCATGATACTTATCAAAATTCTTCCTAGGCAATTCAAAGTGAGATGCAAAAGCTTTATAAAGATTTACAACGACTTGAGAATCAAGACCATAAGTAGCACTAATATTACGAAATTTATCAGTATCCATAAAAACTTCAATGCATTTATAATCAAAGTTTATACCGACTCTCTATCTTTGTCGTTCTCCCATCCTTCAGTATTCTCCTGGATCCGATCAAGAAGGTCCCTTTTAAATTCTTCTTTATTGCGTGTAAATGATCCAGAACAAGAAGTATCCACAGAGTCTATCTTGAAAAGACAATCTTGCATAGAAATTATCAATAATAATATTACTAGGAAGCTCATGAATGGGGCATTTGAGCATTAAAGACTTCAATCTCCCCCAAGCGTGGGCAATACTTTCTCCATCATGAGGCCAGAAATTATATATGCGGTTCCGATCTTTGTGAATCTCACCTGGAGGATAGAATTTGGAATAAAATAAAGGCACAATGTCCTCCCAATTAAGAGAATCCCTATTCTTCAGCAATTTATACCAGTGCGCCGCTTTACCAGACACGATATAGAGAATAGTTTCTTCCTAACTTCATCCATAGCAATACCTGCACATTTGAATAACCCGCATAATTCATGTAAAAACAGTAAATGATCACCAGGATGGACAGTTCCATCCCCTTCATAGCGGTTATCCACAACACGTTCAATAATTTTCATAGGTATTTTGTATGGAACCTTGTTCTCACCTGGCGCCTCATCCACTACCTTTGCAGTAGTAGTAGATTTTCCAAATAGGAATTCAAGAGAAGATCTCTCCATAATGAATTATAGCAGCAGGCAAAAATAAAATCAGCACAAACGAAAAGTTTCCCTTACCAATTCCACTTACCAATAGCGCTTCACTCACCGGCAACGGCGCCGAAAATAGTCTTGATGACCCACAAGTATAGGGTGTATCGTAGTACTTTCGATAAATAAGAGTGTCGAACCCAACGAGGAGCGAAGGTGTTGACAAGAGTTTCGATGAAGGATGTAAATGCTCACACAAGTATTCAGGGTTTTTGATATAGCAGATGAAATAAGTACAAGTAAGTAAAGTGCGAGAGAAATAATTGCAGCGAGTGGCCCAATCCTTTTTAGCACAAAGGACAAGCCGGTTTGTTTACTTATAATGACCAAACGTTCTTGAGGACACACGGGAATTTAGTCTAGTGCTTTCGCTTCATATAACTGATTAATCTTCATTGTTTTGATAAGTGTTGTGTGGGTGAACCTATGCTAATGTACCGCCCTTCCTAGGACTAATACATACTTGTGATTATACCCCTTGCAAGCATCCGCAACTACAAGAAAGTAATTAAGATAAATCTAACCACAACCTTAAACTCTGAGATCCTGCTATCCCTCCGCACCGATATACAACGGGGGTTTAGGTTTCTGTCACTCCGGCAACCCCGCAATTGGCAAACGAATACAAGATGCATTCCCCTAGGCCCATAAATGGTTAAGTGTCATGTAGTCAACGTTCACACGACACCACTAGAAGAATAACACCACAACTTAAATATCACAACATTGAATACTAACCAACATAATTCACTACTAACATTTAGACTTCACCCATGTCCTCAAGAACTAAACGAACTACTCACGAGACATCATATGGAACACGATCAGAGGTGATATGATGATGAATAACAATCTGAACATAAACCTTGGTTCAATAGTTTCACTCAATAGCATCAATAATAAGTAGGAATCAACACCGGGTGAGTTTCCCCTATCAAACAATCAAGATCAAACCCAAATTGTTATAGCGGTGACGAGGTGCAGCAGATGGATGATGATGATGATGATGATGATGATGGAGATGATGTCCGGTCGATGATGGGATGACGCGTTTTCCCTCCGGGAGGGATTTGCGGATTCCTGCCGCCGGAGAGCTCTTCTCTCTCTGCCCGGAGGCGGTGACTCTTCGCGACTCCTCGGGGCTTAGGTTTTCGGGACGAAGACGTACGCGAAGAAAAGGAGGCGAGAGGGGCGTGGGCCCCCTCCTCACAGGGCGGCGCGGCAGCCTTGGGCCGCGTCGGCCTATGAGGTGGGCCCACCTCGGTCCCCGCCCCCCTTCTGCTCCTTCTGAAAAATAGGATTTTTCATATATTTCATCAATCAGTTGATCTTACGAAATATTGCATTCGACGGTGCTTTTTCCCAGAATCCTGGCTCCGGTGCGCGATCCCCAAATAATCATGAAACATGCAAAATAGATGAAATAACATAAGTATCATCTCCAAATATGAAATATATCAATGAATAACAGCAAATTATGATATAAAATAGTGATGCAAAATGGACGTATCAGAACCCCAAGAGGAAGGTGTGATGCGTACAGCGGCAAGTTTTCCCTCAGAAAAACCAAGGTTATCGAACCGGTAGGAGATGAAGGCCACGTGAAGGTTGTTGGTGGAGGAGTGTAGTGCGGCACACGGGGATTCCGGCGCCAACGTGGAACCTGCACAACACAATCAAAATACTTTGCCCCAACTTAACAGTGAGGTTGTCAATCTCACGGGCTTGCTGAAAACAAAGGATTAAACGTATGGTGTGGAGAATGATGTTTGCTTGTAGAAAACAACAGAGAACAGAGATTGCAGTAGATTGTATTTCAGATGTAAAAGAATGAACCGGGGTCCACAGTTCACAAGTGGTGTCTCTCCAATAAGATAACTAGCATATTGGGTGAACAAATTACAGTTGAGCAATTGACAAATAGAGATGCACATACATATATCATGATGACTACTATGATATTTAATTAGGGCATTACGACAAATTACATAGACCGCTATCCAGCATGCATCTATGCCTAAAAAGTACACCTTCGGGTTAGCATCCGCACCCCTTCCAGTATTAAGTTGCAAACAAGACAATTGCATTAAGTATGGTGCGTAATGTAATCAACACAAATATCCTTAGACAAAGCATTGATGTTTTATCCCTAGTGGCAACAAGCACATCCATAACCTTAGAACTTTCTGTCACTGTCCCATTCAATGGAGGCATGAACCCACTATCGAGCATAAATACTCCTCTTGGAGTTACAAGTAGCAACTTGGCCGAGCCTCTACTAGCAACGGAGAGCATGCAAGATCATAAACAACACATATGATAGATCGATAATCAACTTGACATAGTATTCAATATTCATCGGATCCCAACAAACGCAACATGTAGCATTACAAATAGACGATCTTGATCATGATAGGCAGCTCACAAGATCTAAACATGATAGCACAAGAGGAGAAGACAACCATCTAGCTACTGCTATGGACCCATAGTCCAAGGATGAACTACTCACGCATCAGTCCGGAGGCGGGCATGGTGATGTAGAGCCCTCCTGATGATTCCCCTCCGCGGTGCCGAGCGATCTCCGAATCCCGAGATGGGATTGCGGTGGCGGCGTCTCTGGAACTTTTTCCGTATCGTGGCTCTCGGTAATAGGGTTTTCGCGACGGAGAGTTTATATAGGCGAAGGGGCAGAGTCGGGAGGCGCTCGAGAGGCCCACCCCATAGGGCGGCGCGGGCCCCTCCTTGGCGCGCCGCCTTGTGGTGTCGCCACCTCGTGGCCCCACTTCGTATCTCCTTCGGTCGGAAAGCTCCGTGAAAATAAGACCCCGAGATTTTGTTTCGTCCAATTCCGAGAATATTTCCTGTAGGATTTTGAAACCAAAAACAGAAAAGAACTGGCGCTTCGCATCTTGTTAATAGGTTAGTGCCGGAAAATGCATCAAAATGATATAAAATGTATATAAAACATGTGAGTATTGTCATATAACTAGCATGGAACATAAGAAATTATAGATACGTTTGAGACGTATCACGCCACTATATAGAGGCGTGATGCTTTACTATGGCGCACAACCATATTTTGTGCGCTGGGAGTAATTTATGCCAGAATGCCATGGAGCTTCTGGCTGTCCAGCACAGGATATTGGTGCGCCGGAGGTAATTTGATTACCCCGGCGCACCAATATGGTGCACCGGCATTAGGAGGAGCTGCCATTTTCCTCCACCCCCCGCCCGTGGACCACCTTTTCAGTTTTCAAAAAGAATAAAAGAAAATGATAGAAAATTCAAAAAATATAATCCTTTGAAATGCCCATTTATTATGTCATCTAGTTTTATTGAAAAATTCTAAAAATGAATTTTGATATATTATGCAAAACGGCATCATTTTTTGGTAAAACGGGATTTCTGATTGATATATTAAATATTTTGTTTGGGCGTAGGTTTACGCGGATCCTGCAGGAATTCGCCGCGTAAACTTTGAGGCCTATTCCTAATTAGATTCGTTTGTCTGGTTTGTCACATCCATAAAAGATTAAGCAATCACAGGATGCTATGTAGTAGTCTGTGGATTCAGATTTGGCGATCTTGTGTCTAATTTGCCGGCTGTTCTGTTAGAGATCTTGGAATTTTTTATTTTATAGTTTGGAGACTTTTTGCCTTTCAGATATTTTATCTCTTGCCTTGTCTTAGTACTAGAGTAGATGATCCCGTCATGAACAAATCTGGTAATATGATAATTTTTTTCTGTAATACATGTTGTAACTTTCCCGATTGAAATCCTTGATCATATGAACAAAATAATTGTCTTTTTATAGAACTGGGATGTAGTTTTCCATGATTCCATGCCATGTGTTTGCCTTCATGACTCTATATGTTTAAGGAAAGACCAAGGGTCTTGCAGTTAAGAAAAAAAATCATATTTCAAAAGAAATCTTATCTGTGCAACTACTTGTCTTGTTTTTATCCTTTGCCCTAAAGAGGCATGAATTTTCTATCAAATATTTCTCAAAAGTAATAATTACATTTATATGTGTGGAAACTAGAAAGTTTGCTTTCTTAGTTCTTTCAAAAAAAAGTGTTCTTAGCTCCTCCTCTATTTCGGCGACCGGTCTTGGTGTTCTTCTTCCACGCGTTGCTTCCCTAGGTGGTCACCATGACTTTGGTGCTTGGTTCGTGGAAATATTGTTGTTCTGTGTGATGGGGATGACAATTGTTCGAATTTGAAAGTTGTTCGAATTTAAAATTTGTTCAAATATGAATTTTGTTCGACATAAAATATCTTGGTTTTTAAATTTTTCGGTTTTTAATTTCTTCGATTTTGAATTTTGTTTCGTTTTGAATTTTATTTTGATTTTGAAATCTACATTCTGATATAATATTTTTTTTAATAGGCACGGAACTTAAATGGGCCGAGCCCATACATGCCTGTCGCTTGGGCCGGTCTGAGCGGAGACAAACTACCGCTCCGCTTAAAGCGGCAAATAGGCGCTCCCGTGATGGTTACCAACCATCGCCCGCGTGGTTTCACCCCCGGAGCGTTTTTGGGCCGCGGCCCATTAACCTGCTGGGAGGCTGTAAGCCTCGGTTTTTTGGTTTTCGTCTAGTTTTATTTCTGGTTTTCTTGGGTTTCGGGTTTCTCTTGTTTTTTCTTCAATCTTTTTTATTTTTTATTTTTTCTGTTTTTTCTTTTTAATTTTTTTTAAAGTGGGCAAAATTTAAGTTAAGCAAATTTTAAATTCGAACAAATTTTCAAATACCAAATTTCACATCTAAGCAAATTTCGAATCTAGGCAATTTTTAAATCTAAGCAAATTTCGAATCTGGGCAAATTTGAAATCTAAGCAAATTTGCGAATCTCGAAAATTTTGATATAACCGACTAATGGGCCAGACCCATTAACGGGTTCCCCTTAGCGATGGTTATAAACCATCGCTAAGGTGTGATGGTTAGGCGCTCCCGGGTATCACTATAAAAAGGTTTGCCTTCGCGAAGGACAGCAGGACTCGTTCGCGCTTGACGCGTGGCAGCCCGTGTGCGCCGGCCGAGCGAGGTTTTCGCACACGCGCCCAACCCGGATGTACGTACAAGTAAACCTGCGTGAAAAACCTGCTTCACAAGTAGTTGCGCGCGTACTCGCCTCGTGCTCCACATGTACTCGCTCCGCGCTAGTGCGCTGCCTCATGCAATCGATTAATAGTTTCGTGCGCGTTGCTAGCACTCCCGACACAACATGCGAGTACAGTTACGTATACCAGACGATTACAGTTGCGTACAACCCACGAGTACAGTGGCACAATACACGAGTATAGTTGCACACGAGCGACAATACAACAGCGAACACAGCGAGTACAATCGCACATGACGAGTACACGCACACACAGTACAGTTGCACACACGAAAGTACATGCAAAACAAGCGCACACAAAAGTACAGTCGTGAACACGAGCATGTACAGTTGCAGCACGAGCGTACAGCGTACGAGTACAGTCCACACACGGCGAGTACAATTAGCGAGTAAAGGAAAAATTGCACCAAATACACTAAAAACAATACTTATCGAAACACGAGTACAGTTTGGTACACACCACAGGTACAATCATAATATTATTAAGTACGAAAAAGTATCTCCAAACCTATCAACATTTTTTGAAGATCTCGACGCGAGGATCTCAAAAGTGAAAACGGTTCGCAATTTGGACTTACGGTTCTCAAGATATTTCATTTGAAAAACGAAAAAAAGGAAAACCGACACAACCCCCAGTCTCTCTCCTCCCCCATCCCCACCTTTTCTCCTCACATGGCGAGGAGACTTCTCGGGATTTTGCACCACAACGCGCCACTTGTCGCGTGCGGAGCGAGTTGTCTTCCCTTCGGAAAGGTCGGCCTTTTTTTAACGATTTCGGGCGCTCCCCTATTTGACGCTCTTTGCGTCCATTAGCCACGAAACGTGCACCCTCTCCCATCATAAATAGCACCAAATGGGCTGGCCCAGGAATCCGGTGTTTGCTGGTTAATTTTGGTTTTGGGAATCCTAGAACCTTCCGGTCTGGTTTCTTCTGTTTGTTTTTCCTTTTTCCTGGGCCGACTTTCAACTGTTCTTTTCTCCGGTTTTCTATTTTTTGTTTTCTTTTTCGTTTTGTACTGTTTTCTTTTCTTGTTTCTTCACAGTACAAACATTTTTAGAAGTACGAATATTTTTTTAATCTAAATAAAATTTCAAGATATAAACATTAAACTGAACAATTTTTCAAATCCAAACAAAATTTCAAAAAATGATTTTTTTCCAAATATGAACATTTTTCAAAATACAAACAATTTTAAATCTAAACAAAATTTCAAAATATGACTTTTAAAATGAACACTTTTTTTCAAATCCAAACAATTTTGAAAATATGAATGTTTTTGAAATATGAACATTTTTGAAATCTGAACAATTTTTGAAAATCTGAACTATTTAAACTGAACATTTATCAAATCCGAATAGTTTTTGAAAATTTGACTTTTTTTGAATATGAACATATTTAAAAATATGAATATGTTTTTAAGTCCGAACAATTTTCAAAATTCTAGATGTTTTTAAAATCTGAACATTTTCTCAAAATCTAAACATTTCTAACATTTAAACATTTTGAAATCTGAATACTTTATTTCATCAGAAAAGATTCAAAATTAATCGATCTGAGGAGAATCCGAAGTTTTACAGAGGGACGGAAACAAAGTATCAACCGATCTGCGATTATCTATGTGGAATTTTGGGGAGCGAGCTGATCTGGGTTTCTGGGGAGCGAGCTGGTGCTAATGGGTTGGCCCATGCGGAACTAGGTTTGAAGCGTTGCGTCCGTAGATGCAACGAGCGCCGAATAGGGGCTCCCCTTTTTCTGCCCGACTTTTTTTCTGCAGCTTGTAGGCTCAGGAAAAAACAATCTGTTTTTTCTGATCATCTTGAAAACATTGCTGAAATTAATAATATTCACGGATTCCAAAAAATGGTTCATACATTTTTAAATATTCATAACGTTTTGAGACTCTTCGTTTATTTTACTATGCACGTTTCATAGCTTCTCCCCAGAACACGGCCGGCATGCCCATGCTTTTCAGCAGGCTCCGGGCCATCTCGACGACAGTTTGGTTGCGCCTTTCCACGACCCCATTTTGCTGCGGCGAGTATGGAGCAGTGGTGAAGTGCTTGATGCCGTGCTCGTCGCAGAACGCGGCGAAGTCGTTGGAGTTGAATTTGCCCCTCACGATCGGTCCGAAGCGAGAGCGAGCGAGAAACGAGAGAGAAGATGAGATTAACTCGAGGTAGATGGAGACGATGGTTTCGCTGCGTGCAAACGTGCAGCTTTTGTCTTTCTGTTATTCCTCTTATATCAAAGAGTACAAAAGTCTAACTGAAAAATAAAGAAGCAGGAGAGCGTGGAGTATTGGTTCGTGCCTCAGTGATCTTTGTGTTTCCTCCATGACCAAGTGTGCCGTGCCATCCCACGACGCGGTCAAGTAGGAGATCCAACTAACCCTATACAACTATGACTAGCGCTAATAGCTGACGAACAGGCTTATTTTGCTAAGGACAGATAACTGATCAAACTGAAACTAGGGGAAAAGAGCAAGCATGATTACAACATCAATTCACCCCTAATCCTAATCTAATGATTTTTCCTCGATGATTTGGAGACGCGGGCGCATCTCGACGAACTTGGCACGAGGTAGAGCTTTGGTGAGGATATCACCCATCTGGTCGTTGGTCCCAACATGGACAACTTCAACCTTCCCTTCCTCCACACATTCACGGATGTAGTGATAACGAGTGTCGATGTGCTTGATGCGATCGTGGAAAATAGGGTTCTTGCACAACGCAATGGCGGATAAGTTATCCATGCACAACTTCACCCTGTCAGGCTCCTTTCCTAGCACTGCTCCAAGCAATCTCCTAAGCCAAACCGCCTGGCTCGCAGCGGTGGCTGCAGCAATGTACTCGGCCTCACAGGAGGATTGAGCAACGATTTTCTGCTTCTGTGAGCCCCATGTGATGATGCTCGATCCGAAGAAGAAGATGACGCCGCTTGTACTCTTTCGGTCATCAACATCATCAGCATGATCACTATCACTGTATCCGATAATGTTTTGAGCTGAACCTGAGCCATAGCGGCAGCCATACCTGACGGTGCCCTTGAGATACCTTAATATCTGATTTACTAGCGCCCAATGATGAACTCCAGGAGCATCTATGAATCTGCTTGCAAAGCCCACAGCAAAGGCCAGGCCTGGCCTTGTGTTCACCAGGTAGCGAAGGCTTCCGATGACACTGCGGTACTTGGTGCCGTCCATGGCGTCACCGCCATTATTCTTCCCCACCTTCAGTCGAGTATCCATGGGTGTGTGATAGAGGTTGCAGTCCTGCATCCCTTCGGCTTCTAGAATCTTCAGCGCATAGCTTGCTTGGCTCAGCGTGATATGGTCGTCTCGCTGCTCCACCTCGATCCCCAAGTAGTAACTCAGGAGCCCGAGGTCTCTAATGCGGAACATGCCATGCATCTGTTCCTTAAACTTGGCAATGGCATCCACATCTGAGCCCGTGATGATCATGAGGAAGTTGTCGCAGCCTCCTCGACGGTACAATGTGTGCTCGAGCGGGCAGAGCTCGAAGGCCAGGGACTTGAGACAGTCGTCGATTTTGGCGTTCCACGCCCGCGGAGCCTGCCGTAGCCCATAGGGCCTTGTGCAGCTTGAGAACGTGGTCGGTGTGCTCGGTGCTGGCGAAACCGGGCGGCTGCTGCACGTAAACCTCCTCGGCGAGCTCCCCATTGAGGAACACGGACTTAACGTCCATGTGGTGCACCTGCCATCCTGAGTGTGCCGCGAGAGCGAGCAGAAGTCACACTGTCTCGAGCCGAGCAACATGAGTTAAGACCTCGTCGAAGTCTACCCCTTGTCGCTGCGCGTAGCCCTTCGCCACCAATCGTGCCTTGTGCTTGACGATGTGCCCGGCTGGATTCTTTTTTACCTTGAAAACACATTTGAGCCCAATGGCGCGGTGTCCTACAGGTAGAGTTGTTTGATCCCAGGCCTGATTGTCGTGGATCGACTGCATCTGCTCCTCCATCGCGCTACGCCACGAAGTGTTAGCCAGTGCGTGCTCCACCCAAGCGGGTTCTTCAACGGGGACAAGACAGAGGCCACTGGTTTCCCATACATCATCGCGGTACTTGGTGCTTGGGACGACAATCCCGTGGCTAGCACGGGTTTGCATTGGGTGCTTTGGTGGTGGTGGAGGTGCAGCTGGCGACAGGTCGTTCATCGCTCCATCCTGAAACGAGTGCGGCGAGTGCACGCTCGGCACGGTCGTGTCCGCGACAGAGCGTGGCGAGTGCATGCACAACGTGTTCACGTCCGCGACAGAGCGCGGCGCGCACGGCGTGCTCCGTTCCGCCGTCCCAAGAAGGCTTGCTGCAGGAGTGCTTGGATCCGAGCTCGCAGGTGTGCTTGAGGCTGGCTCGCCGTCGTAAACCACCGTGACCCTTTCTGCCAGGTCAACGCTGGTGTTAGTTGCCCACTGCCATGGCCGCTCCTCCTCGAAGATGACGTCGCGCATGATGCACATCTTCCTCATCACCGGGTCAAAGACAAGGTAAGCCTTCGACCCCTCCTCATAGCCTATGAAGACCATCGGAGTGGATCTGTCGAAGAGCTTGGAGATGCCTGGTCCCACGTTCGTGACATGGGCGACGCTGCCGAAAGTGCGCAGGTACGACACGTTCGGCTTGTGCCCTCTCCAGTCCTCGTACGACGTCTTTTTGGCGAGAGCAGGCGTGGGCGCACGGTTTAGTATGTGCCCGCCGTGCGCACAGCTTCTCCCCAGAACACGGCCGGCAAGCCCATGCTTTTCAGCAGGCTCTGGGCCATCTCGAGGACAGTTTGGTTGCGCCTTTCCACGATCCCATTTTGCTGCGGAGAGTATGGAGCAGTGGTGAAGTGATTGATGTCGTGCTCGTCGCAGAATGCGGCGAAGTCGTTGGAGTTGAATTCGCCCCCACGATCGGTCCGAAGCGAGAACGAGCGAGAACGAGAGAGAAGATGAGATGAACTCGAGGTAGAGGGAGACGATTGACGTGGGCATTACCCTTCGGGTAACTACTGTTGCTCTACCCTGCACGGTCCAACTGGAGGCCCATGAAGGTACCCGATGGCAAGATGGGCCACTAGGACGGTGCGACGGAAGATTACTTGGAGTACAAGACATGGAGGAAGCCAAACAAGGAAAGATTAGAGATAGATCTGTGTAAACCAACTCGTACTCAGATAGACCTCTCGAGACCGGCCACCTATATAAAGGCCAGGAGAGGGGCTATCGAGGGAGACAATCAATCTTAGCAATCTTAGCCAACAGGTTTAGAACTAGGTTACCCTAGCAATTAGCTATCTCGACGAGATCTCAGCCGAACTATTCGGCACCCCATTGTAACCTGTTTTCATCATAATCAAGAACAGACAGCAGGACGTAAGGGTTTTACCTCATCGAGGGCCCCGAACCTGGGTAAATCGCTCTCCCCGCTTGTCCTGTACCGATGTCTCGTGTAGGATTCCATCAACCCTAAGCCCTATCGGAGGGCATTGCCGAGGAGCCCTCGACAATTGGCGCCGTCTCGTGGGAAGCGTCGGCACAAGGCGGGCATCGGCAGTACCAGTCACATCTGCAGCGTTTGTGCTCGAGTCACCAACACCTCCAGGTTCAAAAGATCCGATCCGCTGCGGATCCTTCGAGTTCGTACCACACCTCAAATCGTCGCACTCGATTTCTGCGGGATCGTGTGACGACATGACCACCACCTTTGGAGGCGTCCACTTCATCATCGACTCCGAAGGCTTTCTTCGCCTCCCTAGGACAGATACGTCCGGTTCGGGACCCTCGGTTTCGACAGAGGATACCTTGGCAGCAACCTTGGGAATTCCACCCAGAAGCACGCATGGAGGCAGCCGAGGAAGTTTCGACCCCACAACAGGGCGAAAGAAAAGACGAAGGGAATTCTACCATGGAGAAGAAGAACGTGCAGCGCCTCACCCTCGTCAGTCCGAACGGGAGCAGGAGGGCGTGCAATCGATCCATGGCCGCGCTCGTTCACCGCACCTATCGGCCACGGAGCAACTCGATGCACCATGCTACCTCCACTCCTACATCGACCCAAAGGACGGTCGGGAGATCTCAGCCGAACTATTCGGCACCCCATTGTAACCTGTTTTCATCATAATCAAGAACAGACAGGCAGGACATAAGGGTTTTACCTCATCGAGGGCCCCGAACCTGGGTAAATCGCTCTCCCCGCTTGTCTGTGTACCGATGTCTCGTGTCAGCTTGCAGGATTCCATCAACCCTAAGCCCCTATCGGAGGGCATTGCCGAGGAGCACCCTCGACAACGATGGTTTTGGTGCTGCGTGCAAACGTGCAGCTTTTCTCTTTCTGTTATTGCTCTTATATCAAAGAGTACAAAATCCTATCTGAAAACCGAAGAAGCAGGAGAGCGTGGAGTATTGCTTCGTGCCATCCCACGATGCCTCTGCGATCTCTGTGTTTCCTCCATGATCGAGTGTGGCGTGCCATCCCACGACGCGGTCAAGTAGGAAATCCAACTAACCCTATCTGACAACTATGACTAGCGCTGACAGCTGACGAACAAGATCGCACAGCTGAAGCTTATTTTGCTAAGGACAGATAACTGACCAAACTGAAACTAGGGGAAAAGAACAAGCAGGATTACAACTTCAGTATTCCCCCCCCCCCATCCCTTTTCCCTTCCCGCCATTGATTTCAATTCAGATGCTCGCAAATTTCGCTTGTCCTAGGTGCAGGATACAATTGGAACCCATTCCTGGCGTCGTGATTCAGATATGGCAACGAATATTATGTCACATGGACGATATGGGGACACCATGTGGATATGGCGGATGCCACAAGTTGTGACTGTGCCACATAGTTATATCGTCTCTATAGGGATGTCACATAATCCATGGTTATCCTTATATTATTGTGTATGATGCTACTTTAAAAAGCGCATCAAAAAAAGTTGAAGCTTGGAGGCATTTTGGACAATAGGTGCCACAATGCGTGGGGTATTGGCTATTTTATACTAATTTTTTATACTTATTTGTAACATATTTTGTTAACATACAATTTATTTATGTATTTAGTTTTTTTTATTTGTAGCACAATTTACTAGATAACAACATCGTTAAAAGATTCCGATACAATGGAACAATTTTCATGATAGTTTTGCTATATGATCGCAACCACAATTGCATTAAATTGACTCACTTTGCAGTAAAATTCATGATAGTGTATGTTCTTAATCTAGTTTACACGTTGCATATAGAGACACAAAGGCATTTTTCCAGAGATCAGTGTGTGTTATTAGTGTATATTTGAATAAGTTCATGCCGATTTTAGTATCCTTAAATATTTTTAAAGAGATTTCTAGAGCATGTTAAAGAATGCGCTACATATTTTTTTTGTAGTAAGCCTAAGCTAACCTCATGTTAGTAAGCCAGAGAGAATAGCTCTCGCACGCCACCTCTTGTAATTCACACCCTCGAATGGAGGAGGAAAAGATATGCAAGAAAGCTAGTAGGGAAATAATGTCTATAATAACGTTTTTGGATTTTTGGTAATATTAGCAATGTTCCTCATGATTTAATCCATGAAAGGATCGAGTAAATAAAACATGACTAAAGAAGTACAAATTAAACTAGTCATGCCAACTATCATAGTGAAGATAAATAGCAAGTCTAAACAGATTACTAAGAGCAATATTTCTAGCAACAAGTCTAAGCACATTTCTAGTAGAAGATATTGAAGCATGATCCCAAAAACACGAGGTAAGAAAACATGCGGTCCAGAAGAGGAACCATCATTGGTGTTGGTGTTGTCGGCATTGAGAGCCATCTCACCGAAAAGGTTATTAATGTTTGGGGAGAAGTCGTGGTTGGGGAACTAGTCATCGACGTTCATGGTGAAGAAGCGATCATTTGTGCTGCAACGGTCCCTACAAATCTTGTGGCACATCTCCCGTCCATGACCTTAAGAGGTGGGGTTTCGGAGGCCTACAGTTCCAACCTGCGATGCATGCCGCAAGGCGAGATGGGGAAGACCTGGCCACATGGGTGACGGTGCAAAGCTCTAAAACACAGTGGCAGACGCACAGGTTGTGCTGCAGTGTGTATCTCTGGAGAGGAGTGATCTATTTTTTATGGGTACAAAAGAGGAGGCGAACATGTTGCATTTGGTTCACGCAAAAGAGTGACAACTCCTACATGATGCGTATGTACCCACTAGTAGAAAAAGGGCATGTAGTCCCGGTTTGTTTGGGCCTTTAGTTCCGGTTGTGCAACCGAGACTGCATAATCGGGACTAAAGCTATTTACCACCGGCACGCCACTATATAGGGGCGCCGGTGATGCTCCCTTAACGATGGCGCACAACCATATTTGGTGCGCCGGGAGTAATTTGCGGCCAGGTTCGGGCCACGAAAAATGGGCAGCTTCTCCTACTGTCGGCGCACCAGGATATTGTTGCGCCAGAGGTAATTTGATTACCCCCGGCGCACCAATATGGTGGTGCGCCGGCAGTAGGAGGAGCTGCCCATTTTTCCTCCACCACCCCGGACCACCTTTTCAGTTTTCAAAAAAAATAAAAGAAAATGATAGAAAATTCAAAAAATATAATCCTTTGAAATGCCCATTTATTATGTCATCTAGTTTTATTGAAAAATTCTAAAAATGAATTTTGATATATTATGCAAAATGGCATAATTTTTCGGTAAAACGGGATTTCTGATTGATATATTAAATCTTTGGTTTGGGCGTAGGTTTACCCGGATCCTGCAGGAATTCGCCGCGTAAACTTTGAGGCCTATTCCTAATTAGATTCGTTTGTCTGGTTCGTCACATCCATAATAGATTAAGCAATCACGGGATGCTATGTAGTAGTCTGTGGATTCAGATTTGGCGATCTTGTGTCTAATTTGCCGGCTGTTCTGTTAGAGATCTTGGAATTTTTTATTTTATAGTTTGGAGACTTTTTGCCTTTCAGATATTTTATCTCTTGCCTTGTCTTAGTACTAGACTAGATGATCCCGTCATGAACAAATCTGGTAATATGATAATTTTTTTCTGTAATACATGTTGTAACTTTCCCGATTGAAATCCTTGATCATATGAACAAAATAGTTGTCTTTTTATAGAACTGGGATGTAGTTTTCAATGATTCCATGCCATGTGTTTGCCTTCATGACTCTATATGTTTAAGGAAAGACCAAGGGTCTTGCAGTAAGAAATCTTATTTGTGCAACTACTTGTCTTGTTTTTATCCTTTGCGCTAAAGAGGCATGAATTTTCTATCAAATATTTCTCAAAAGTAATAATTGCATTTATATGTGTGGAAACTGGAAAGTTTGCTTTCTTAGTTCTTCCAAAAAAAAGTGTTCTTAGCTCCTCCTCTATTTCGGCGACCGGTCTTGGTGTTCTTCTTCCACGCGTTGCTTCCCTAGGTGGTCACCATGACTCTGGTGCTTGGTTCCTCTATCAACCTTTGGCTCCGTTCGATATATTTAAGCATGTTATAATACTTCATGTGAATTGTCCTTCAACTACCACTGCTCACTTACACGATATGTTGCTCCCATTGACGATGGGGGAATTTCAAACGTATTTAAACAATTATGATACTGATATATCCATGCTTCCATAGAGCGTTGTCTTGGCATGAAATATCGGAAATCATGGCGTGCAACACACACGCCGATTTATTTTTGCTTTAAAGGCGAGGATGACTTCGTGTGGAAGGCAGGAGCTGACAGCGGTGATGTGTCTAGAAATAGGGCATTGTCGTTGCTTGTGAGTGCCCCTTTTCTGCGCTCTGACACATCCACCCGTGGCAACACAAACGTCTAGTTAGAGTCAAGGGCGCGGCGCTTGGTGTCGTCTAGACCGATGCCAAATACTCCATTTGTTGTCGGAAACCACACACCTTGTCGGAGATGGATATGATGTTGGTGGTCACCCATGCGAACCCAGTTAGGAGTTTTGCCAAGGTTTCCTAAATGGTATCCACTCTTCTCCCAAACAAGATTTCCCAGCACGCGCCAATGGCTTAGCTCTTCCTGGATGGTGACATCGCTTGCTCTTCTCTAGATGTACCCCAACCTAGCTAAAGATTCCACGTTGCATCACCGATGTGGCCTGTCACCTTTGCCTATGAGCTGTGGATTCGATCACCAGGATTTGAGCACGAGTAAGATATCCAGGAATCCGATAGCAGATTGTGGTGTCCCAGTCTACGATTGAATTTTGCACCACAAATTCAACAACAAGCACAAAGATGGGATGCATAATTGGAGACGGAATAGAAGCAGCAGGTGAGCTGCAGATGAATGTGAGGATAGTCTTAGAATTCAGTTACAACACATGGCCTCCGCAATGTGTGATGGTACTTTCAACGCACACTTACAACTGGCCCATAGGTACATCTCACGGAGCCAATGTTCCTTGCCGCTCACCGTGTTTCTTCTACCTCTGACTTGTGGGTCCCTTCTTCACTCGTCGGTCCATGCACCGAATTCTCAAGACTAGCGAACTCATTGTGCACCGTCCCAGGTGGAGGCGTGACACATTTCAGCAGGTTATGTGTTAGTGTAATAGTTTCTCCACGAGATCGACGACACCTTTTATAGTACTTGTTGCACCATACTCCGTGTTCCAAAACAGAACTATTGTTTACGAAGTATATGCCCCATATCATATGCAATGATGCCACATCACACAACACGTGTAAAACAACACACCCTCACTAGGAATATTCTCGTGCTCTCTTCCTCCCATCGCACTCAAACTTAACTGATTGGGCCAGCCTTAGCCAATCTATCTAGGCCACCTAATGACAGCCAACATACAACACACATCATCCAGTAAAGAAAAAAAGCAGAGCTAGGCGCACAAGTGCATTATCATGCCCCAGCTGGCAAGTGACATGTGATGAAGGTGATTTTTTTAGAACACATAGGCTGAAAAAAGAACTGCAACTGAGCTAGGTCGCCACATGTCCTCACATGCCCGGTTGGCCTGCAAAGGAAGGTGGGACTTCGCCTCGCAGGTGGTTAGAACGAGACGGCGATGCCCAAACGGAATTATAGCAGCAGTAACTCGAAGAATAATATCTTTGCAGAAATAGCAATTAGCAAAGCGGAAAAGTCAGTATCACCGCATACTTGGCACCCACCTCAGGCACGAAACAAGGGGATAAATCCAAGAGGGGGAGCGAGGTGGAGGCGAGAGAGAGAGAGAACCCTACTTAGCCGACAGTCTCGCCGGCGGGAGGTAGCAGCAGCAAGCAAGCGCGTCACCGGGCCCTACGGTGCGCCGGCCGCCTAGCGCGCTCGCGGCGGCGGGCTGGGGAGCTGGGGATCGCGGGGGCCAAGTCAGATGCGCTCGGAATGGGGAAGCCCCTCGATGTCGAGCAGGGCGGCGCGGGAGGCGCCGCGGTCGCCGGTGCCGGAGGAGGTGGAGGGGGAGGGGTGCGGGCCGTCGCCGGCGCGATCGGCCGGTCCGTCTCGTTCCGGTGCGTGTTCGTGCTCGCGCTTGCCGTCGGGGTCCTCGTCCCGGCGCTGTCCCTCCTCCTGCCCTCCCGCCCCAAGGGGTACATCTCCGACGACCCCGACGTGCTCGCCGGTGAGCCCCTTCGCCTTCCACCGGTTAATAATTCGTCCTATTCGTTGCTGCGAGGCTTTGAGTTTAGTTGCGGTAGCTCGGCAATTGTGCGTTCGCTTGGGTCCAGTGGGGAGTCCGGAGGCGGATCGACGCGATGGGAGTTCGTGATCTCGGGCCGGTGTTCGCTACTTCGATCCCGTCTCCCTGGATCTACGATTTTTGCGCGATTTTACTGCTCAATTCTGCCGTTTGGTGATGTGGGATGTTCAACTGCCTGGTTGGTGAATGGTTAGTTAGCTGTTGTAAATAATTTCAGAAATTGGATTCAACTAATACCCTAGTTATATAGTTTTGTATTTTATTACTATATGGTATTGATGTGATTTTTATCTGTTGGGGAAGTAAAAGCTGAGTTATACAAAGTTTTATTCACTGTTATGATGTTATATTATGAAGTTTTCATTGTTATGATGCTGACATAACGTGCCTATGTGTGCCTATTTATCAAATATTCACTTGTTCAATGAAGGATTGGGCCGAATGGACGGGGAGTTGGGGAGGGTGTAGTTTTGGGAGAAACATGTAAATAAACTCCCACTGAGCCTGGTAGCATTTTTAAAAATTCTAAATTCTATGTATTTTAGTAGAATCTTAAGACCCTCAATATAGGTGTTTCAAATGTTTGCAGGACAATCTATTCTTACCATGTAATTAAGGTACTCTGTCTAATACCTGATACATAATATTTATAAGTGGCAGTGCTCTCTGTAAAACCTGCATCATTTGCTCCTGCTGTATGTATATTTTATCTTCCCCATTGGGATCAATTTTCTGTGCTAGTGTACCAGAGTTATTCTATGTTCGACGCCTTCCCAATGTTACCGATAATGGTGGTTGCGTTAAGTAGGGATCCAGTCCATCGCTTCTGTTGGCACAGTTAAGTCGGTGCATTTGACTCAAGGATTATGAGTCGACGAATCGAATTGAGTCTCTAAGGTCCCAATGTTTTTGGTTGGAACACAAGTACAGTCTCATAGACTCGAGCGACTCTTAATCCTTGATTTGACTCGTAGTAACTCAGTGGTTATTCGTTGAATGCTCATTATCTCAGCCCATTTCTCTTTACCATTACCAGATAAATGCTCGTGAGTTGCTATGGAAAAGTTATTTTTGTTATGTTGCATCAGTTTTTTCATATGCTTGTGTCATACACTAATAATCCTATTCTGCTGCTAGGTTGTTTATTTATGTTCCACTTAACAGTGCCAATGCTCAACAGAGCTAAGCCACATTGTTTCATTCTTTTTTCTTCTAATAACTTGGCGATCATTTTTCTGTAGCTGTTTGTTTGCACAAATGTCAATTGTATTTCCTACATGGAATTATATTTTAATGATGCGAAATAATGGATTTGAGTATTGATTAAAATGACTGTTTTCTCTGTTTCAGCTCAAATCAAGGTTGGTTTCACGTTGGAGAAGCCTGCGTCATTCCTCACTGCTCACATGGACAGAATAGGGAGTGACATATTTGAAGAGATTGGTGTACCTAATAGTAAGGTGGGCAATATTTTTACATTTATTATCCCTTCTATTCTTCTGTCTTCACCATTGGTTAACTCAAATATTTTGTTTAACAGGTTTCTATTGTTTCGATGAACTCATTAACTTCTAAATACTCCACACATGTGGTTTTTGGTGTTCTTCCTTACCCAAAAGATGCTTCAATAAGTTTGCCAGCCCTTAGTGTACTGAGATCATCCTTAGTTGGGATGATGCTGCAGCAGCTGAACCTGTCCTTGACACCATCACTCTTTGGGCATCCATCTTCCATTGAGCTCTTGAGATTCCCTGGAGGAATTACTGTTGTTCCTGTGCAGTCTGGTTCTGTATGGACGAGCACAGTCCCACTATTCAACTTTGTGCTGAACAACTCCGTTTATCAGATCTTGGGTAATCTTACAGAGCTAAAGGATCAGTTAGAACTTGGATTGAACTTGAACTCAAACGAGGTATTACCTATTAAACCACTTCCCACAATCTATCATCAATTGAACCGGCTTTGTTTTTATAATTTAAGCTCACTGCCTACTATGTATGTGCAGAGAATATATTTGCAGGTCAGGAATGAGATTGGTTCTTCAGTTGAAGCCCCAGCAATCATTGAGGCATCGGTGTTAGATGGGACTCTCTTGCCATATAGATTGAAGCAGCTAGCTCAGCTAATCAAAGAACCTGACGTTGGAAACCTTGGGCTTAATCACTCTGTATTTGGTAAAGTAAAAGGAGTCCAGTTGTCATCGTACCTACAACACTCGATCTCAGATTTGTCCCCTAGTCCATCTCCTTCACCATCTCCATCTCCATCTCCATCCCCCTCTCCATCACCTTCTGTAAGTGTGCCAGTATCTTTGCCTCCATCTGAGAGTGTCCCCTATCCTGGACCCCCAACTTTTAGTCTGCCTCCTCGGGCTTCTCCCCCTTTACCGAACACCCCCCCTTGTTTTCCATGTACTCACTGTAACCCCTTTCCTCCAGCTGGTAGGCCAAAGTTAAAACCACCCTGCATTGGTAGAGAGCCTAAGCCGCCTCCATTTGTGCACTCACCACAGCCATCTGTTGTTCCACCCCCTTCAGTTCATAAACCATACCTTCCTCCAGCGTCTCCACCAATTCCTGGCCATGTAGATCCTCCCCGTCCCTTACCATCTCCTGATCATGTGCCAAATGCAGTCCCTGGACCAGCTTACCAAATGATGCCAATACATTCACCCCAAGTGCCTAATTTTCGACATTCTATGCCTCCACGGAAGAAACGAAGTAGCAGAACAACCAAATCTCCTCCGGTTGCTCCATCTCCATATTGTAAGTATCTGGTTGCTTCATCTCTCTACCATGTAGGTTATAATTCTTATTTAATGATTAATATTTGATTAGTTGGTTCGAAGTGTTTTGATTGTAGCAGTACAGTGCTTGCTATTCATATCAAACTAGTAGATAAACTATTGACAATAGTTTATTCCTAAGTGGTCATGCTGAGATAAATGTGTTGTTTTGAATTAACCCACGAATATTTTGCGTTTCATTGGGTGCTTCTTTACAACCATGCTACTGTTTTCACCACCACCCGATGTATCAATATGCGATCATGTCTAGTGGAAACTTAGTTCCAGTATGTATGCGGTTTATTACATGTCATTGCACCAATTGAATTCTGATTTTTCCAAACCCACAAGTACTAGCAGTTGCAGTCTGCTTCGTTTACATTGGTGTTGCTTCACTTTGCTTTTCAGTCCACCATCATTATGTAATGGAAAATAAATCTTCATGTGTTATACTTGCAGCTCTCCATTCCTGAAGTGATGCTCGGATTTCTTCAAATGTTTGTTCTGCATTGTCTACAAAGCTGTCCTTACTATGAGGTCGCTGTGGTTGCAGTTTTGCTGCTTGGAACTTCCTGAACCATGAATGGGAGTGTGATACTGCAAAGGCGGGTTTTGTTTTTCAGTAACTTTTAACTGCATGATGAATTCCGAACCATCTGAGGCGGAATGTAACTGTAGATATAGGTCTATATGATGCTAATTTACAGGGTTTTATGTCACGAAGGTGGCTGCCCTACGCCTTTACCAAATTGTAAGGTCTCACCGAAGGTTGAGGGCTTATGGTAGAGAAGAATGTATTACACTGTTGACTGTAACATATTGAGCATAATACTACGGACATGGTGTTTTGGCTCATAGGTGCAAATACACCTATCATGAAATTGCATTTTAAATATATTAAAAAATTCTGAAAAAAAAATCCTGGGTGTACATCCGGATATATTATGTTTGTGCACAAAGTTTTGTTGGGAGAAGATATTTTTTATGGGCTGTGTAAAAATGACAAATAAATGTCTCGCAAGAAGCCATTTTTGAGTACTGAAAATGTCTTTTTTATACAAGTCACAAAAATGTCATTATTTCGCGAAAATTTGTGTACGGACATAGAATGTGCAGGTGTACAGCTATATATATTTTTAATTTTTTTTACATTCTAAAATAGGTTTTCTGAGTAATGGGTGTATCTACACCTGCGAGCCAAAATGCATTTCCCATAATACAACGCACATCTTTGATGTGGGATTTCTTGCTGTTCGCGTGCACACTGAGAGCTGATGTAGCGTGTGTACTGTGGCTTACTCGGCTACTATGTTTTTTGAAATACGAAAGTTTGGTCACAAAAGCTTCAGTGAGGGAACTAGTCTTTTGGGTAAAATTGCGAAAATTTGACATCCAATCAAGCATTATTAGTGTACCTTTAGCTGTGTTCTCTGAGCAGTAAGACAAAACCATCTATTTGTTAGTTCAGAGAGTTCATTCACAGCATAGGAAGCCTAGAAGGCTAGAACCATAACCATATGTTCAGCTTAACCAAGCTAAAGCAAATTTATAAATATCTGCACAAGTCAGGAACAAAACGAATTCAACACAAAGTCATGAATTTTGTTGGTGCCAAGTATATGTTGCAATACCACGTGTAACCTTTGGCCCTTTGCACTGAAGCATAGCCACGTGTATAAACTCATGTGGTCAGCTCTTTCCAGTGCAAGCAGAAAGGAAACAGTGATACAACATACAAGAATGATCAATTATCAGGGCCGCATTTGCTTTGGCCCAGATACACGTATCAATCATGAATTCATTTACACAAAATTCATGCCAATCAGGCGCTAGTAATTCCTGATAAAACATGTTAAAAAAATACAATTGCTGGTGACTATAGAGTATCAACTGACTGTAAGTATGTCACAGTTTGAACATAACTTGCAAGTGATCCAAAAACAACAATTAGCTCCAAGTGAAGTCAGAGGCACCGAAGCCTCCAAAAACAAGAACCAGTAATCTCCTCAAGTTAGCTCAGAAGCAGGCCATATATGGTTGACAATTTCTTCTTCCAAGCTGGATATCAGTCATGGTTTGCCGCCACCGCTTCGGCTCGCTACATCTTTCTTACTTTCCCTGAGGTTCTCTCCTCCATTTTCAGCTATTTATACACAGGAAAATAGGAACACCTTTTTATTTACATGCTGCTACTGGGATCTTTTACTGTTCAACAGCTGGGGAATGGGCGCCCTGTCTTTGAATACCACTCTTCCATCCTTTGCTACGTACTGATATTGCCAATCTGGACCAAGAAACCATGCCGTGGCTACTCCCCCAAGCAAGCCTCCCAACTGTCGTTATTCAAGTGAGCTCGTCAGCTAAGCATTTCATTACAGCGTGGAATGACCTATGTAGAAGTTCAGGACACTTACATGACCCCAGTTGTCGATGCCCCTTGAAAGGAGACCCATACCCTACCAAATCGAACATATGAGGATGCAATAAAGAAAATAGCAATAACAGAGACAACGATGAAATGAGTGGAAAGACAAACGAATACCATATTTAAGACAACCACGCGTGCTATTTGCTCTAAACTTTCCTTCCCATGCCCCAAAAGCTTTCTGTGCCTCCACGTATAAACAGCATAGGCACCAACCTGATAATACATATAGGTTGATGAAATGAAGCAGTAAGAACATTTATCAAGGAGTTCTTAACTAAATGAGACTAGGCCTAATGTTCTTCAGGTTAGCAAACAACAATGTGGTTCCGTAGGATTTTTTAATGCAGAAGTATAACAATGAATGAACTACATTAAAGGCCAGCGGACAAGAGATAACCTGAAAAAAGAAACATGGACAAACCCGAGGAATGCATTTTCTGTACTGAAAATGAGACAATTTCACACCTTATTCATGAATCTGTAGTTGCTAAAGAACTTTGGAAAATTGTTTCCTATTTCTTCTACACACCCCTGGGCTTAAATTTAGAATCTTTGAGCAGATTCTGGCTCTCTCAAAAGAGAAACTCTGCTCTAAACTCCATCTGTGCATGTGTTTTATCGGTGGCATTTCGTAATTTCATATTCCTAAGGAATGACTTTGACATCACACGAAATAATTATTTAACTGTATTTAGCAATGAACTTGACATACCAATCCAAAAATGGCCCCTGATGCACCAACAGAAGGTGATTGGCAATAAAAGTAGCTCATTAGTGAACCTGTTACAATTTCAAACATGAAGAAATGATTATGGACCAATAATTAACAGAAGACCAAGAAAACGATCACCACCACATGGATTTCCACAAAAAAAAAGGTCACAAGGATAAACAAACACCTGCCACCGCGGAAGTGAAATAAACAGCAAGAAATCTTCTAGGGCCAGTAACGAGTTCCACCGCAGGGCCAATGGAATTCAAAGAAAAACAGTTGAACTGCGCATCATTATAATGGTAGGAAGAGAAGTCAGCAATGGTTATTTTGTATAGTACAATTATAATCCTCAATAGAAAAAGGAACACATACAGCAAGATGAGTAAGGTTTCCATGAAGAAGAGCTGATGTACCCAAACGCCAGAATTCCCCTCTATTAATCAGGCTGTTGACCTTCCATCGTAAATATTGTTGCACTCACGTCAGATCAGAAATAAGCAGAATATAGGTGAACTGGAAATTTTAACACGTACCAACCTTTGCTCCCCACATAAGAAGCTTCCCTTGTGATGCTATCTGAGCGATATAAGCCCTTTGGAGAATGTAAACACAGTGTTAATCACAAACGGGGAAAGAAACCACCATGGAATGGTAGGGAATCATTACCGGTGTATCTCATACAATCTGGACTTACAGAATATTAACAGCAAGAAGAACATTGGTCCACAGCCTCTTCTTCGAATTGATTCCACGAGGCCGTCTCGGCTGCAGATTTCCGTTACCGATGTATCTCCCTCCTGATCTGCTCCCACCAAAGAAAGCAGAACTGCCGACAAACGAAGCGGATAACACGTTTCCCAGCGCCCCAAGAACCTGCTGTGTGTCCAGTGGCTGGGATCCCCCAAACCAAATGTCGCCTATTTTTGGCAAGACCTCAAGATGTCGCACCTCCTACGGATTGCACAATTCAGTGCAGATTTAGTTATGCACAGACACAAAACTTCTTAGGCCCATTTCTATCATGATAACAACTAGCATCTGTTTACCTAAAAACTCTGAGGATATCACAGTTCACAAGTCATGAGTCATAAGAAGTAAACGCAACCTAAAATGTAACTAAAGATAGTCTTAGACGTCTACAGTAGAAATCCGGCAGTTCGCGTCACAAAATATGAGAGTGGAATGAAGGCGAAGGAAGACTAGCCAGTACCGGCGAGCGGAGGAGGCCGGCCAGACGACGGCGGAGGGAGCGGCCGAGGTGGACGCCGGCGACGGCTGCGACGACGTTCGGCTTCCAATCTCCACCATCACCGCCGCCGCCTCCGCCGCCGCGGCCGGAGGGGGAGCCTGGAGGGGGAGGGGGAGGCCATGGGAAGGAGGGGAGCAGCAGCCACGGCGCCATGGGAGCACCACAGCCTGCGTCGTGGACCCCGTTCAGGCCTTTCGATTTCAGAGCTTTCCTCTCGCTTTGCTTGGGGAAGCGGCGTCGGACCGAGGAGCTCCTATACGACGCCCGCAGCGTCAGCTACGGGGTCGACGCTCGCGAGCAAAACTGGGTGGGCCGGCCCAGTAACTTCGCGCTCTGCTCGCTCTCTTACGCCTCTTTCCGCCCGACATTTTTTTCTGCAGCTTGTAGGCTCAGGAAAAAAACAATCTGTTTTTTTTTTGAAAACAATAAAGAGACTCACATCGTCATACACTCACTATGACACACACTACCCCTATGAGCACCCTATGAGCACCTTTCGAAGGCGGGATTGAAATTGAATTGTCACCACAGCGCCATTGCGAGAACGTCGCCTCCCACTGAATGAATATTCCATGAGACACAGATGTCAAACCTGGGGTTTGAACTCTGGTGGGCTGGGGTACAACCACCCTCCTAACCACCCAACCTCGGGTTGGTTCTCAACAATCTGTTTTTCTGATCATCTTGGAAACATTGCTGAAATTGTTCATGGATTCCAGAAAATGGTTCCTAACTCAACTTTAAAATACTCGTGACGTTTTGAGCCTGATGAGACCCTTCGTTTATTTTACTATGTATGACAGGGGCAGTGTGGCCCTTTAATTTTTTCTTCTTCGTCTAGACACAGATGTATCAATAGCTAAAACATGTCTATGAATTTTTGTATTTAGACAAAGTTGGGCAAGTTATTTTAGAATGGAGCAAGTATATATATTCTTGGCTGGCCAGAGCATGTGCAAGGATGGGTGGGCGCCTCCGGGGATCAAATGGTCCATGCACAGAGAGAGAAAGGTCATCTGATTTTGCGCAAACATGAACCCCGTAAAAAGGAAGGCCATCGGTGGATGGTTGATCGATCAGATTAGTGGAGTTCGAGAGACCAAGCCAGGCGGTAGGTACTTGATGTGCATCCATGCCTTCCATGTCGCTGCGATGCACGCACGCCATTACTAGCTTCCACACAAGACATGGATCCGTGTACTGACGTGCCAATTAAGCTCATACTCTCGTCATGCGTCTAGCGCTCGATTGACCGAGATTTTTTCTAGTTCTGGGTCAATCGATGCCATCTACAATTCAATCATGAGCGACTCAGACCTATTGATGTCGCTCATCCTATCTCGTCAGGACGTAACGGCTTGTCGCATCGCTAGTTAGCCAAGACCCGATCCCCATTGCTAGCTTCCAGTGTTCCTTTTGTGTGTTTTTCCATGCGTGACTATAAAGCCCAACAACAATATCAACCCAGCTACTATTTACCATGGAAAAATCAAATAAAAAGATCATATATAAAATCAAAATTGGGCACACATATGTAACTACATTTAGATGTGCAATTGCACACACACACATGTAATTGCACATATATGCATAATTGTGTAGGTGAAAGGACATGGAAGCCGCCTAGGGGGTGAATAGGCGGTTTAAAACGTATACGATTATGGCTTAAAAATGCGGAATAAAACTAGAGTTTAATTTATCAAGCACAAAACCTATATAACTAGGGTTCACCTATGTGCACCAACAACTTATGCTAAGCAAGACAAGCAACTATGTGATAGCAATATACTCCTCCGTTCCTTCTATAGTGCCTATAGATTTTTGACATTTGTTTCAGAATATAAGGTTGTAGCTTGGCTTTTTTCATTTACCCCCTCCCCCGTTCAGCTCCCACACAACATGCGTGAGAAAAAATCCATACAAAATTGGAAACAATTAATTGAGATTCCTAATGCATGGTCCAACGATTTCTTAAAATTAGGCAGCAATGTTTTACTTTCCTTAATTGAACTTGGTTGCACATATATGGAGAATCAACAAGAGAGATTTGTGGGATTTGTTATGGTAAGTTAGGAAGATATGGATTTCCCAAATTTTACGTTGATCTCAAATCGTTCAGCTAGGGGGTCTTGCGTAAAAAATACTCTTGCGCTAATTTTCGTGCCAAAAAACTATAAGCACTATAGAATGGAACAGAGGGAGTATATAACTTCAAACACGAAGGCTATCATAAAGTAAAGTGCATAAGTAAATAGCTCAGGTATAGGAATAACCGAGGAGACGCGGAGACGACGATGTATCCTGAAGTTCACACTCTTGCGAGTGCTAGTCTCTGTTGGAGCGGTGTGAAGGATAAAGCACTCCAAACGCCACGAAGGCCTCACCTATTCTCCTCGACCCTTCCCACCAAAGGGAAAGATCTCGATCCACTATGGAACCTTAGGGTGACCACCGAACCCACATAAAGCTTGGGGCTATCTCCATCACTTAATTGGAGGCTTCAAATAAATTGGCACAAAGGCCCTGCCCTTGAAAAATCTACACAACTTTATTAGTGTCCCCCAAGAACACCACAAAGACCACTAAGTCATCTAGGATTCAAAGACCCAAGAGGAACAAGCTCCGGAAACAAGCTCCCGAAGTAATATACTCACGAACTTTCACCTTCACCTATCACGCGAAGAAGTCAAACCGTTGCACCAAATGCAATGGGAAGAACAGCACAAAGATGCCCAAATCCTTCACTCTCAAATTTCAACAAAGCTACTAAAATAAAACAAGAAGAGGAACACCAAATTTCTCTCCAAGATCTAGATTTAGTGATTCCCTCACAAAGAGGGGGATTTGATTGGTGCAAATATAGATCTGGATATCCTCTCTCCTTTCCTCAAATATGAGCATGAATCATGGAGGGATTGAGTGAGGGGAAGCTCTCAAATATTCAACAATGGAGGAGAGCTAAAGGGAGAAGAAGTACTGCCAGAGAAAAAAAAAAGAATGGGATAAAAGGGGAGGGTAGAATTTTTCCCCGTTGGGGCTGGCAGATCGGGCATGGGCCGGTACTACCGGCCCGGGGGCACGATACTACTTCCTAGCCTCGCGCGCGGCCAGTAGAGTGAGGCGGCGCAGCGAACGGCCAGCTCGGGAGGCGCGCGCGAGAGGGAGGGTGCTGCGAACGGCCAGTGGCTTGCAGCTCGGGCGCGCTGGGCCGGAGGCGAGCGACACAAGCAGGAGCAAGAGCGAGAGGCGCCCTCTAGCGGATGTGGGAGATGAGCTAGCGGTGTCTGTGGTGGCCGGTACCACCGGGCCTGGTACCGGTTTTGGTACGTTAAAATACACATTGGCTACTGGGAGCGAAGCCGGCGCGCGGTAGCAGCCCCGGTAGCGCGGGCGATAGAACCTGCCGAAAAAAAACTGTTCCTTTTTTCTTTTTAAACCCAAACTTGAAATGCAAATAAATTGAGATTGAAACACAAAAACAAGCGGGGGGGGGGGGGGGGATTTTCTATGATTTTTAGAGGGAAACCTCTTGAAAGATCGAGATGTCGCCTAGAGGGGTGAATAGGCAATTAAAAACTCTTACGGATTTGTCTTGTAAGAATACGGAATTAAACTAACGTTTAGTTTACAAGCACAAACCCTAAATATGGTAAGCTCAACTAAGTATAACAATAACAACTAGAGCTAAACAAGATAGGCACAAGATATATGTAGCACAAGTGATAGCAAGATATATGTACTTCAAGCACGATGCCTATCACAAGGAAAGAGGTATAGAAATAACCGAGGAACGCGGAGACGAGGATGTATTCCCGTGTTCCCTTCCTTTGCAAGAAGGTACATCACGTTTGGAGGAGTGGAGGTCCACGAAGGATTCCCCGCGCCACGAAGGCTCACCCTATTCTCCGAACCACACCCACGAAGGATAATGGCCCTTTCCTTATGGTTAGCTTTTCCTCCGCTCCGGAGATGGCAAGCTCCACAACCACTTCACAAGCTCCACGAAGGAGAAGCCCGGGCCTCTTCACAATCTTCTTGAAGAGATCACCGGAGCACCAACCGCCAAGCCAACTAGGAGGTCTCCCTCCAAGAGTAACAAGCTCACGGTCTCTCACTCGAACTAATCGTGGTGGAGAGCTCAACACTATGCAATGATGCAAAGCAAGAACACTAAAGGTGTTCAAGTCCTTCACACTCAAATCCCACCCAAGAACAATGGGAAAAGTCAACAAAAGACTCCAAGATCAAGATCCCAAGAGTTCCCCTCACTTAGAGGAGAAATGAATTGGTGGAGGTTGTAGATCTAGATCTCCTCTCTTAGATCCCTCAAGAATGAGCAAGAATCATGGGGGAGACAAGAGAGAGAGCAAGTTCTTCAAAGGCAACAATGGAGGAGAGAGAATGGAAGAACTAGCACAGCCCAAGGTGGAAGAAGGGCTATTTATAGCCCAAGAGCAAATATAACCGTTGGGGGGAAAGACAGAAAAAACTGCAGGAAAAACGGGCATTCGGCCCGGTTGCCGGACCGACTGAAATGGAGCTGAGGAGGCCGGTGGCTGTCCGGTCGGGCCGGCCCAGAGCGGCGGGCGGCTGCATGGGCGGCGATAGGCTGGGAGGCGGCCCGGTCGGGCCGCGCCGGGCGGGCCGGTCGGCGGCCGGCTCCTGGGCCGGACCAGGCCGGGAGGCCCACTGGACGCAGCCGGTTGGCACAGGCGCCAGATCCGGTCACGGACCGGGTGGGCCGGTGGCTGGCCCGGTCAGCCGGCTGGCCCCTTCCCTTTTTTTCTTTTTCTTTTTATTCTTTTCCCTTTTTTTCCTTTTTCTTTAATAACAAATGCTCCGGAACTCCGATTCGAATGAAACCAATTTTGTTTAGAAGATAACAACAAATGCTATCCAATAGAAAGTGAAAACACAAGAATCTGTAGGAGGGGATTTTATCATGAATATAAAAGGTAGAACCTTATATCATGAATAACCGATAAAATCACCCAACCTCGAAAACGCAATAGAAGATGCATGCGGATTCCGTTTTCGATGAACTTGGTTGTAAAGCTAGCAACAAGCTCAAGAACCTCACACAGAGAAACACCAAGAAGCAATAGGGATATGCAAAGTATGCAAAGGATTGAGTTCCCTAAGACGATGTGATCAAGTTACCCAACCGAAATCCCCTCTTAATAGTGCGGCTATCTATCCTATAATCCGGTCTCCCATCAACCACCTTGAGACCGGTAAAAGGAAAACCTAGCAAGACCATACCTTTGCCCTTCGCATCCCGCTTGATCTTGATGATAGCTCTTCAAGCTCCACTCAAGCCGGAATGCCTCAACTTGATCATCGTTGCTTCGTGAAGACTCACAAATGCTCCCCATACACCATGATGGGAAACCTCCATTGATGCACATCTTCACATGTCCATTATCACCACATGGACGGCAAGCTTCAAGAATGTGATCCACTTGAGATGCTCATCTTGAACTTGCACGACTCAACCTTGTATCTTCTCATACTCTATCATACTATCTTGAGATGTATAAAGAATTCTTCACTTGGAATCAAGCTCTCAAGATCTTGGTCATTCATTGCTTATCACATAGGATAGAGCATGGCTAATATTGAGTTCCACATAAGAACTCCATCTTCATTTCTTCTTCTTGATCATATCACATATGTATCTTTAAATCGATGATCTTGATGCCAATACACAAGGTGTATCTTTATCTTCATGGCATCCATACTTGAATCCAACACATGGAATACAAGAAGTACCTATAGAATATTCCTTCATATAAACTCAATGAAAACATTAGTCCATAGGGGTTGTCATTAATTACCAAAACCACACATAGGGGCAATATACCCTTACAATCTCCCCATTTTGGTAATTGATGACAACCACAATAAGAGGGTTTATATAATGAATATTAGAGACAAGTACGCAACTTATCCGAGAATAAGTTGTATAGAGGTTGTATTTGATATGGTCAAGTAACACAAAGCTACTATCCCATATCAAAATCAACTCCACTCACACAACTATAACTAATGCAAGGGATGTGAGTAGAACCAACATATATAGAGCAGACTCCCCCACAATGTATGCACGTGTGATGAACATGAATTCATTGCATACATTGTCAAGATTAACCTTTGGGACAATTTCCACTATATATATACAACCATGCAAGACATTTAAATATGGAATGCATGAGAGGCAAAACACTTAAGCACAAACCAAACTTAAGTATAAAACCATTCCCTTAAACCCTCTAAACTTCTCCCTCATTGGCATCGAGTGCCAAAATGGGTGAAAAATTTAGAAAGCCAATCTAATGTGAGTTCCTCCCCAAGGTGTGCACTTCTCATAATTTGAGTGGAATCAAATGCACATATCCAATGATGAATACTTGAAGGAAGTCAAACTATATTGAGGATCAAAGATTGCACAAGGATAACATGGTGACGGAAGCTTTAACAAATAAAGCAAGCAATCAAAGATCCAAATGGACAAACAAAGATATCATGATAAGAGAGATATAGTGCTCTAAATGAAATAAGGAAGCTCACATTATATTCGTACATAATTTATAATGTTTGCATTTGAATACAATATGCATAAACATGGAATCCTCACTCCCTATATATCATTTAGAACACAACCAAGATAAAGATAATATGCTTATCAAGAATAACTTGAGTCCAACAATTACGAGATATGAATGCAAGAAGGAAAACAAATAAACCAAGCACTCATAAATCTTATTTACCAGCACCACTAAGAAACAAAAGGATAAAAGATGGTCGACAAAGAACAAGGATATCAAGGTGATGGATTAACACTCTCATGTATATAAGTTTCTAAAGTGGACAATGTGATCCATAAAGAAACATGCACACACAAGAGGTTAATAAAATAAATAAGACAAGATATCCAAGATGAAGTCACAAATATACCAAAGAATGTTTGCTTAAGAAGCATATATAGCCTATGGCTCCAATTTTCACTTATGGTGTATGAATGAGCTTCAACCAAGAAAATCTCAAAAACATCACAACTAACGATAAGGGAAATAAAGCTAGTTGGAATGTTTTGAGAGAGAGGCAACAAGTATCACAAATAGGGATTTATTTCGCAATTTTTATCAAAATTGCACATAAGAGTTCTTTGAGGAATTGATATGCAATAAATTGCTAGAGGGCATATTTGGGTAGGTGAATCATAAACATGATTTATATATATTCCCAACATATGCATCTTCTCAAATTACTCAAATGTACAATAAGAAGTTTTACTTTAAAAAGGATTTTTTTTAAAGAGCCGCAATATTTTCGAAATAAATAATTTCATGCCAAGATATAACCTACAAGAGGTTGGATGCTATATGAGAATGCATGAATAAGATACTTGTTACCGAGATAGCAATGGTATGATGTAGTAGATAAGATTTCATCGATCATCTTAGCTTGACTCCAATTATCATATGGTGACAACACCTTCCTTATAGATGAGACAAGCCTCCATTGCATCTCCAATGTACCTAAAACTACATTCAAGTACATCTTGGTCCCCAAACTCATTGGGTCCAATATGGTTAGAATAACCACAATACATAGGACACACTCCATATAAATATGTGCATATTTATAGATGAAATTTGAATTTCATGCACATCTTAGCCATTTTGGATTTGATGGAGTATACCCTATATAATGGATCAAAGAAAGCAAGCATGCTACAAGTATAAACAAATTACATATAAGCATGCACAAAAACTTTTAAAGTTCCAAGAAATATATACTTTGGACAAAACACCAAATGAATTGAATAATGCATAAAGATGTGACCAAATAAATTTGTTGTCCAAATTATATCAAAGACGCAAATCACAAAAGATTTGTTCAACAAAGTTCAACAAATGAACTAAGAAGAAACCATTGAGCATAAAGGATGAAGTAAAGCGAACATGCTCAAAGATTTATCTCATTCAAGAAAATAAAACATGTAAGAAGGAATGAGATAGCTAACTCCCAAAAGAGCAAGGTTCGAACAATTAAACCAAACCCTCTACACTTTTCACAATGGCACAATGTACCGTAAGGAAAAGGTTTGTCTTCCAAAACAAACACTTGATATGAATTAAGAGAATTTATCAAAAGATTTTTCAAAGGGACAAGGAAGACACATGGGAGCAACAAAGATTTCTTGGAAATAAAATAAGGCAATAAGAAGCAATCCAAGATGAAGATGATCCATAAATTCAACCACATACAAGGTTATCAATTGTCAAAGACAATGAGGAATATTGGAATTAACTTCCGGTGGTATATTTCAACAAGGATAGAAAGGATCGACTTCACAATAAAAGGCATAGGGTAAGCATATAGAATTAAGCACTATGCATGGATGAAGATTCTTGATAGCCTCAACTAGTCAAACAATCACGCACGGCAATGATTAGGATAACTTGAAGCAAACGGTGTCTCAAATAAGATATAGAGATATGTATTTGAGGAAAACCGTACCAAGAATTTCTTACTCAAACAAGAACCATAAGATGAGCAATAAAAGCTTTTTAATACAAGTAGAGCTTGTTTCAGCAAACATGCCACCTAGGATCAAGGTAATTAAGAGTATCAACTCTAAGTGGCATAACCTCAAATGTTCACATTTTCTAGGCTTGTGATATATACAAAACATATTACTCCCCCATAATGTGATAAAACATTTCTTCTAGTTAAGAGGCAAATAAAATTCGATTAGAGATGATTAAATGGACATTAGAATTTGAATTTCTCATGAGTATGCCACACCACATAGTGACTAGATAATCTTGCAATATCAATACTAAGTGGTGATACCCATGTACACACATTTTAGAGAAAGAGAGATGCACAATGCATATCACTCCCCCAAAATGGGATGTTCAATTAATCACTCAAAGAGAGCCGAATAAGATATCATCAAGATGCATTAGGCTCAAAACAATACACAAGTATATGATGAGTCAAAAAAACATACTTGAATACACAAGATAGGCAAGTAAGACTCAACACATACAAACACATATTTGATACAAAACCAAACATGCAAAGGGGGCAAGTAGCTAGCTTACAATAAATATGAAGAGTTGAAGTATAAGTTACCGCAAGGAGGAACATTGGATATAAGATATAGATGATGATCCATACGACTTGGCTTGGTCAAAATATAATATATGAAGATCCCTTAATTCTTCATGAAGTAGCAGCAGGGAACCCCGGAGGTCGTAGGCTAGACAAACCCAGATCTCCATCTGGCATAAGCCTAACCTAGATCTCTAGGGCCTACAGGGTGAGAATCGGTAACACAACAGTGACTCTACGACTCAAAGAGTAATACAAGCTCATAACTGAGCGAAGAACCAAAGTATTACAAGCAGAGGTCACTGACCTGACAATTCATCAATCAACGGAAGCGAAGTTATGCTATTCTAAATAGCAAGATAGCAAAAGGCCTAAGAGGCCAGGAGCATAACGGCGACGTCCCAACCCATAGATTCCAGGCTGCCACCTGGGAATCCCAAGCTACTCGTCGATGTCGACCTAGAAACCTTCATTTGTTGGAGCGACTTTGAAACAAAGCATGCAAAGCTGAGTACAGGGACTCAAGCAAGACTTAGTACAACCTTTTAGCAAAGCGGTATGCGAGGCTTTATGTGGAGCTTATTTTGCGAAAGCCAGTTTTCCTTTGTAAAACAAGAGGAGCAGAAGCTCGTCTACTCAGATCATTTTAAAAGGGGATAAGAGAGCAATATCTCTAGCTCTACTGATCATCATATTGAATTCACCGAATCTTCATCATATGCTGAACCTATCCACTAGGATCACCCCCTCGATACCCTGAGGAGGGATCCTTAAACACACATTGATTCCAAGTTTTACGATTATGTTAAAGTTGTCTATGATCACAGAATCCATCACCAAGTCGTCCGTAACCGTGGACACGGCTTTTCGAAAAGATTTACCCTGCAGGGGTGTACAACTTTACCCACACGCACCGACCGACTCTTAGTGCCGTCATGTACACGCTTCCTTGGCGTGCCGGCAGAGGGTGGTCGACCAAAACCTTTCCCTTGCTTCGCCTATTCCATGAGTCAATCTAACTGGGGAACTCCATCATCGTAGGTAGCCATTCTCCGAGGCGGTCCCGGTCATTGTGTGCAGGGGATCCAGTTCAATGCCTCCAGCATCCTTCACCCCGACCACGCTGATGTCTACGGGTGCTTCTATTCTTGTAGACAGTGTTGGGCCTCCACGAGCAGAGGTTTGTAGAACGGGCAAGTTTCCCTTAAGTGGATCACCCAAGGTTTATCGAACTCGGGAGGAAGAGGACAAAGATATCCCTCTCAAGCAACCCTGCGATCACAATACAAGAAGTCTCTTGTGTCCCCAACACACCTAATACACTTGTCGATGTATAGGTGCACTAGTTCAAAGAGATAGTGAAATACAGTGGTATGAATGAATATGAGCAGTAGTAACGCGCCAGAAAAGTGCTTGCTGGCGTGCAGATGATGGTAGTAATATTGGGAAGTAAAGATGCAAAACAGTAAACAAGCGATGATTGCAGTATTTGGAAACAAGGCCTAGGGATTATACTTTCACTAGTGGACACTCTCAACATTGATCACATAACAGAATAAATAGATAAATGCTATACTCTACACTCTCTTGTTGGATGATGAACACCACTAATTGTGTAGGATTACACGAACCCTCAATGCCGGAGTTAACAAGCTCCACAATATTCGATATTCATGTTTAAATAACCTTAGAGTGTACGATAGATCAACACAACTAAACCAAGTACTAACATAGCATGCACACTGTCACCATCACACTATGAAGGAGGCATAGATCACATCAATACTATCATAGCAATAGTTAACTTCATAATCTACAAGAGATCACAATCATAACCTACGCCAAGTACTACACGATGCACACACTGTCACCATTACACCGTGCGGGAGGAATAGACTACTTTAATAACATCACTAGAGTAGCACATAGATGAATAGTGATACAAAACACATTGCAATCATAAAGGGATATAAATAAGCACTTCACTATGCTATTCATAACGGTGAATAAGTATTCTGTGAAATATAGCCTAAGAGACCCACACGGTGCACACACTGTCACCTTTACACACGTGGGACAAGGAGTCTCCGGAGATCACATAAGTAAAATCCACTTGACTAGCATAATGACATCTAGATTACAAGCATCATCATATGAATCTCAATCATGTAAGGCAGCTCATGAGATTATTGTATTGAAGTACATAGGAGAGAGATTAACCACATAGCTACCGGTACAACCCTTAGCCTCGAGGAAGAACTACTCCCTCCTCATGGGAGACAGCAGCGTTGATGAAGATGGCGGTGGTGTCGATGGAGAAGCCTTCCGGGGCACTTCCCCGTCCGGCGGCGTGCCGAACAGACTCCTGTCCCCAGATCTTGGCTTCGCGATGGCTGCGGCTCGGAAGGTTTCTCGTACCGTGGCTTTTCCGTATCGAGGTTTTAGGTCGGACCTTTAAATAGGCGAAGAGGCGGAGTCGGAAGGTCGACGAGGCGATGACACAGGCGGCCAGGCCCCCGCGCCGCCCTATCATCCTGGGCCCACAGGCCCCTCTCTGGCTCTGGGTGTGGAAGCTTCGTGTGATTTTAAGATGCTGGGCGTTGATTTCGTCCAATTCCGAGAATATTTCCTTACTAGGATTTCGAAACCAAAAACAGAAAACAAGCGGCCTTCGGCATCTCGTCAATAGGTTAGTTCCGGAAAATGCATAAATATGACATAAAGTGTGTATAAAACATGTGAGTATCATCATAAAAGTAGCATGGAACATAAGAAATTATAGATACGTTTGAGACGTATCACACGCCCTGTATGCATGATGCACATTTGAAAACCTTTTCCACGCCTTCGCCATGCAGAATGCCAAATGGAACTCGCAAACTAATTGACTCATGGGTAAGCTAGGCAAGTTCGGGCCAAGGGGTTCCCATGGGCCCCGTGTGTTTGTACGCTCAGTCTTGGTTCCGAAGGCGAGAACCTCTAGTCCTAGTATCGGCGAGAACGAGTCAAATCATGACATCCCCATGTGGCGGCCCATCCAAGCCTTTAAGCATGTTTAATTATCATCACTGATCTTACCACGTCATCCTGCCATACTAGGTTCATTCGCAGCTCTGATTCATCAACCGGATGGATCAGAATTAGTCAACTAAGCATGGCTAAGCATATTCGATATAATAGCTCTAGCGATGCACACATAGCTCAAACCTAGTCTTGCTGGGAGCAGTGGATCAGAGTATTTAGGCTACAAGGATGGTAAATGCAACACACATAGGATAACTATATCTGCCGATAAAACATATTGGAATCGTATGCAATATGTAGGAACCAGAAGTAAAAGCATTTAGAAATCATAATATGAACCAGGCTAGAGCTTGCCTTTGTCCCTGACAAACCAATGTGGATCTTCGAAGATCCCATGCTTGACTTGTTCGTCGGTGGACAAGTATTGAGTTGCGTCGTTGTCGATCTTCATCGTCTCAGCACTTGCTCTATCGATCGCGAAGAAGCAAACACCGGAAAGGTAGAACAACAATCAACACATGGCATTGATGCAATGCACATACAAGGATGATGACATGACATGTTAATTAGGTACTGAAATTAACCCTAGAACATCAACAAATTAACTGGAGTTCGAGGGGCTAGGGTTACTAGTTCCGGAGCCTCAGGGGGTTGATTAAGTTCTTCTAAAACAACTAGGGTTCAAAGTTGTTTAACAATGCATGATTTTGTAACCAAATTGTAGATCTCATTTTTCTGAAAATTTTGATATATTATATATAATTTTCTGATTTAAAATGAATAAGTTATGAATTTTACAAGTTTTATTCATTTTAAATCATTTCTGAAAATTCCTGGAAATAATAAAAACCTGACAGACATGGACCCACATGTCATGGATTTAATCTTTTTCTAAATATTTACGAAAATAATAAAAATCTGACAGGGGGCCCCACCTGTCAATATATTTTCATTTACAGAAAAATAAAAGAAAATGAAAAGAAAAAGGGCGGCGGGTCCCACGGGGTCAACCGCCGATGGTCAACTCCGGCGGGCCGCGCCGGTGACCACGCAGAGGCGGCGCTAGAGCGCGCCCCTGGACGCGCGGAGCGGCGTGTTAGACGCGGCCGGATGCGGCGAGTCACCTGGTGGTGGCGCCGCGACCTGGGGGTGGCCGGAACCACGCCGACGGCGAGGTGCTGCGGCGCCGGGCACGGGTGCACGTGGAGGCGGCGGTACAGGGCAATAGGGAGAGGGAGGAGACCACCATGATGTTCAGGAGCTCACCGCGGAGCTGTGGAGATGGACGGCGAGGCTCGGGGCGGCCTGAAGCGTCGGCATCGGGCCGATTGCCGGCGACCGGACGCGGAGAAGAAGGGCGCGGTGGCGGCGATTCGAGGCATCCCGTGTCAATTCCTTCGACGAGGAGGGTCATGGCGGCGAGGCGAAGCCGATGGGATACTCGAGGGAGCTCGGGGGTGGCCGTAGCGGCGTGGGACGGCGATGGCCGTGGCTAGGGTTTCGGGCGCACGCGCGAAGGAAACAAATAGCTGGCTATAGCTTCGCTATAGCGCCGCTATAGCTGCTGAGAAGGCACGCCGCGACGATATGCCCACTTTTGCCGCTACCGGCGCTACGGAAGCTAAAGCGCCGATAAGGTCCGCTAAACTGCATAGCCGCGATAATAGCTATAGCGTCCGTTTCAGGTTTCTGAAAGGTGCGATGGAATTGGGCCCCATCCAGCTTCCATCGGCCCAAGCAACACCCACGATGCAGTTTCTTGTACTAGTCCCGTGTCCCATATACTGCCCTAAGCCATTCGTCTGCCCTAGTTTGACCACGCAGTAAAAGATTAGGTCGGCGGCGGCTCCGTCATCAAGGGAGCGGCCGACAGGAACGGACTGCCGACGCCATCCTGAAGCCAGCAGCAAGGCGGCCGCTGCCTGACGCCACGACCGGTGATAGGGAGTGAGTCGAGACGATCGAACGTGTGCGAAAGAACGGGTCGGCGACCGGCGGCAAGGTGTGATGTCTCAGGCTGAAACGCATGGCAAGTTTCTGATCCAAAATTTCGAATCCTCTTCTCTATGTTACTTCCGTGCATTCTTTAAATTTTCAAATTTTGGACAGATGCAGTATAAACGTACAGAACAGATACAGTTTGCAGTATAGTGTACATAACTTATACGGTTTGCTTGTTTATATTTTTGAATTTTGAGTATTGAATTGTAGCATCTACTTGGGTGGATTCGTAGATCATAGATGTGTGGATTGTTTCAGTTTTGGAGATATAATAATTTTTTTTTTCATTGGAATCGTGTAGATGTGGGTGTGTCAACCACGGCATCGGCAGCACAAGTACCTGATGCATCTGTTGATTTAGCTGATGTGGGATGGAAGCATTGCACTTGTCCAGATTTGCTGAAGAAGCATTCACTGAAGTGCAACTATTGTGGGAAGATTTGCACTGGTGGTATTACTAGAATCAAAATCCACCTTTCTGGAATTAAAGGGTTGAATGTTAGAGGATGCAAAAAATGTCCAGCTGATGTCAAAGAGCAGATGATTGAGTTGCTGACAAACAAGGGAGAAGTGAAAGAAAACAAGGCTAAAGAATTGGAGATTCGTAGAGCTCAAGTGGACTTGAGTCACTCGGAGGGAGAAGCGTCAAGTGATGATAATTCCAATGCTGTTCTTGTTGTCAAGAAAAAAAGAGGCCGAAGTTCCTCCTTAGGTGGCCCTATGGATAAGTTTTGCAAACTACCAGTAGAGGATGTCGTAGCTGCGAGGAAGGGCAAAAGCTTGGCAGTGAAGGTCCAGTCAAAGTTGTCAACTGCGGAAAGAGAAAAGAAGAGGAATCGAGCGTGTGAGTACATCTGTCAGTTCTTCTATGAAGCAAGCATTCCACACACCACAGTCAACCTACCGAGCTTTGATTTGATGCTTGAGGCTATTGCGGACTTCGGGGGAGACTTGCGAGGGCCTACTCCTTATGAAATGGGTGGCCCATTTTTGCAGAAGAGGAAGCAGAGAGTGTTGGATTCCTTCAAGCCACATAAGCAATCTTGGGAGCTCTCTGGATGCACAGTCATGACAGATGCTTGGACGGACATAAGAGGCAGGGGAGTGATGAATCTGGTTGTTCATAGTGCCTATGGCGTGTGTTTCCTTGATTCTGTGGACTGTTCAGCTATGAGGAAAGATGGAAAATACATCTTCGAACTTGTTGATAATTGGATAGAACAAATAGGAGAGAAAAATGTAGTTCAAGTGGTGACCGATGGTGCTAGTGTGAATAATGCAGCAGCTTGTTTATTGAAAGCAAAGCGCCCATCCATCTTTTGGAATGGTTGTGCTGCCCACTGTATTGATCTTATGCTTGAAGACATAGGGAAGCTTCCAACGGTTGACACAACAATTAGCAAAGGAAGGGCTTTGACAGTGTTTTTGTATGCTCATACACGAGTTCTGGACTTGATGAGGAAATTCCTTGGGAAAGATCTTGTTCGATCTGGAATTACTAGATTTGCTACAGCATATTTGAACTTGAAGAGCCTGCTGGATAGTAAGAAAGAGTTGATGAGGTTGTTCCGGTCAGATGAACTCCATGACTTGGGGTATTTACAAAAGGTGAAGGGGAGTACAGCTGCTAAAACTGTGCGCTCAGAAACATTTTGGAAACAGGTTGACACCGCTGTCAACTACTTTGAGCCATTGGCAAACATACTCAGGAGAATGGACAGTGATGTGCCGGCAATGGGGTTCCTATATGGCCATTTGTTGGATGCAAAGAAGGAAATTTCTGCGAGGTTTGACAATCAGCAACATCGTTTTCAGCGAGTGTCCGAGATCATTGACAAAAGATGGGACAACAAGCTGAAGCAGCCACTACATAAGGTTGGTTACTACTTGAACCCATACTACTATTATGAAAACAAGGTGGAAATTGAGTTAGATGAAACATTTAGAGAAGCACTGGTAGCTTGTATTTCAAAGATGGTTAGCAAGGCTGAAATGCAAGACCGAATCATGGAGGAGGTTGAGCAATATAAAGATGCGTTGGGGTCATTTGGGAGGGATATGGCTGTACGACAAAGGCGAAACAAAAGATTTGATCCAGGTGAATATGAATTACGAAATGCTTATACTAAATTATAGATTGTTTGTTGTTCACGACCATGTCATCTTAGCCTAATGTCATGTTTATTATTTATTTTTAAATGAAGCTAAATGGTGGATGAATCATGGTACAAGTGCACCAAACCTTCGGCCATTGGCGGCTAAGATTCTAGGCTTGACTTGTAGCTCTTCGGCTTGCGAGAGGAACTGGAGTGTATTTCAACAAGTGAGAATTATTCTTGTTTATCCTTTACTATTTTACAGCCTATTCTGTTTGGGTGCTTGTATTTTGTTAATTGCATACTTGTTTGATCATTTGATTCTTACCTAAAACTCTCTGATGATTCAATACATTTAAAGGTTCAGACAAAGAGACGCAACAGACTACTTCATAACAAGATGAGGGACCTCGTATTTGTCAAAGCCAATTCTAATCTCCAGCACAAGAAAGAGAACAAAAACTGGGACCCTATTGAGAAAGTAGTTGATGATGTTCTAGAAGATGAGACGAATGAGTGGATCACTGGAATTGTTCCTGAACAAGCACAAGAAGTGGGACCTGAAGGCGCGCAAGATGAAGCAGCAACATCACATGAGGTAGCAGCGCAAGCACAAAGCCAAAATAAAAGGGGTGTTCACCTTAGGAAGAAGTTGAAGATTCTTCCTATACATCAAGATGAAGAATTGCAATCTCTGTCTTCATCTTCTGATTCAGAAGATGGTGATGGGAATGCCATGCACTCGCCATATGTGTCTGATTGCGATGATTCTTATTAGTGCTTGCATGTTTGGTCATTTAATAAGTGAGAGGCCCTTATGTTTATGGATTTTTTTTGTTTATTTTGGTAATTGTTTGTTTGAAGTTTGATCACCCTATTGTCTACGGTGCCTTGCTGTTTGACACTATGAAGTATGAACTTATTTTCCTCTATTATTTTTGGGCAGAATACTGTAATGATATATATGCCGCAAGGACTTGATATGCTCAAACATTATTTTGCATGATATATATATATGCTGAATTCCCTGTTTCTAGGCAGAATATTGCCCTTCTTTTTAGAAACCGCTAAATGGTATAGCTGCCGCTATAGCTCCGCTATAGCTTCTATAGCTTCTGGACAAGGCAACCGCTAAATCCAATAGCCCGCTATTTTTTTCCTTGGCCGAAAAGAGAGCCAGAGAGAGGGGAAGAAGAGGAATTGGCGGGGCTAGGGTTCTTCGTGGCGGCGGCAGGGGTACTTGTAGGCCGCCGGGGGCGGCGGCACGCATCTTGGCGCGGACGAGCTCGCCGGTGCCGCCAACGAGCTGCTTCCTGGAACGGAGGTAGGGGATGACTTGGGCATTTTGCAGATAACCCCCTGGGGGCGGGGTTGGGCCAAGTTGGGCTGCTGGTGGGCTACGCAGAGAGGGGAGAGTTGGGCTGCGGCCCAATTAGGTGAGAGAGGTTCTCTTCTCTTTTTCTGAAATCTGATCTGTTTTCTATTTTGTTTTCCAAACTCCTTTTGCATTTTGAAATAGGTTTGAAACTTCAAACTTTCTGCAAATTTCAAAATAACAAATGTACTTCTTAACAAAGCACAAAGGCAAACTATTTTAGTTTGAAACACTTTGAGAAATTGAAAGAGGGGGAGATTCAAGCCAACGTTAGGTTTTTCAAATATTCATTTCAATGCATTTTCTTAGGAAAATTCATATGATGCTCATGATGCACAAACAACCCTAATCTAGGTTTAGCAAAACAGGGGTGTTACAGTAGCCAAGTCTCCAATGACCTCCACATGCACCTATTGATCAAGTTTGAGCTTGTTGGTCCCCAACCAAGTTGGGTCCTAAGAGGTTAGTCACAATAGGCTTGGCAACCCAAATGGTCATTTTCTTGAAACCACTTTGAGTTCCAACAAACTTGGCAAACACATTGCCATCCTTATCCTTACTAAGAGAATAATCATCATCAACAATGATAGGGTTGGATAAGGTACCACTTAAACATGAAGAAGCAAAGTGCCCCTTCTCACGGCATAAGTAGCAAGTGTTCCCCTTTCTCTTCTTTATTGATTTCTTCTCTTGGGGAACAATATCTTGATTCTTCTTGGGAAGTGGCCTATCTTCAACTTGAGGTCGAGCATGAGCTTGACCTTGACCTTGTGGCCGTTTCCCTTGTTGTTTCTCACTCAAGTGCTTCTTCTTCTTCAATGGGCATGATTTAACATGATGCCCTTCAACCTTGCACTTGAAGCAAACCAACTTGGCCGGATCCTTGACTTTGTCTTGGCCCTTCTTCTTGTTGCTCTTGCTCTTGGACTTGTTCTTGTTATTGGAGTTGAATCCAAGTCCACTCTTGTCATTGGGGGATTGTTGCACATTTAGCATCTTGTCAAGTGCGGATTTCCCTTCATGATGCTTTTCCAAGTCTTTCTTCAAAGAAAGGACTTGGGCCTCGAGCTCTTTGATTTCCTCTACATGGTTAGTAGAAATACAAGTACTAGAGGAAGTAGAAGCTTCATTGTTAGAGCAACAAGTCAAAGCAAGTAATCCAACACTAGGTGTATCAATAGTTTGACTAGATGGATTACTAGGAATAGCACAAGGCAATATAGCATTTTGAGTAGAAGTTGTGCTAATTTCCACATGAGGCTCACACGATGTTACGTTAGTGATACTTGCCTCATGAGCTAACTTTAGCCCATCATAGAAAATTAGAAGATCACCATGATAGCCCGAGAGCTTTTTATGACTTTCTTCCAATTCCCTATAATTGCTAGTTAGCAACTCAAGTTGAGCCCTTAGCTCAACATTCTCCTTTAAGATAGATGCTTCACAAGAAGTAGAGTTAGTAGAACAAGCATCATCAATAGATTTTTCTTTTTCAAGCACATAGGATTCCATTTCTTGCTTAAGACCATGAGTTATGCACCTTTCGTTTTTCAGCTCTTGTCTAAGGAGATTGAATCTTCGTTGCTCATTTTCAATATGAGATTCCAACTCCTCAATGGACTCATTTTTTTATTTGAGTGTGTCCACCAAGTAATCGAATTTGACAAGAGCATCACCACGAAGAGTGCATCTAACATAAAAGAGTTCCTTAAGCCTAGCAACTTCTTCTTGTTCATCATCATCACTCTCATCATTAGAAGATGTGTTGGGATTCAATGTAGGAGTTACCTTTGATCCCTTTGCCATAAGGCACATGTGCATACCGGAGGATGACGATGAAGATGTTTTGGAATCTTCATTCATGAGAGTCTTATGCCTCATATATTGTTCAATTTCCTCTACATTGTTAGACAACAAGCAACTAGAGGAAATAGAAGCATTTTGTTCATGGCAAGAAGACAAAGTAAGCATATCATCATGGGATTTATGTAAGGAGTTTGTACATGATATGCAAGGACTATCAACACAAGCATCTAGATTATTTTTGGTGCTAGATGTGTTTAAGTCCAAAGAGGAAACATTGCAATGGGATATAGATGAAGAATTATCACTATTGAGCACAATATCAACATTGCAATTTTCCTCACCACTCACCATATCATTGCCTCGTGTCTTGCTACACGTTGGTGAAGTGGAAGAATATGAGAACTCATCACGGCCGGAGGTGGAAGCAACTTGGAGCTCTTCATGATGTGAAGGGGAAGAGAGATCCTCGGAGTCACCGCCGACCAAATGAGAAGTGGATCCACCAAACATTTCCTTAAGCTTGATCCACATCTCATGAGACGATTTTCGCTTTATATATATCAAGAACCTATGAAAATCTGGTCTCAAGGAGAATACAAGTTCATTAGATACTTGAGCTTCAAGATGTAAGTTTTTCTCATCCTCTAAAGATAGATTTTGAGGATCCATCGGAGGAGAAATGATGAGGTCTAAGACCCCGTGTGTGGCCCGATCTCGCGATTGACCCGAAATCCAAAGGGGGAAAGGAGGGAGAGCGCGAAGAACACGATGAACACGAAGAACACGAGGAACTCACGCACGCACACCAACCCGATACAATCGATACTTACCCTCGTGGCTCGATGGACCACGCCAATAGAATCAACCCGGGAGAGACGCGAGGTAGAATCCCGGAGTGAGAGATCGGTGAGGGAGGTGAATCTAGAAGTGGGAGAGAGAGTGGGTAGCACTAGAATCTCACACATCCAATCCAACATCCAACAAGGGTAGCCTTGATACAAAGGGGATGAAACCCTAGGGAGACAAAGCTCAAATCCATGTCTAAGCCTAAATCTTGTCTAAGGAGTAAAGGGAATGACCTAGGTGCTTATATAGAGGTACAAAGCGGCTTGGGTCGAAAAGGTACGCGGTTGGTTGACTCGGGCCGTTTCCGGTCGAGTCTGCCCCGTGAAATCCGGTCAACCGGGTTTCAACCGGGATGACCGGGCTGCTGGCGCAGGGCCGGTCAACCGCCGCCAACCGGGAAGTTCGCAAAAGTTTCCGGGTTGGTTCCGATCGACACCGGTTGTCGCGGGGTGGATCCGGTCAGGGCCCGGTCGACCGGTGACCGGCCTGCCGGCCTAGGGCCCTTGGCCGGCCTCGGGCCGGTGGGCCTCTTCCTCCCGCCTCTTCTTCCTCTTCCTTCTTCTCTTTCTTGCACCATGGGAGTTCCTTCTCCCTCGATGACTCTTGTACCTAATGACATGTAACACACCGACATGAGGTAGCATTCCATCCAAGGTATTGATGAGGTCGAGTGTCGAGAGGAAGGAGTTCACCTTGACATATATGGCGACGGTTTGTGTTGTTGGTCCACTTGGGGGACTCCTTGGCCATGGTGTAGCGTCGATGATAGTCGGGGCTGCACTTGTTGGTCTTGAGGCGTAGGTGTCCAAAGGCCACCCCGCATCATCTCCCCCCCCTTGGGGAAGAGTCGTCCTCGACTCTTGCTCCTCCTCAACGATGATGTAGACGTTGATGCTTGTAGCTTGGGGAAGGACTTGTATAGTTGCCCTTGTATCCTTATGGATGCTCGTCGTGGTGCGGGCGTCCTTGTTGTAGTCCATGACGGGTCTCCCATGTAGTTGTGGAGGGATAAAGTCGCGGTGGAAGAAGAACTTGGGGAAAAACAACTTGCGAATGGAAAGCTTGTGGATGCCAACTTTGTGATCGGCTAACAAGAGGCTCTCAATCAAATGCGAAGCATCAAGTCGTTTTTCCAAGAGGCATTTGGCAAAAATGGGAACCAAAAGAGTGTCGATGTATCCAAAATTTGGTGGGGCAAAAGTTTGTGCATGTAAAAGTTTGGTTTGTAAAGTGTCAAAAATGTGATGTGTAGCATTGTCCCACATAAATGGAACAATCAAAAGGCAAGTGTCGGTGGCAAAATTTGGGGCAAAATTGTTATGTGCAATGGCAAAGAGATGGAAACTTCTAGCTTGGGAAAGTATGGTTGGCGTGAGCCAAGTATGTGTATCCTCAAGTGTCAAAGAATCCATTTCAATTGCCAAAGATGAAATGAGAAATCCAAAGGAGAGCAACTTTTTGTGTGACATGTGGCACAAGATGCATAAGGTGTCTCTCACATGTATGACATGGTCCTTGAGATTCTCGGATTGTATGATGATAACATCAAGACATACAACAACCATTGTGCCAACAAGATGTTTCAAGATATGTTGCATAAGAGGCAAAAGAGATGACGAGGAGTTGGACCAAACCGGAAACTCGACAAACCAAGTCGGAAACACACGAGGGCGAAGGCATTTGGAAACATACCCTTTGGTGTGATTCCCGCGGGTTAGGTCCTTGTTGGGGTAGCTCTCAATTGCGCGTTTCGTGAGCTCATGCTCCGTAGCGGTGGAAGTAGTCATTCGGGTACCTATACACACAAAAGAGAAAACAAAAAGCGTGTGTGCATGGTAGAGGAACACATCATCCATCATGATGTTCCATGTCTTGTGCGCATCACCATTAGTGTCAATCAAGATAGTATGAAATGCATGGCGATGGTGCATATGGCAATAATGTGCATTCATGGCATGTGGTATCTTGGGATCATCAAAAATTGAGAAGGCTATGGGGGCCATCTCATGAACAATGAAATAAGCATTCTTGCATACCAAGCATAAGAAAGAACAATTGTTCACAATCTTGGATGCAAGGAACATGGAATAGTGCAAACATTTTGGGCATAGCATGTTCAACATTTTATCATTGTTGTCGACAACCCTATTGAGAGAGAAAGTGTTCATCAAGGGTGGCACAACACAAGCATTATCATAATCATTATCATTGCAAGCAAGCGGGGAAAAAGTGAAAATCTCATAGCATGGCATGGTCATGGTATCACAAACATTCACTTCCACATGATCAACAATGTTATCAAGCAAAGCATCACATGGGAATATGAAGGAAGCATGTGACGTGGCAAATGTATCATCAAGATCATGCATGCACTCATAAGTCATCATGTTCACTAGTGGGATCATGGCATCATCAACACCTATGTTGTTACCTTTGTAGGCCGACTCATGTGAAGTAGGTGTTGTGGAAGTAGGAGGATCCATGTGGTCGACATGTCCATCTTGGAGCAAGCATGGTGAGATATCATCATCTTCATGCACCATGTACATCTTCTCCATGAGCGGGAACTCGTCCTCCGTGGAACCTAGTGCAACATAAGAAGACACAAACGAGGGAGAGGTTAATGTGTTAGCAAATGCGATGTCCTCCATGGACCTATCATCTACCTCTCTCAACTCACTTTGTGTATCACTCATGTCCTCCAAATGGAAGCACTCAAACTCACATATGGGGTGGAAGTCACTCAACTCACTATCACTCTCGCTCAAGTGGGCTAAGTGGCTCTCATGCTCACATGGGATTGGTACCAACTCATCAATCAAGCACGTAGGAGTAGGTTCGACTTGCTCATCTCCATGCGCCTCCGTGGTTGAAGGGAACTTCCCATGCTCAACCATCTCAACTCCGTCGCCTCGCAAGTCGTCCTCCATCGATGGCGCCGTAGTGTCGTGGAGAGCTAGGCTCGGATCCACGTCATCCTTGCGTTGGCCTTGTAGGTCTTCATCTTGAAGTTTGGGCGCCAAAGGCTTCTTGGTGGCTTGGGCTTGTAGCTCGTCGAAGTAGAGCGTCTTGGCGCTTGGCGTTGTGCATTGCCATGCCTCGTGACCCTTGGCCTTGCACACCTCACATAGGAGATTGGGACATTCCCGTGGAGGGTGGCCTTGTTGCTTGCACTTGTAGCATCGGAGTCCATAGGCATGTGACGAGGTAGGGGCCATTGTGGTGGTGGCACAAGAGGTGGAAGTCGCCTCATGAGGAAGGTATGCGCGATGTGCACTTGCCGTCCTTGTAGTGGTGGACACCCTATGATGGTGTTTGTCGTCTTCATGTCGAGGATCTCGTCTTCGTGCATCATCACCATGGCTTGAGTGGTGTCGTCGAAGATCCGTGGAAGATGTTGGTCGATGACGATCATGAGAAGGTGTATGTCGATGACGATCCTTGACATGCCTAGAGGATAGCTCATGTGGCTTGGCATGTTGCTTGTGGCGCCTTGTGGAGCTTGGAGAAGAGTGTCGATGACGATCATGTTGGGGGCGCTCTTGATGCTCCACATGATGTGCTTGAAGTCGACGATCTTGTGCATAAGCACTCTCATGGTGGCGCCTTGTGGAGCTCGGAGAAGTGTGTCGATGACGCTCATGATGGGGACGCTCTTGATGATCCATATGATGGTGCCATCGTGGAGGTCCGCTATCTTCATATGTAGCTCCATTGGCCAAGTAGGTGACTAGGTGAGGCTCCGCCATGGTGTCGATGTCGTAGGCGTGGCGTTGCTCCACCATGTCGTCCATGCTTGATGAGCCATTGTCGATGTAGAGCTCGTCGAAGTCGTCCTCAAGGTGGTGCTCCACCATGTCGTCCATGTCGATTATGCTTGGGGAGCCATGGTCGTTGTCGAGCTCCTCGATGTCGGTCATGTTGGCGATGCTCGCGGAGCCATAGTCGGAGTAGAGCTCCACATGTTCCTCCACATCCGCGGTGCTTGAAGAGGAATCCTCCTCGAAGTGCTCCGTGTACTCCTCCGTATCTTCTTCTTCGCTATCCATGTTAGCACGATGGTATGTATATGGTGGGTGTTAGTGGAAGAACACTACCTCGCAACCTTACCGTGGTATGATAAGATCGGGGTGATCCAACAAACCGAGAGTTAGAACAATTGTATCGGACACTCACACAAAGACACACGCAAAAGCTAGCAAATATGGTGGTAGGTGAGTGTGGTGGAAAGCCAAAAGACGAAATCCGAAATCAAGTGTATTGTCAAGAGTGGGTAAAATCCAAAAATCAAATGTCAAAGCGATGATCACTATAAACACGGGAAAGATATGGAACGCACACACGAGATGAACGGGGTTAGTGCAACCAAAAGTGAGCGGAAAAGTGTAAGAAGCCCGAAAACAAGGGTGCTCGGTGTCACACTAACACAAGGAGAGGCAAAACTTTGGTTGCAAACGAAGAGACAACAAGATTCACACGCGACCTCTCTTCTCTTTTCTCTCTTTTGCTTAAAAGCTTTTTCTCTTTTGTATTTGGTGGCACTTGACACTCTTTTGTATTTCTATGTATGGGGGCACTTGCACTCTTTTGCTCTTTTTGTGTTTTTGGCGGCTTTTTCTCGCACTATGTTAGCGTTAGCTCGCTTTTGATATCTTGCCACACGAGTTTTGCTTAGAAGCTTGACTCCACACTACACACACACCTTACAATCGGGGCCACGTGCAATGTCTCGCAACACTCAATAAGCAATGCTCGATAGGATAGATCGCAAAAGAAGAGGGGTTACAAGGGAATGCAAGTTATACCTAAGATGTTAGGCGGTGATGAACACACAACTTGCGACGATGTCGGTGATGTCAAGAGTACGGTTGCAAGTTCGGGGTGCCTCGGATGTCGTCGCTTGCTTCGGAGCTGCGGGTTAGTTTCACAAACAAGGCACTCAAACCGGAACAAGCAAACACAAGTTAGCGGAAGAAAAGGGTCAAAGTAGCTTGGCGGTGGTGGCGGTGGTATGCCGGTGGTGGGTGGTGTCGGTGCTCTTGCGGTTGCGGCGGTGTTTATGGGGCCGCAGTGGTGTGTACCGGTGGTCTGCGGGGGTGGCGGAGCTTGCCGGCGGAGGAGAGGAGTGGTGGTGGTCGGCGGCGGAGGTGGGAGTGGTGGCGCCCGGTTGGCGGCCGGTTGACCGGCCCTGCGCGGCTGCCCGGTCTGCAGGTTGACCGGGTTCTGGCCCGGGCCCGAGCTGGCGCCGGCCGGCCGGTCTGGGCCGGTTGACCGGATTTCTCAACCGGCTGCACGTGTTCTTGAGCCAAACTCGTCCAAATCGACCCAAATCGAAGGAAAACGATGGAATTGGGGGCTAGAAGTTGGGGAAATAGTAGATCAAGCACAATAACACCGAATCCATGGACCAAAACCACTCAAAACGCAACGAAATCGCAGATCCGTCAAAAGGCAATTTAGGGCTATTTTTGGGGATTTTTGGGGAAAATTTTCAGAGATGAAATTGGGTGGGTGGGGGTCAAATCCGCGGAAACCAAAGGCTGCTGATACCATATGATGAGGTCTAAGACCCCGTGTGTGGCCCGATCTCGCGATTGACCCGAAATCCAAAGGGGGAAAGGAGGGAGAGCGCGAAGAACACGATGAACACGAAGAACACGAGGAACTCACGCACGCACACCAACCCGATACAATCGATACTTACCCTCGTGGCTCGAAGGACCACGCCAATAGAATCAACCCGGGAGAGACGCGAGGTAGAATCCCGGAGTGAGAGATCGGTGAGGGAGGTGAATCTAGAAGTGGGAGAGAGAGTGGGTAGCACTAGAATCTCACACATCCAATCCAACATCCAACAAGGGTAGCCTTGATACAAAGGGGATGAAACCCTAGGGAGACAAAGCTCAAATCCATGTCTAAGCCTAAATCTTATCTAAGGAGTAAAGGGGATGACCTAGGTGCTTATATAGAGGTACAAAGCGGCTTGGGTCGAAAAGGTACGCGGTTGGTCGACTCGGGCCGTTTCCGGTCGAGTCTGCCCCGTGAAATCCGGTCAACCGGGTTTCAACCGGGCCAGTGACCGGGCTGCCTGGCGCCAGGGCCGGTCAACCGGCCGCCAACCGGGAAGTTCGCAAAAGTTTCCCGGGTTGGTTCCGGTACGACGCCGGTTGTCGCCGGGGTGGATCCGGTCAGGCCCGGTCGACCGCCCCGTGACCGGCCTGGCCGGCCTGGGGCCCAGTTTGGCCGGCCTCTGGGCCGGCTGGGCCTCTTCCTCCCGCCTCTTCTTCCTCTTCCTTCTTCTCTTCCTTGCACCATGGGAGTTCCTTCTCTCCGGTTCCTCGATGACTCTTGTACCTAATGACATGTAACACACCGACATGAGGTAGCATTCCATCCAAGGTATTGACGAGGTCGAGTGTCGAGAGGAAGGAGTTCACCTTGACATATATGGCGGCGGTTTGTGTTGTTGGTCCACTTGGGGGACTCCTTGGCCATGGTGTAGCGTCGATGATAGTCGGGGCTTCACTTGTTGGTCTTGAGGCGTAGGTGTCCAAAGGCCACCCCGCATCAAGAAAAACCTACATCTAGAAATTGCTCTATATTTGGACACAAGGTCCGAAGGTTATAAAGCAAGCAATTTCTCCATAAAAGATAATTTGTGCCATCAAAGATAATTGTGTCATTGTGCATTATATTATTAGCCGACATCTTTACTCTCAAGGCGGTGAAGCCTTAAACAAGGAGAGACCTTGCTCTGATACCAATTGAAAGATCGAGATGTTGCCTAGAAGGGGGGGGGTGAATAGGCAATTAAAAACTCTTACGGATTTTCTTGTAAGAATGCGGAATTAAACTAACGTTTAGTTTACAAGCACAAACCCTAAATATGCTAAGCTCAACTAAGTGTAACAATAACAACTAGAGCTAAGCAAGATAGGCAGAAGATATATGTAGCACAAGTGATAGCAAGATATATGTACTTCAAGCACGATGACTATCACAAGGAAAGAGAGCTCGGGTATAGAAATAACCGAGGCACGCGGAGACGAGGATGTATTCCCGTGTTCACTTCCTTTGCAAGAAGGTACGTCACGTTTGGAGGAGTGGAGGTCCACGAAGGATTCCCGCGCCACGAAGGCTCACCCTATTCTCCGAACCACACCCACGAAGGATAATGGCCCTTTCCTTATGGTTAGCTTTTCCTCCGCTCCGGAGATGGCAAGCTCCACAACCACTTCACAAGCTCCACGAAGGAGAAGCCCGGGCCTCTTCACAATCTTCTTGAAGAGATCACCGGAGCACCAACCGCCAAGCCAACTAGGAGGTCTCCCTCCAAGAGTAACAAGCTCACGGTCTCTCACTCGAACTAATCGTGGTGGAGAGCTCAACACTATGCAATGATGCAAAGCAAGAACACTAGAGGTGTTCAAGTCCTTCACACTCAAATCCCACTCAAGCAACAAATGCTAAGATGAAATTGGAGAGGAAGAACAATGGGAAAAGTCAACAAAAGACTCCAAGATCTAGATCCCAAGAGTTCCCCTCACTTAGAGGAGAAATGGATTGGTGGAGGTTGTAGATCTAGATCTCCTCTCTTAGATCCCTCAAGAATGAGCAAGAATCATGGGGGGAGATAAGAGAGAGAGCAAGTTCTTCAAAGGCAACAATGGAGGAGAGAAAATGGAAGAACTAGCACAGCCCAAGGTGGAAGAAGGGCTATTTATAGCCCAAGAGCAAATATAACCGTTGGGGGAAAGATAGAAAAAACTGCAGGAAAAACAGGCAGAAATTCGGCCCAGCCGGTTGCTAGGCCGACCGACCTGAAATGGAGAGGAGGCCTGGGCGGCGGGCCGCCCAGCCGGCGGGGCGGCGCGGGGAGCAGGCCAGGGGCCGGTCGGGCCGGAGAAGCACCGGGCGGGCGGTCGGCGGCCGGCGACGGGCCGGGGGGGCTGCACGGGTTGCCCAGGAGGCGCCGGTCGGGCACGGCGTGGGCCGGTGGCTGGGCGGCCAGCCGGCTGGCCCCTTCCCGTTTTTCTTTTTCTTTTTATTCTTTTCCCTTTTTCCTTTTTCTTTAATAACAAATGCTCCCGAACTCCGATTCGAATGAAACCAATTTTGTTTAGAAGATTACAACAAATGCTATCCAATAGAAAGTGAAAACACAAGAATCTGTAGGAGGGGATTTTATCATGAATATAAAAGGTAGAACCTTATATCATAAATAACCGATAAAATCACCCAACCTCGAAACGCAATAGAAGATGCATGCAGATTCCGTTTTCGATGAACTTGGGCTTGTTGTAAAGCTAGAAACAAGCTCAAGAACCTCACATAGAGAAACACCAAGAAGCAATAGGGATATGCAAAGTATGCAAAGGATTGAGCTCCCTAAGACGATGTGATCAAGTTACCCAACCGAAAGCCCCTCTTAATAGTGCGGCTATCTATCCTATAATCCGGTCTCCCATCAACCACCTTGAGACCGGTAAAAGGAAAACCTAGCACGACCATACCTTTGCCTTGCGCATCCCGCTTGATCTTGATGATAGCTCTTCAAGCTCCACTCAAGCCGGAATGCCTCAACTTGATCATCGTTGCTTCGTGAAGACTCACAAATGCTCCCCCATACACCATGATGGGAAAGCTCCATTGATGCACATCTTCACATGTCCATTATCACCACATGGACGGCAAGCTTCAAGAATGTGATCCACTTGAGATGCTCATCTTGAACTTGCACGACTCAACCTTGTATCTTCTCATACTCTATCATACTATCTTGAGATGTATAAAGAATTCTTCACTTGGAATCAAGCTCTCAAGATCTTGGTCATTCATTGCTTATCACATAGGATAGAGCATGGCTAATATTGAGTTCCACATAAGAACTCCATCTTCATTTCTTCTTCTTGATCATATCACATATGTATCTTTAAATCGATGATCTTGATGCCAATACACAAGGTGTATCTTTATCTTCATGGCATCCATACTTGAATCTAACACATGGAATACAAGAAGTACCTATGGAATATTCCTTCATATAAACTCAATGAAAACATTAGTCCATAGGGGTTGTCATTAATTACCAAAACCACACATAGGGGCAATATACCCTTACACCTCTAAACATGGAGAACCGAGAAAAACTCCAATATCGAAAACGCAACAAGTGATATACGCGGAATCCATTTTCGATGAACTGAAGCTTGTCATGAAAATAACCAAAATCTCTAAAACACCACATGGATAACATCCAAATAACAACCAAGAAAGATGATGGAAGGATGCAAAGGTTTGACCGCACTCTGAACGATACGACTGAGTTACTCACTCGAGAGCCTCTTGATAGTACGACGTCTAGCCTATGAACCGGTCTTCCAACTAAACCACGAGTCCGTTAAGAAAGAAATCCTATCAAGAGTAAATCTTAACCTTGCGCATTTCACTTGAGCTAGATGAAGACGATCTTAACCATAGATGTAATGCCTTTCTTGGTTGTGCTTGCTTGATGAAATCTTGCGGATTGCTCCCCCATAATCCACTATGGCAGAGCTTCTTCTTTGGTGCATCTTCACATATCCATAAACACAATATGAATGGCAAGTTTCAAGCATACGATCCCTTCGAGTTGGATCATCTTGAACTTGCACCTCATTTCTTCTTATTGCAACCTTGAAGCGAACATATGGTTCACATATTGCCTGTGGACAAGTTCTACAATTATAACTCAATGCAAACATTAGTTCACATGGATTGTCATTAATTACCAAAACCACACATGGAGGCTCCATGCACTTTCAGTAGGGAAAAATTTCACAGGTGCAATTGCGAAATTGCTCATGTACGTGCAATTACACATTTATGTGCAATGACCTATGAAAAATCCCACCACCAATCATTTACGAAACTAGGTCGAGCAAAGCACTAAGATCATGATGGATAAAAAGGAGTTTGAGAATGAGTTGCAGATGGATAAAAAGGGGCTAACCAGAAGAGGGAAAAGGGGTCACGGAAGGATAGGATCATGCTGGGGGCGGAAGGGAGGTGGTGCAGAAACCGAAGATAGTGCATGAGTAGTCACCAGAGAAGATAAGGTCGAGGTAGCGGTTAATTTCCCCCAGCCTAGGCCGCCCCTCTCTTTGTCTTGCACTACCGCTCAGTTGACATATCTTTCTCCCTCTGGTTGTGGACATGTATTTCCCTCCATCCCTTTTCCCTTCCCGCCATTGATGTCCATTCCCATGCTCGTAGATTTCGCTTGTCCTAGGTGCGGGATACCAATGGAACCCGTCATGTGGATATGGCGGACGCCTCAAGCTGTGACTGCCCCACATAGTTATATCATCTCTATAGTGATGCCACATAATCCATGGTTATCCTTATATTATTGTGTATTATGTTGCTCCAAAAAGTGCATCAAATTTTTTTTAAGCTTAGAGGCATTTTGGACAATAGGTGCCACAATGCGCGGCGTATTGTCTATTTTATACTAATTTTTTATACTTATTTGTAACATATTTTGATAACATACAATTTATTTATGTATTTAGTTTTGTTATTTGTAGCACAATTAACTTGATAACAACATCGTTAAAATATTCTGATACAATGTTTATGGAACAATTTTCACGATAGTTTTGTTATATGTAGCATGATTAACTATGTATATATATGATCGCAACCACAATTGCATTAAATCGACTCTCTTTGCAGTAAAATTCATGATAGTGTATGTTCTTAATCTAGTTTAACCCGTTGCAGATAGAGACACAAAGGCATTTTTCGAGATCAGTGTGTGTTATTAATGTATATTTGAATAAGGTCATGCCGATTTTAGTATCCTTAAATATTTTTAAAGAGATTTCTAGAGCATGTTATATAACGCGCTACATCTTTGGTTTTTTGGTAATATTAGGGATGTTCCTCATGATTTAATCCATAAAAAGATCGAGTAAAAAAAACATGACTAAAGAAGTAGAGATTAAACAAGTCATGGGAACTATCATAGAGAAGATAAATAGCAAGTCTAAACAGATTACTAATAGCAATATTTCTAGCAACAAGTCTAAGCACATTTCTAGTAGAAGATATTGAAGCATGATCCCAAAAATCACGAGGTAAGAAAACATGTGGTCCACAAGAGGAACCATCGTTGGTGTTGGTGTTGTCGGCATTGAGATCCATATCACCAAAAAGATTATTAATGTTTGGGAAGAAGTCGTGGTTGGGAAACTAGTCATCGGCGTGCATGGTGAAGAAGCCAGTATTTGTGCTACAACGCTCCCTAAAAACCTTATGGCACATCTCCCGTGCATGACCTTAAGAGGTGGGGTTTCGGAGGCCTACTGTCTGAACCTGCAATGCATACCGCAAGGCGGGATGGGGAAGACTTGGCCACCTGGGTGACGGTGCAAAGCTCTAGAACCCCGTGGCAGACGCATAGGTTGTGTTGCAGTGTGTGTATCTCTAGGGAGGAGCGGCCTATCTTTTATAGGTACAAAAAAGGAGGCGAACATGTTGCATTTGGTTCACGCAAAAGAGTGACAACTCCTGCATGATGCGTATGTACCCCCTCGGCTCGACGAGACGGACGACGGAGGAGGAAGAGCGTGGTGTCCTCTTCTCATGCTCGTAGAAGTGGTAGAAGAGCTTCTATTATAAAGATGTCTAGCTCCCTCTAAACTAGCACCGTGGGACTAAACATTTGTTCACCTCTTGCCATGCATGTGACATATTAGACAAAATTCCAACTTGCACCACATGCTAAACCACACACATGTTTTACACACATATTGTACTACTCAAAGTGTACAAGATATGAAAATTGGAAAATATTAGTAAAGTTATATATGTTGTTGAAAGGGAAGTTTCTAGTATGGCTAAGCCCGCTATCTAACTAATTAACATATATGTTGGTTTAATAAACGTTTGCAACTAATTGATTTGTCTTTCTATCCAGTAGAAGCACAAGGGTTTACCAAAACGAGGGAAAAAATGTTTTCCCCAAGTAAAACTACCCCACCATGCAATATAAATTTATCATTGCAAACTCATATACAAAAATATTATCTTGCCACATGGAAATTAGCATCCTGCTAACCACATGAAACAAAAGATTGGTGCATTGCTAATAACTGGTAATTTTTTCTACTTTTTTTTAACTCATCTTGTTAGGAAGATTGATTTTGGTACTGTTATGTTACTCGACTAAATTTTTTTTTTTCAGGATTTGAAAATTTTGGGATTGCAACATCACGTACATTCAGTCCAATGGGGTTGTACTTTTTTTTTTGCGGGTAAAAGAGGATTTCATTACTCAGAAAGGGTTACAAGATGCTCTGCTTCCAGTTCCCGAATCATGATCTCAGGACCTGAACCGAGCCATACATCAGTTTGGTGCTCTGCTCTCGCGAAATTCGCGAGACAGTGACTAACCCTAATCTGCGAGCGATCCACTTTTACAAACTTGCACACACGATCTTGGCTAGAAAGCCTTTTAATCTCAGAAATAAAATGCATAAGAAGCGACCTATCTGGTTGGCGTTCCTGGACAGCCGATACTAGCTGAAAGCAATCTGTCTCAATGACTAAAGGCAGGCGACTGTGATGAAGAGATAACTCCAAGCCTTCCAGACAGGCTCGGATTTCAGCTTCTAGAGGATCAACACATAGCAGCAGGCTCCGACACGCGGAGAAAATGATTTGACCCTTGTCATCACGGAGGATCATTCCAGCACCTGCCATACCATCAATCTCTTTAAATGAGCCATCGATTGACAATTTGGCCCAGCCAGGAGGCGGTGGACACCAAGGTTTAGCTGGCTGTTTTTGTTTACTATGTGGAGCACGCACAGCTGCAGCCTCAAGCGCCACTGATTTTCCTTTGATAACAGCTTCAGAAGATTGACCATTTAGATTTCTCACAGTATACAAATAACTGCAGAGGAAACGTTTGGATCCTTCAACAGACGGCAAGGCCTTTTGGTGTGTAACTTCATTACGAGCATGCCAAGCACGCCACGCCACCAGCAAAATATTATCAATCATTTGCAGAGGAGCATTGTTGATAACTAAGGAAAACCACTCTGTAGGATTCACATGCATGTCCGCATCAGAAGGTAAAAGCCAGACCTCTCTCATTGCAGTCCAGAGCCGACGAGCATGCATGCATGAATATAATGCATGTGGGATATCCTCCTTTTCATTGCCACAAATATTACATATACCTGTAACTCTCATCCGTCGATCAAGCTTGTTGGCCTCTGTGGCAAGGGAATTGGAAGCTGCTTTCCATGCAAAAATCTTAACTTTCGGTGGGACAGAGGACTTCCAGATTTTAGACCAGCATGGGTTCACGCCATCTGACAGGGCGCTCGTAGCAGGGAAGGAACACTGCTCTGGCGTAGATTGCAGGGCCAGCTTATACGCGCTGCGAACCGAAAAAACGCCCGTCTTCTCGAGATTCCAGGCCAACACATCACCATCGCCTCTTCTTGACGGTTTGATTCTCAGTATTTGATCCGCATCAATGGGACGGAAAGTATGACGAATTTTATCCGTGTCCCAATTACCATGACCATCAAGTAACTCTGAAACACGTTTGATACGACTGTTTCTCTTTGGAGTCAAAACTTTGCAGTATGTTTGCCGAGGTATCCAGCTATCTCTCCACACGCGGATACTCTGGCCATTACCGACCCGCCAAATTATTCCTTGTTTTAACAATTCCAAACCGTATGCAATAGCCGTCCATGTAGACGAAGGGTTGCCCGTGAACACCGTATCAATGAGGTCACCCTTCGGATAGTATCTCGCCTTAAGCACCCTCGCGCATAAGCTATCTGGGAAAGCAATTAACCGCCATGCCTGACGGGCGAGTAAGGCTTGGTTGAAGAGTCTCATATCGCCAAATCCTAGACCTCCTTGACTTTTTGACCGGTTCAGTTTGCTCCACTTTAGCCAGTGAGTTTTACGTTTACCCCTATCAGCGCCCCACCAGTAGTTCCGGATCAAACGAGTAAGATCATCACATACAGACAATGGTAGCTTGAAAACGCCCATGACATACGTTGGAAGAGCTTGTGCAATGGCCTTAATAAGATCGAATCTCTCTAGCACTCTGTGCAAGAATACCATCACCCCATTCTATCAATCTTTTACTCAATAGCGATTGAAGACTTTCAAACTTGCCCCTATTCATTCTACCATCCGGAGTAGGGAGACCCAAGTATTTGGCTTCAAACATTTGGTTTTCCACTTCAAGAATTTGTCGAACCTGATCTTGTGATTCTTGTGGGCAAGAAGGGCTGAATAGTATAGAACATTTTGAGGGGTTTACCAACTGTCCCGTCCCAGAAGCGTAAACGTCCAGAATTTGCTTAACTTTCAAGGCTTCATGACCATTGGCTTTAAAGAACAACAAAGTGTCATCTGCAAAAAGTAGATGAGAGATACCAGGAGCTCCTCGGCACACCTTAAGAGGTGTAATACCATTCAATTCCACTTCTTTTTTCAAGAGTGCTTGGCTGTAGTTATGTTGTGATTTAGTATAACATCTTCCATAACGTAGTATTTGTATAGTCATTTGGTGATTAATAACATCTTCCCCTAACGGAGTATTTGTTTCAGATGATTAATCATACAATACAACACAAGTCAAAGTTGACGATTGGCTACAGATTGTCCTACATCAACTTTCTACTGTATCACGTGATATACACACCATGATTTCTCTTGTTAAAAATGATTAGCGTACAATTGACATACACAAATTAATTGACAGGGCATCAAATAAAAAATCTTACGAAAACAAACAAAAAGGAAGAAAATGTACTTCTTTTTAGAGCAAAAGAAGAAATATACTTTTTTTTGTATAAAGAAGAAATATACTTTTTTTTAGTATAAAGAAGAAATATACTTTTTTTACTCTAATCCTTCTCCGGCCCAGCAGCCCGTTAGAAGAACGCAAAAACAAATGGCCCACATATATAGCAGATAAAAGGCCCAAATCATCTGCAGGCTGCCAGGAACCACCTATACAGCTGAAAATCACAAACGACCGAGCAACGGAACCATTGATCCAGACATGAGACTTCCAGAGCTTAAGCACGCGAGGTTTTTTTTTTCAGTTGTCTTGCGCGCCCTGATTGCAGATCGATGGCAAAAGCCTTTTGGGACCAATAATCAGCGCCGCGTGCGATCTCAGCGACAGAGCTCGCAACGAGAGGCTCTCTACCGGAGTCCGGAGCATGCAGCCTAGCAATTATCTTAAGAACGCACGGTGACCAGTGTCCATAGTGCAGCGTCTGTCGTCGAGTCACTGGCCGGCCAAGTGAAGCAACTCTCGATCAGCATTCGTACCAGAGGCGCGCGAAGCAAAAATCGTTTACCAGTGTCCGGAGATACTAATGTCATGATATTCTCAATCGAGAACCTAGCCACCACGCACGCGGGACTCGGCACTTCCTTTCTCTTCCCGCGCGCGAAAGGCCGTGCAGCCGCGACGATCCCTCACTCTTCCTTTTCCACGGACGAGAACAAAAAGAACTTCCTGCGGGCAATCATAAATGACCGAACAACCGAACCATTGATCGATGGAAAAAGCCTTTCGGACCAATAATCAGCGCCGCGTGCGCATGTAGAAATGCTCCCGAGTCTAGTACCGATAAAGTCGTGCGTAAGTGTGTGTTCGATGTACCGATCGGGGACGGGGATCATGCTCCACAGTGCTCTTGTCCGCACGGAAGTAGGTGATCCGGAAAGCGCAGGCGAGAGGGAATTAATCGTTTACTGGTCTACTATTCTCGATCGAGAGCCTACGCCGCCACGCACACGGCACTCCTGTTTTCTTCCCGCGCGCGAAAGGCTGTGCAGCCGCGACGATTCCCCACTCTGCCTTTTTCCCGCACGAGAACGAGAACTTCATCCGGCCAACGCATAGTCAATTGTCTCCTCTCTTTTGCGCCCGTCCGTCCTGTTGCGTCCGATCAATCCATGCTGCTAGATAGATTGGGGAGGTTTCGTCCGCAGGGCAAGGCTTTACTTGGGACGCCTTTGGTTGCATGCAGCTGATTCTTGCGTTACTGGGGTAGTGGGAAGGAGCCCATGCGCGTCTAAGACAGGCTATGAGCCATAAAAACGACTTTGTTTGGTGACCAGCACGGAGATTTTTCGGCCCCGTGGAGATTTGGGTCTGGCCGTCTGGTAGGTCGCTTTTCAGGCCTTGTAGTAGCCCAGAACGGTGTCCTTGTTGTTTGGTTGCAACCAATAATTCGGTTCTGGTAACCTCTTCCCTTCAGTGGTGAGGTTACCAGCGATCAACAGCACAAGTAAGAACACAATCAAAGACGACAAAGAACTTAGCAGTGATCATAGACGATCCAAGTTCACGACACAACATTTTGCAGAGATGATCATAGTTCTGGACACGGCAGAAAGGATCATAGTTCAACACACTAGACACGAACAGGAAGTAGACACGACATGGTACCAGGTTAGCTTCAGACATGATGCTCGGAGACGACACACCTGGTGTCATCGCCATGGTATGAAGATGACCACACTATACTCAAAGGAGGACACCTTTCTAAGGGTGACGAACTGGCCTACCTTGAGCTGATGGGCGACGACGAAGGCCGTCCATCCCTGTCCCTGGTCGATGAATGTGTCATTGCCTTCTCTCCTCGTAGTCATCCTCCAGTTGCATCCGGTGTTGGTGGTGACGATGATATTGGAAGTGATTTCTCCGAACCACTTGACGAAAGCTTTAGGGGTCATGAGCCGACCGAAGGTGGGCTTGAAGATGATTTTGAGGAAGTGGTCTGGCCTTGCCTCCTCGTGGAAGTGGCCGACCTTAGCCGGCCTTCCACGATACTTCTTCGCTGGTCCCTCGCCGGGAACCTCAGGAGGTGACCCAAGCATGATCTTCTCAGCCTGCCAGAAGAACACAAGCAATTAGAGGTGTGCCTGCTCACAAGTATTTAAGATGAAAACGGACATTGATAACATTAGTAGAGCCTCATACATTTGCTCACACGGCAGACATAGGGAGTGGCCACAAACTAAGTGTAGTGTGCTACGACAGTGGCACACATGACTAAGTTTGATGCCACCACCTAGCTTTTCATTGTGCCTTTGTTGAATCATTGACCAATGTATCATACATACCAAAACGAGGCCTCATATGTAGGATCATACGACAGGCAAAGGGATTGTCCCCAAACTAAGTCTAGTGTGCCAGTAATATGACACACATGACTAAGTTTGAAGGCAGCACCCTGCCTGCTATTGTACCATAGTTGAATCATTGGCCAATGAAGAACTGAAGAAGCAGAAACATGCAAAGCAGGGTATGAGAGGCCTCATACAATGAGAACATATGTAGAAGATGTTTGAACAGAACCAATGGCATGATCATGTTAAGTCATGCCATAGGTTTTGATCAATCATCTCCTCATACTATGATCCCAGGTTATAATCATTGGCCTAGTTCAATGAAAAAACAACACAAGTAGCAGTTCAAATTGAGTACATTACGAGTGGTACTTAGGGTACATTACAAATTCTACTTAGGCCACATTACAAATTCTCGTACAATACATCTACATCACATTCATCACTCATCACAAGTAGCCCTGATCCTCTTGAGCTATCCTTGATTACAAAGTTCACTTGAAGCAGATCGTATATGTCATACTCTAGCTTTCTCTTCTCGGCCTCCAAAGCCCTTTTTCCGCCTCTCATTCTTGTTTCTTAGCCCTCATCACTTGTGCTTGTGTTCTATGCATATTATTGAGCATAGCAACTTCGTTCTTCAAGTCCTCCCACTCCTCTTGCGTATGAACAAACTAGCGCGACTCAGCTTAATCTTTCGCACAACAATCACAACATGCTAAACCGAACACAAAAAACCTTCCCCTCTATGCATGCACAGTACAATCTGCTAGTTTCACCAATCCAAAGCCCGGTCTAGGAAGGATCTACCGCAATCCGATACTAGAGTAACAGATCTAAGCAAATCGAGACCGTGAAAAGCAAGAACTGGACAAGAACAACAGGAAATAGGGACGAACACCGGGCAAACATCAATCCGAACGCTATCCTAACGGAAATCCCAGCAGATCTAATGTGCATGTCGTCGCAAATGCCGAGAATGGCATGTCCTGCCAGAACGAGTACGAAGGTGAGAAGGAGAGATCCTTACCGCCATTGTTCCGGCCGAGGACGAGCTCGAGGTCGCGGGCGAGTCGGATGAAGACTGAAGGCCGCCGATGCTCTTGTCTCCTTGGCTCCTCCTCGGAGGGTCCTCCGTCATGCGGCGGGCGGACGGCGGGGAGGTGAGGTGAGGGGAGGGAGAGGCGCGAGTGAGGGAGGAGAGGGAGCGGTGAGGCTAATTATGGCGCGTGTTCCCGAAGGGACGCGGCGTTTTCGCCTCCCTTCCCCACACGTGCAGCCTTCTGGCCGCAACGGGTCTGGCCCCGGAGAAACTGCTATTCCGAGCGTTCCTCCAGGACCTGTTCCAGGGGTGCTTTGGAACCGTGCGATGCAACAACGCAGCTCGGTCCAGGCATCCAAACGGACCAAAAATTACTGGCATCATGCGAGCCAAGGGGCATGCAGCCTACCAAGCGCGCCCTTGTTCGTCCATTGATTCCTGTTTTTTTTTCTACATTCCCTTCTTCTTTTCTTATTTTACTTTGCTCTTCTGGTTGTACGTAGGACTAGGCTGTGACACGATGATCGATCTTCGTGAGAGGAACAATGGTTGGGCAGTAGTCTCATCTCCTGGGCAACGCGTGTACGTACTTGTGGCCACGGACTACACGACCTAGATCGATAGCGCTGGCTCTGCCCATCCAAGCTTTGATGGCCCAGCGTACGTGAACGTACCTGACAGTGACAGTGACAAAGACGGCGCCGCGAACAGCTCGAGTGGCTGCATCCAGCGGCTGCCGGCTGGTGGCGGCGTGTGTGCATGCTGCGTGGTCCATTCCATGCAGCGCCCTGCTCCCTGCCCGACGCCAAAATTCTCTTAAACGCCAAGCATCGGCGAGATTGCAACGGCCCGCATGAACCATCCTGTTTTCCGTTGCACTTGGACGTTTCGCGTTGACAACGGTATGTGCTGTACATACTGAGAAGGAGAAAGAAAACTGACCTCAGTGATAGACTATTGTCGGGGACATATCCTGTGGAAATGAACAGATTCTGCAAATCTGAAAATTTCCAATGTGGATGGTTGGATTCTGTACTAACGGCTGGATGAAACAGGGCAACCCACCACCGTCACTTGGAAGATGTTTTTGCGGCTCAAGCCGTGAGCCCCCATCCATGTTGGAATGGCAGTTCAGACTACAGAGTACAGATCACGAGCATGGAAAAACAGGTCTCCATGAACGAGCTCAATACTGAATATTCTCCATGAACGAGCATTGAAAAATTACCATTCAAGAAAATTTCTCTGAACTGACTATTCTACTTCATGAATCTGTGCGCTCCTACTTCGATCTGGGATTCGTTTGTCCAATACTCTGAAAAAAGAGATCCAGGTTCGGGATTTGAAACTAAAGTGCAGACGCAGATTTGTTGCAAAGTAATAAAAATTCAGATCTGGAGCAATTTGGCCATAAGAAAAGAACAAACGTAGGATCTGGATCGACCTTTTTACAGTGCAGACGCAAATGCTTTTGTCAATTTACAAGAAAAACATAGTAGTTACGGGATGGCCAGATTCATAGGCGCAGCTTCCGGAGAATACGGCGCTGCTATGGAGAGAGAAATCAGCGTCTGCCGCTGCTACGATGGAACATGGACCCCCTTGCTGGGCGACGTTGGAGCACGAGCCTGACGGCTTCGACATCATGAGCTAGGAAGGGATCGGATTCTGCATCGCGGGGCATGGGGGAGGCCGACGAGTGGAATAGAAGGTAGATGCCGACGGTGGCCGGAGTTGTGTGCTGGTAGAGAGATGGAGATGGTGTCATCAGATTGGAATATGGAAACAGATGGAATCGTACAAACTATCCCAACTACGTATCAATTAGAGGGCTATTTTTGCAAATGAGCTGCGTAGGAGGGAGGTTGTAAATCTGTCCGTTGGTACACAATCCAATGGCTCGGATGCATATTTTCAGATTTTCAGAACATAGCCCATTTTCACCTGATACGTTCCCGACTATTGTCTATTGGGCTAAAGTGAAAGGCCCATTCCATTTTTTAGCTGTCCAAAGTCCAAACACCAGCCAGGAGCACGAGTACTAGGCATGTTATGGCTTACCTAAAAAAAAGGCATGTCATGGTTGTAGATGGGTCGTGCCACCGCTGGGTCCGTTACGGTCGTGTGTACACGAACCACGCCACCAATAGGCATGTTATGGTGGTAGATGGGTCGTGTCACCGCTGGGTCCTTTACGGTCGTGTGTAGACGAACCGCGCCACTGTCTGCAATTTTTTTCGATAAAGGATGCTTTATTACTTTAATAAGCAATTACATCCAGCCTCTGCATAACCAGGATGCACACAGCTGTTTTGTTGTCTCAAATCCAAAAGGATAAATAATAAAAACTAGGCGAGATACATATCGGAACGATGAATCATATATCGCCTAAAGTATAGGTGGGGCATCTATCCGTAGACTATGCTGCCACCCATGTAGGGAAAAAGTATCTGCCGTAGCCTCCAACCGTGTACACCTCCTAAATAGCTGTCGGTTCTCCACTGTAGAGGTAACCATGAACGGAGAATACCACATCTGTAGATGACTGCAACAAAGAACAATTTTTGTCATTAAAGATCTTGTCATTTCTACATAGCCAAAGCGCCCAGATAACTGCTAGCGCCCCCACCTAAGAAGCAACTTAAACCTTGAATCTATACCATGAAGCCAATTGCCAAAGACATTGGCGACACTAGTCGGAGGATACAAGGTAGACGCTACTTGGATGACAGACCATATAGATCTCGCGAAGGCCTGGAAGAATAAGTGTTTGATTGTTTCGTCGATGACAAAAAACACACCGTGTACTTCCATGCAATTCCGCTTAACAAGATTGTCTTTGGTGAGAATAACCCACGAGATACCATCCAAAAATTTTAATTTTTAATGGTATCTTCATCTTCCAAATCTTCTTATTGTTGTCAACTGGTAAATCAGAAAGAAGGATCGCATTGTAGAAAGATTTTACGGAAAAGGTACCATCTACATGAAGGTTCCATCTAAATTCATCTGGTTCAGGTGATAAATGAATATCTCCGAGCCGTTGAATTAGGGTATTCCATGCCACAAGTCTTTGTCCAAGTAAACCCGTCTGAACGTCACATTCGGAGGTGAGGTAGCCATTACAGTAGCAATGGTATCTCCTTGGCGACGAGCAATCCTATACGAGCGGATACTGTTCACTTAAGGGTGCATTGTCTAGCCAAGCATCTTCCAGAACCGTATCTGTGCTCCATTCCGATTGAGAAAGTACCATGGCGAAAGAATACATTTTTTGTCGCCATAAGACCAGTGAGAATCCCAGGTTTCCAAACCACTTGGGATAATGTCTTCGAACCGATATACTTTCTCCGAAGAATAGTTTGCCAAGTCCCATCCTCAGTAAGTAGCTTAAACAACCATTTACCGGAAGAGCTGAATTCTTGACCTCCAGGTCATGAACTCCAAGCCCTCCTTGATCTTTGGGGCTACAAACTATACTCCACTTAACCAGTCGATATTTCTTTCTCTGTCCCCTTGCCAAAAGAATCTGGATCGATAGTAATCGAGTTTATGCAGAATTCCTTTCGGTAGGATGAAGAATGATAACATATACAGTACCATATTTGTGAGTACCGAATTAATGAGTACCAATCTTCCTCCCAGGGACAACAATTTACCTTTCCAACTACTAAGGCGTTTTTGTAATCTTTCTTCCACTAATTTCCATTCCGATTGTAAGTCTCCGATAATGAATCGGAATACCCAAATAACGAATAGGAAATTGGCCTTGCCCGCAACCAAACAACTCGTATACAGAGCCGTATCGTTTTGGGCATCACCGAAACAACAATTTGCTTTTATGGAAATTAATTTTCAATCCCGACAACTGCTCAAAAGCCGCCAAAATTAATTTCAGATTTTGAGCTTTTTCAAGATCATGATCCATAAACAGAATTGTATCGTCGGCATATTGAAGTATAGATAAACCACCATCAACCAGATGTGGAATCACTCCTTCAATCTGGCCATCAGCCTTGGCCCGCTCTATGAGTATAGCCAGCATATCCGCTACAATGTTAAACAACATCGGTGATAACGGATCCCCTTGGCGTAACCCTTTTCGTGTTTGGAAATAGTGGCCGGTGTCATCATTAACCCGGATTGCGACACTACCTCCATACACAAAATCATTTATTAGAGCGCGCCACTCGGAGAAAAACCTTTCATCCTGAGTGTCTGCTGTAGGAAAGACCACTTAACTTTATCATACGCCTTTTCAAAATCTAGTTTTAAAATAACCCCATGTAATTTCTTAGAATGCATCTCATGTACCGTCTCATGCAAGACCGCCACTCCATCAAGGATGTTCCTTCCTTGCATAAAGGCTGTCTGTGATGGCTGGACAACATGATCCGCAACCGTATTAAGTCTAATGGTGGCCACTTTCGTGAAAATCTTGAAACTTACATTTAAGAGGCAAATAGGTCTATATTGTTGAATCATTTCTGCCTCATTAACTTTCGGTAACAAGATTACTTCACCAAAATTTAGACGAAATAATTCTAGTTGTCCAATGTGTAGGTCACTGAACAAATCTAGAAGGTCCGATTTAATCGTATCCCAGAAAGTTTGATAAAACTCGAAAACCATCAGGACCCGGTGCTTTGTTGCATTCCATTTGGAAAATTGCCTTCTGAACCTCTTCCTCGGTATAAGGTGCGGTTAGTAGACCATTTTCTTCCATAGAAACTTGGGGTATATCGTCCGTTAAGTCCTCATTAAGAGAGAAGGTGCTTTCCTCCGGAGGACCAAACAGACCTTTATAATAATTAGTAATGTAAGATTTGAGTTGCTTATGGCCTTCAATCAACCCTTCATCTTGAATAAGAGAATGAATACGTTTTTTCCGATGTCTCCCATTGGCTAAGCCATGGAAATATCGCGTATTTGAATCACCTTCCAATATGAATTGAGCTTTGGAACATTTGAGTTCCTCCTCGCGAAGAAGACTCGCCATCTGCGCATTTGATTGATTTTTAAGTTCAATCTCTTGCGTAGACAACGGTCTAACCTCCGCAACAGCCTCAAGCTCATCAATTACATTTGATAAGCGAGCCTTCTCTTATTTAAGGATACCGGCCGTATGGGCAGCCCAACCAGAGAGATGTTTGCGCATTGTACGCATCTTATTATTCCATCTCAAAATTGGAGTGCTGCCCCCGACCGGTCTCTCCCAAACCTTCTTAACCATATCATGAAATCCCTCTCGATGTAGCCAACCAAGTTCAAATTTGAACGGCCGTTTACAAACAGGACGGGGATTCCCAGTAGTTAGGAGGATGGGAGCATGGTCAGACAGTTTTTCAATACGTTCTAGTGCGCGGACTGACACCATAGGGTATTTATTTTCCCATTCGGTATCCATCAACACGCGATCTAGTTTCTCGTATGTGGGTTCAGGCAAGCTGTTGGCCCAAGTAAACTGTCGACCGGACATAAACACCTCTCTTAAATCAAGGCTATCAATGACAGCATTGAACAAGAAAGGCCAATGTCCATCGAAACGGCCTTTACTTTTCTCGTGCGGAAATCTCAACAAATTAAAATCGCCTCCGATTAAAATCGGATAAGGATTATCTTTTGTAAGATTTACCAACTCACGTAAAAGTCAGCCTTAAAAGCATCCTGGGCGGCACCATACACAGCAACCATCCACGTGAAACCGTCGCTTTATTCGAATGTCGAGCTTAATGTGCACTAGCTAGACATGGTGTCTATACGGACGCCAAGTAAAATGCCACCGGACCTACCACGAGGCGGCGAGAAAACCACTGAAAGTTAATCCCGCCTGACAGTCGGTCGAGAAAACTTTGTGTGAAATTTCGCCTACCCGTCTCCGATATAGCAATGAAATCTAAATCATAATCTCTACAACCATCGGCAATGTGGGAATGTTTAGCCAAGTCACCAAGACCTCTGCTATTCCGAAACATGCCATTCATCGAGAAACTATTTTAGATTTAGTATTCTTGCTATATCTACGAGATTTCTTTCCAGCCGACGATCGAGAACCACGTTCAGAAGCTTGTAGATCAGAACTAAGCTCCACGTGTTCTAAATCGACTTCTGAAATATTACCAATAATAGCCGAGAGAAGCTGACCATCTAGGATGTCATCCTCTTCCTCATCGTCTACTACTGTTGTTTCATGCCCAGTGGAAACATTCGGAACAACCGTTAGACGGTCAAGCTCCGTCTGTCTCAACACATTGGCCGAAACTGAAATCTCATCAGACCTACTACCCATATTAACTCCTATGCTACTCAAATTTGAAGAAATACGAGTATCTGAAAACGAATTAAACGACTTGGATGGTTGCTTAGTACCTGCCGTGTCGAGGTTCTTCTCAGCCTTACGCCGCATGGCTCTCTCATGGCGTCCTCATCCGTCGGCCCCGCCCCATCCACCGCTCAGCGTACCTCCCACTCCGCCTCACCGTCGGTTGAACAACGGGAGGAGGGACCTGGGCTGGATACCGGTGATGGAGAAGTCGAGGGCGGTGGAGACCAAGCCGGTGAGGGTGAAGAGGTCGTCGATACAGGGGTAGAAGGTGATGTAGCCCCCTGTATCACAGCAGCCCCAGGCGAGTCCCCCTTCGTGGGGAAAGAGGGTGTCGAAGAAGAAGCGCCCTTCGTCCCATCAGCCTGCCCCTCCGCCCGTGGAGGCGGTATCACAGGCTCAACGGGACCGTCCGCGGGACACGACGAGACCCTCAAGGTCCGCTGCCCCGCATCCCCGCACCGTGCACCTGCGTATCGACCTCCGAAGTCGGCTGCTGTGACGAAGGTGGCGACATGGCCGGCTGCTGCATAGCCGGCCGGTGCATCGGCCTGCAGCGACGTTGGGGTCACCGCGGCCGACTGCTGCATGTTGTCGATAGGGACGCAGCGAGGCGCCTTCTGCACAGCCATCACGGCCCGACCGAACCAGGCCCATCGACTTTGCGGCCCACTAGAGGAGGCCTCCAGTGCCGCATCCGCCGGTTTGAATCGCGGCTCGAGACCCGCCGCGATCAACGGCCGCACGCCCTCGGCCCCGAACGAAGCTGCCGGCGTCGCCTCCACCACCACGCAGGGCGGCGGCGGCGATGAAGAACTACGGGACCTGGTCGATCTCCGTGATCGTATGATGTTGATCACGAGGCGCCTTGCACAGCCCATCACCGCCAGGGGCAGCCGCCACTAGAGGCCTCCAGTGAGGCTCCCCTTGAATCTGGCTCCGCGCGATCAGCCGCCCGCCGCTCCGTCACCGAAACGAAGCTCGCCTCCACCACCACGCGACTCGGCGTCGGAGACGCCCAAGCACCACGGAGGTAGCAGACCCCGACGAAGGATCCACCGGCGCGATCGCCGGCCGACGTGCCGTAGCCTGCAGCGAGGAAGTCCCCAAAGACAGGCGCCGGCGTGACTCGACGACGCGGAAGCGGGCCTCTCCAGGGCTTCATCCGCGGCATCCGGGAAAGCCGCAGGCCTACGGGCGACGAGGACGCCGCCCTCATCCCAGACCTCTTGACCTTCTCCCTCGGCGGCGGCGACGCAGACCTTGCCCGCTCCGACAACCTGCACGACGAAAACGTACCGGCGACGCAGACCTTGACCATTCCCTGGACTCGGACGTCGGGAATCCGATCTTTGTCCAGAAGTCTTCTCACCTCCTCTAGGGACAATTCCGGCAACCGCCCGATCTGCTGCACTGCTGGTTCAAACCCTAGCACCGACCACGCCGCCTCCTCCGCCGTCTCCCGCGTCTTCTCGTCAGAATCCTCGTCCTCCGCTAGGCAGCAGAATCTGGATCCGACGGTAGGCCGCGCCGGCGAGGAAGGAGCCGATGCGCCGGCGGCACTCGCAGGATCCAACCAAGCCGCCCCATCACGCGCAGGCCCCATCACGCGAAGGAGATGAGACCGAGCAGAACACCAGGCGACGACGACTTCTGGCCGGCCGGCCGGCCGCGGCGGCGGCGGCGGAGGCAGAGATCCTCCGGCGGGACGGATCTGGGCGCCTGAGGGCGGGAAATGGACGGAGCGACACCACCACCTCTTCCTCCGGCGGCTGGCCAAGTCGCCGGCGCAGATCCGATGGCGGGCGGCCGCGCCGTACGCCTCCCCGCGGTTAGCACGAGACTGATGCCTAGTCTGTAAACCTCCTATACACACTATGCCATTATCTCGCTCTCTCCTCTCATGTTCTCTCCCACACCCCGCGCCACCGCCACATCCGTGGGATCGTAGATCGGTGCTCGAGCGCCACCGGCTGCCGTCTTCATCGTCGGTGAGTACCATGACATGTGATTTTGTGAGTATGGCCGCGGGTGGTTTATAAGATGTTTAACCGATCAGAAACCACCGGGCCAACCTCTTGCTACCCCCTCTTAATAGTATACTAGAACATAGAAGCGCGCGTTGCTGCGCCCGTCATCATGAGAGAGATATATAATAATAGAGATATTTGATATGTTCTTGATTGTTCAAATGTCGTATGGAAATATAAATCATTTTTACTAATATCTATTTTAATCGGTAGTATTGAGAAATTAACCATGCAGATAGTGGGTAATTACACTACATTTTCACGGGAACAAAGATATTTTTCTAACATTCCAAAAATGCCATATTACAAGAAAACAACATAGTGTGCAATTTACAGTAGGTTGTGAAAAAAAAGCATACAGTATGAAGAACCATCCGCCAAAAAGATCTTAACAAAGTACTCTTAGTCCCATGAAGAGCATATACAATATCAAGAGTGAAGAAACAATAGTCTAAAAATCTTAAGAACATGAGGATTGTTCATCCCAAACGATAACGCAGGGACAATAAGGCACCAAATTTTAGAATTCTTCATTTCAAATTACAATACAAGAAAGAGAAAAATCCACTACATATCAACTTGTTGGTATGCTCCCCTCTGGATAAAACGAAATAACAATTTGATACACTACTTTGGATGAAAACAAAACTGATTGCTATACAATAATAGGTATAAAGCTCTACACGAACCGTTTTTCCCCTCGTCCGCTCCTGCGAGGCGGCGGCGCGATCCAATCTCCCAATCTCCGGCCAGGGCGCTGGGCCTGGTTTCCTCCCCCTCTGCTTGCCGCTCTAGCGGCGGCATGAGGGAGGGGAAACCTCGCTCCTCCATTCTGGCCTAGTAGTTAGGGTTAGTTTTTGTCTCCTATGGTGCGTCGTTGGGGTGGTGGGAGCGGCGTCCGGGCAAATAAATCTGCCACAACTCCACTCCCACACCGGCGGCGACCTTCACGGCGCGTCTCGGAGTTGTTGGCAACGTGTGCTTGTCGATCTTCGTCGAGGCTTGGTCTTCTCGCCGTTCTTCGATCTGGCGAGATCTGCTCGACGTGTCATGGCGTTTGTCATTGTCCACGACGGCGCTGGGGACCGGGGCGAGGTGATTCTTCTGGAGCGAAGATGTTGGTCCGGAGGTGGTGGTTATGTCGTTCTTCTCCGACTTCGTCGATGGGAGGCGGCGTATCTTGGTCCAAGACAGCACGGGGACGTCCCCCGGTCGACGTGCCACAACGACATATGCCTCGCTGCAGTAGGCCTGTTCATCGACTCACAAAGCCTCGTTGGCGATGGTGTTTTTTTGGATCTTGCAACGATGGAGGCTCGGCGTCTCTTCTTGCGTTCGTCTCGGCGGCGTTGGAATTGGACGGCCGCTGGCTACGGTGGTTGCAGGAAATCCTAAGGATCGTTTTGTATTTCTCGATCTTTTAGGATTTTATCTGCAAATTCAGGATAATCATTTTATCCCGGTTTGTCTTTTAGTTTCCACATGTGTTGCTTCATGTAACTTGGTGTTTGATTAATGAAATATGTGGTTGCTCTAAAAAAAAAAGCGCTAACAAATTACCTAAAGTAGTCATCGTGAAGCGGTTTTATTTAACACTACCCCTCTGGCAATTAGCTTAATGGAGCAGTAACATCAACATGCACCACAACTAAACACAAAATCTTGCAATTTGATCCTTTATTTTGTCCTAAACATACAACATTTGAGGTTGATCCCTAGTAAAAGCAAGAAAGATACCGTCACTCTTTTTCTGGGACAACACCCCATGGTCATGGGCTAATTTAAAAAGAAAATCACTACCTGAGTTTCTGCAACCAAAGAAGAATACAACATGAGAAGTTGGTTCGGTCCAACCATATAGAATCTGAAGTAAAAGGATAATGGCGTGCTAAGGTATGTACTGCACAAACATGGTAATGAAAACCTATTGTAAAGAACACTGGTAGAAAAATGGCCTTTAGTCGCGGTTCGCAACTGCCATTAGTCGCGGTTGCGAACACAATTGCGACTAAAGCCCCTTTAGTCGTTGCTTACAAACCGCGACTAAAGGCGTCTTGTGCTTGTGCGAAGGACCTTTAGTCGCGGTTGGTGTCCCCAACCGGGACTAAAGGCTATTTCGTTAAATTTTTTAATTCATTTGGATTTCTAATTTTTTTCACTCCGTTTTTTTTCTTTTTTTCAGAATTTCTCTTATTTCATTATTTGCATAGCTTAGTCTCTATCTCTAACTACACTTATCTCTAGTCAAATTACTTACTCGTGGTCAAACTTCCCGCTCGGTCACCCATCCTCCCACTACTCCACCTCTAGCACGCTTAACTTCCGAGTTCCATTCCGTCCGCATCCAAGTGCTTCGCGCATGTATGTGATAGTAGTATCATATCAATCCTATTAACATGTTGATCGATGTCACATTTCTTTATTGTTTGAATTTCAAATAATTCTTTTAATAAACAAAAGTAATGATGTAATAATAATATTGAATAAATAAATAAACTTTAACTTTTTAATTTGTATTATTTTTAATTTTATTAATTAATTAATTTTTTTTGTCAAACCTAAAATCTAAAAATTTGAAAATCTAAAAATTGGGTAAAAATGATAGTAATCTTTATGCAGAATGAAATTATTAATTTTAGGTTTTAAAAAATTTAAAAAAAATATAAAATCCATAATTTATAGAAAAAACTAAAATCTTCCTGCTTTTGTATTTCCATTTGGAATTTTGAGAATCTAAAAATTGGCTAACCGGGTAAACCCTGGTGAAATTGGATGTAACTTTTTCCAGGATTTTTTTGATATATTATATTTTCCGCGTATGTAAAAGTTATTGCGGTTTTACCATTTTTTAAACTTTTTTTGCAAAAAAAGTGGAAATTCGAATTTCTTAATTTCTCCGAATAGTATGTTGCATAACATACAAGAATCTGAAAACAAATTTTTTTTTGAATTTTCTATCATTTTCTTTTGTATTTTACAAACCAAAAAAGGCGATCCAGGGGGTGGGTGCGTGGGAGTAAAAACTCGGAAAAATTTAGTCGCGGTTGGGGACATAACCGCGACTAAAGTACCCTTTAGTCGCGGTTGGTGTCCCCGCGGCTTTCTGGGACCGCGACTAAAGCATTAGTCGCGGGTTGCCTCCCGAACCGCGACTAAAGCCCCCTTTAGTCGCGGTTCGAATATTTCCGCGACTAATGGGCTGGACGGAAGCCCTTTTTTCTACCAGTGGACATTACTTCTAGAATATACTTTTTTACCGTAAAGGCAGAAACTCTGTGTTGCTAAGACAGTAAGACGTCAAGGCCTAGTCTTAAATCGTAATCGCTTCCTCTAACCGTCAGACTATCAGTCGTCAATGCCTCCATGTGTAAGAGGAGCCACGTGTCCAGTTTGCACTTAGGCTCTGCATTCCCTTCCAAAGTTTGTACCATGGAAATGAGTTGCGAATTCCAGGTTGTATATATGGCCACAAAGTCCAAATTTGGACATAACCTCTTACTTTAGGAGAAGCAAACTAATGACATATTTCCTTTTTAATTTTCATCCATTGCAAAATAACTCATGAGCTACAAAGATATTCTTGTAAGTAATCTAGATGCTTCTGATTCATAATTTCAAAAAAAAAAAATGATTTTCGTAACCTGTCTAAAAATGGCCAATCTTTTTCTCTCTGGCATATTAAAAACGAGACGGTATAGTAAGATAATTAAGTCTGAAGTAATTTGAAACAATGTGTGCCGCATTATTTGTCATCGGCCTATCTTTAAGAGCAGTGAGTGCCAGTTGCTGATAAGTCTTCTAAAGTATATTCTTAATGTATGTTGAGGCTCAAGAAATGCATACGTTGTGAGCACTTGACGTTGATGAACATATAGCAGAAATGAGTCATGTTGAATAGTGAGAAAGACTCCATGTATTACTGGTTAGCTAATGTGCTGCTGAGCTAGCCGGACGGAGTTCAAGCCTCACCTCTGTCTTATTGAATAGTAGAAATCTTACTGCTTCTACAAAAATATTGGAAGCCTTGATGCCACAATAAATAACTTGGTTATCTAATGCATGTAAGAATGCAATTCCTAAAGTTGCACCTATGACCATATTCAGCATATTTCCAATAATATGATGAGGTAGCATATCGTTCTGAAAGTAATTGAAATTGCTCCCAGAGCCATTATTTTCAAGTCAATTAGTTGCTCCAAGTATTGCGGACCTAAAGAAGAAAAAATAGTCTAAGAATGAGCAAGGTCATGAACCTATTTTATCAGTAAAATACCTCTGGAGCAAAGGTGCAACTTGAATAAGATGGGCACCTTCTCCGGCAAACCAGGTTGTTAATAAACTGGTCAATGAACCGTCCTGAAACTAAAGCAAATAAGAGCCTCCTCTATATAGCAAAAAGAACTGGTACAGTGTGAGAAGAGGTATATTCTCAATAATGAACAAGATGATGCATGTTCAGTATTTACCATCAAACAAATTAAGAAGATGCATAAAATGTGCTCGACAATTTTCAATGTTTAGTTATTTGCAGAGGGTTGTCCTGCAAACCTGAACTTTAGAAAATAATGTCGTGAACTATCCTAGCTTTTGCCCACAAGGCTAGATCTTCTATGCTGATTCACAAATTATTTCTGCATTTTCTAAAGCTTGTGTAAACAAGATCTATATCTCTTAACCATACAGATTTAAAACAAAAAAATACAATGAGCTAGTAACATAAACTACATCCACTTGAAATCGGTGGAACATTGATGAAGATGAATGAAGAGGCAATTAAGAAACTATGTATGCTGAATCAATGTATTAGGAGAAACTAAAGCTGTCACTCAACCATGTACACAGACCTCGTTGTTCGCTGGAAGATTGAGAACCAGATGCAACGCGGCCATGTGTTCCACCTCAAGCGTGCCCTTGTGGGACCTGAGCCCATCACTGCCACACAGTTGACTATCCACCAGCTGCTCCGCTTGTGAAGTACTCCAAGGTGCATACTATGGCTAGATATGACTGATAAAGGCACACTGGAAAACTGTCTCATAGCCCTCCTAACACCAACACGAAACTCACCACTCTCTCTGCATTGAGCAGACAACATTTAGCAACGAATCGGGTAAAGTGTTGTGTTGGGAAGAGAAGAGAAGAAACAACAGACCTGAGGAAAATGAAGGCATCCTCAGGAACAAGCCTTTTGGAAGTGACAAACAAACACCAACCACTCTGAAGGAGATGCCTCCTAGGTTGTCCTGTTGATTTGCAACAATCAGTTAATACAATCATCACGGAATTATCATTGATGCGTTCAACATAAAATACAAGCTATAGCCAAACCTTCAATTTGTAGACAGATTTGGTGTATTGCGGGCTAATTAAGCTACAACCTACAACAAAATGTCTGCTGGATTGATCAGCATCAGATCATACTGGTGTACTACCTGGCGCTGTAAAACTGCTAGAGATCTCACATGTTAAGCCAAAGGAACAAAAGTTATTACTAAAGATGTGGTGGAAGCGCAACTGCGCAAGTCCATGCCATGCAGATCCTTCCTTTGCGCGAGCTCTTGTGTGGGAGGCGACTGGGCCATATCCTGTGAAATAGATCAGGTCAGAGAATGCCACAAAAACGTTGCTGAACCATACACGAGGGCATGAGCATGACCTACGCGTAGTCTTCATCGGTGTCGGCCTTCGCTTGGCAAAATTCCACAAACCAAGTGAGCAAACCGAATCGAATTTCTGAGCCGCGCAAACAGTTGAAGAAAATTCCTGGACGCAGAGCGAAATTGGACTCGAGATTGGGCGAAAAAAGGAGGGGGCGAGGACGCACCTTGAACTCTAAGTTTATGACGCGGCAGAGCAGCTTGTAGGGCAGATCGTAGAAGCGCATCTGGTTGCGGGCGACCTGGTTCATGAAGGCCTCCACCTGAAAACAACCAAAAAGGAAATGCTAGAGGAGCAGCGAACCGAAGCGGAGCAGCCTCCCCGCGCCGAATCGCGAGGGCGGAAAGGAATTAAAGCGAAGAGGCGCCGAGCAATGACGGGAGACTGGGAGAAATGAAAGCACGGAGGATTAAGAGGGTCTCGTGGAGAAGATGAGGCGGCAACACGGAGGACGGTTACACAAAGAAGACCATAAATTCGCGCGGAGTGGAGCAGCAAAGAGAGAGGAGGTAAGGCGACGCTGGGCCGGTGTCCAACGAAAGGCCGGGCCAAACACACTCTCGCAGACCATTACTGGCCCAAGTTATGTGCTGTAGCCTAACACAATGCTGAGAGTAGCAGCCCTAGAACGAAAACGGGCCAATAAAATGAAAACGGGCCATTCTAACGAGATGTAACGATGCCAGTTCGGGAAACCATGTCGGTTCGGCAACTATAACCAATTTTGGACCTTTGGATCGTTCAATCCGACGGCTAAGAATCTGAAATCGCTGTGGAGAGGTCCTACTGGTTCCATTATACTGTTAACTAATGAAGCCTAGCTACATATTGAAAAAAAACGACAAGTTTTCTTTCACAATGCTTCACAAAACCGGGATACACCACACCATTAGCTTGTTTTAGAATTAACTAGGCATGCTCAACAGGTTGGATCCACTTTGGGGCGGGTGCCGCCAGATTAGCAGCGTGGGGGTGGGTTTTGCTCCGGCGCGGTCGATTCGGGGCGGGTGCTACCAAATCAGCTGCACGGGGTGGCTTCCGCTCCGACGCGGTTGATTCGGGCCACCTAGCTTGATGGCACAGCCGCACAGGTGAACGCGCTCTATGCGGGAATCCATGGCATCCGTGAGTTTGACTAGTTGAATGCGTGGGCGAACTCTGCGTGGGATCGATGGTGGCCACGAGCTCGCCCACTTCCGCCGCAGATGGGATCCCGTCGAAATGGAAAGAAATCCAGATAACCCCCTATGTTTCAGGTTTGGGTCGTTTAACCCCCTCAGGTTTAAAGTGGAGCACATAACCCCCTCAAGTATCACTTACCGGCTAATTGACCCCCTCCAGGCGGTTTGTGAGGGTGATGGTTGTTTTGGGAGGTGGTATTGGTCCACGTGGAGGCGGTTTGGTTGAGCGCGTTCGCACCTGGTCGCTCTGCGCGGAGCGCTTTGGCGAGGGGCGCAATTGCGCGGAGCTGCAGCACGCCTTGTTCTGCGGCAGCGGGGGGAGCAAGTGGGACGCGCCGTTGAGAGGGTTGGATACGGAGAGCGCGCCAGTGGCCAGTGCGCAGCAGGGGGTATGACAGGCACGCTCGCATAGCATGAGGAACCATGGGTCGCGAGAGGGGACGTGTGCGCTCGAGGAATCTCGGGGAGAGGGCAGCCGCGCGCCACTACCTGCAGATGGCACGGAGGCGGAAGAAGTTGGCTGGTGGAAGGCGCCAGAACGCGCTCCAGCATGTCGTCGTGGATTTCCTCCAGGCCGGGCGGTCGGCACCTGCGCTTCCGGCAGTTGGCTGGCGCGCGGCGCAATTGACATCTTCGTGCTCAGCTCAATGATTCCCCAATCATAAACGCACGCGGTTCCTGCAATTGGGACAAGAAGTGAATTAATTAGTGAATTCCCAAATCAATTGTACAGAATAAACCTCTCTGCCCCGAATAATGCAAACCGCTGGCAGAGAAGAATGAGAAAGGGATGAGCAAGAGCTGACCTCGTCCCCGTGCGGGAACAACTCTGAAACTTTTTTTCAGATTTCAGCAATACGCCTCCATGGCACCGCCCTGTGCAGCCCGTACCCGGCGAAGGCCTCGCCTTTCAGTGCGTCTGCGCACCACCGCCCAGTGCGCGCCTCTCCCTGATGATGGCCTCGCCCAGTGCCTTGCATCTTGGCGACGCCGTCGCTGATGGCGGCGCGCGACCGTGCCCAGCGAGGCGAACGGGGACAAGATGGTGCGGCCGAAGTGGAGGCGGCTCTGGATGGACAGACGACGGAGAGAGAAGAGAAACTACATCGCGGGGAGAGAGGAAGAGTGCGGCGACCAGGTGCAGCCAGACCAGGACACGTTGACCAAAACCGCCCCTAAAACAGCCATTTGCTTCAGAAACCACCTAGAGGGGGTTAATTAGACGGTAATTGAAAGTTGGGGGTCATGTAGTCCAGTTGAAACCTGGGGGGTTAAACGTCCCAACACTGAAACCTGAGGGGGGTATGTGGACTTCTTTCTGTCGAAATGCGAGCGACGACCTCCCACGGGTGTGGAATCGGCGCTGCAGAGGGTTGACGGGTTTCTTGTAGCCGAAATCGAGAAGGAGAGTCTGAAATCAACGGTTATGCGTGGCTGCAGCGGAGGGGCTTGGACGAGGTACCAATGGGGCATCAGCGGAACAGCGTATGTGAGGGTTGGGGCTCCAAGTTTTCCGCCCCCTTAAATAAAATTTAGGGCCAAGTGGCTTTAGCGCTTCTCAGGACAATTTTTCCATTAAAATCTTGATGAAACATCTGCTACCTTAAAGATTACAGGGTTTTAAAAGATCTGCTAGGGATGCTCTTATCTCCCGGTTTCTGAGCAATTTCAGTCCAATTTCATGGCAACAACATGAGCTACGTGCGTGCGATTGTGGCGAGCCAGGAGTGTTGGATGCTACGTCGTGCGTCGACGAGTGACGAACAAAACTCAAAGTTACCTGTAACTGTCTACTTTAGTGACGAACGATTTGCTTCACTGTCTGTGCAGCTTTGGTGGAGCTGCTCACCACCACTATACCAGAATATTCAAGAATAATCAATCATTGCAATCTGAAAACGCAATGCACTGCAATTTCCTCCGTAGCTGCCCAGATGCAGAGATGCAGTAGATGTATAGCTAGGCAGCGCCAACGTTTCTTTCCTTCAAATTGGCCCTGAAACTTCTGGGAGGAACAAGATGCATGTCAGATATATTTTCTTGGCTAACAACCATCAGAGCATGTGTGGATGGTCCATGAACGTTGCCACCGTTACGGTGGGGAAAAAGCAATCTGATTTTGCGATATATAGCACGCCGAACGGAAGAACACGCTGCCTTTTTCATCTCGCGGTGGGCGGCTGATCGATCGGGCGAGCAAGTGGGATGTCGAAAGACAGGCCCAGGTATATGATGTGGACCATCGCCGGGTACTTGATGTGCATCCACGGTTCCAATTTCGCCGCGATGCACGCGAGCAAGTGGCTGGCTGGCGGTCAATCGATCGTGCAACCACGCCATGGATCCGTGTACAGACGCGCCCCTTTAAATTAAGCACAAATTCGCGTGTACATAGATGGCGAATTAAACCCTTTTTCGGATCACTGGCGCTTACACAAGCAGTAATTTGGGATCATTTAGGAACTTGTTTGGGTCCAGCCAATAAAGTTTTAAATTATGTTGCTGATGCTCCATGGTAGAGGACCTTTGCTTTGAGGGAAGTCCAATGGTAGAGGACCTTTACACTCAACAGATTGGGTGTAACAATTTTACGGTTCAAACTGATTGCATCCAGGTGGTGGAGAAGATGATTCAAGGAGACATCTCATCAACATCGGCTACCGCAATTTATGATAATTGCTCCTTTTTCTGTATTTGTTCCAACCATTTACAACGATGACACTTTTACTGCAATATAATACGCATGTGTTGAGTTCGTCAATTTCCTATTTTGCACGCTCAATCTCTTGTGTGAGTTTATAGGTTCGAGCATCTGCATATATATCATTTTTCTCAACAAGAAAAATCAAAGTCTAACATACGGATGGAGCTTTAATTCTCTCGGAGCATATGCATCTTCAATTTTTTTTTTTTGAAAAGAAAACTGAATTGTCTTCGAGTGAAGAGGTTTGCGCCTTTTAAATGTTTGTAAATTCCATGTATAAAACACAACAATAATGTGTTGTAAAATGCTATTTTTGGATCATCAATATTTCTATATTAGGTCACAATTTTTTTCATTTCCCTCAGAAAATTATGTGTGAACATAGGACATGGTATACATGTGGTAAAATTGTCAGATTCTTTTGACATATGGAATGCTGTGCACCGTTCCGAATTTCCGGTCTAACAATTTTGTTTTACAAGTTGTGTGAACAACAAAGCGTAGTCCCACGTTCGATCGAGAGGCTACCAATGGCCGGCCATAAATTCGTAAAGGAAACAAAAAGCCATCGAGACATTGACAACTCGAAAGTAAAAGGGAACAAGATGAGAAAGCGTGAACAAGAATATCTGGCCAAACACCAACGGCTGGGACGAACATGTATGCGGCGATATTCTGCTACACGGAAAAGAGGTAGTACATAAAGGAAATGAGAACCCGGAATCGCACGAGCTGGCCTTGTCAATTATGGAAAAAAGTAACAGTACGGCTGATCCCAGCAAGGAACGATGGGACGATTGTTGTGAAATTCGTCCTTACATTTGAAAAGTGCAGCCTTTGTCGATGAGTAACTGGTCGTTGGGATAGGATTTTACCTATTTCGTGACCTAGGATGAAAACTAACATGTTTTAGTCTGTTTGCATTGGGCTGCTGAAAAATGCCCTTCCAGCTCGATGGATCTACCACTGTTAGTTAAGCGATCATCGTTTCCTCACAACGTAGCTGACAGTGTATACGCTGATTTTTGCTGTCTGGCGGTCCAACTTTGATATTGGTTCACTGAACGCGTGCAACTGCGTAAGGTGGTACGGATCGTGGAGATAAAGGCCGGTGATCCGGAAAGCGCAGGCGATGGAGAACTGCATGAGCTCGCCTTGTCAGTTCACACAAAAGAGTACGGACAATCTCGCGAGGGGGAAGATGAGGCTGTTTGGTTTGTGCCCATACCCGCCACGCCAAATCAGGGACACTCCAAAATATTGCCGAAGGATTTGCCGAGGGATACTAGAGTAGTGACCAAAATTTTGGTATGGCAACGGCTGGTTATCCAAAGAGCCTCGATAAGCTAGCATAAAACGAACGACTGGTGTGAAGATTCGTCACTACGTACGTACTATGAAAAGTGGAACGTCGGTCGACGAGTTACCGGCCAACTGAGCGAGAGAATGCTCATCACGCAGCTTCATCGGCGTTCGAACCAGACGCGCGCGCGCGAAGCAAAACCGTTTGCAGGCCCTCCACTTGTTCGGTGAGTTCACTGGTCTACCCCTCTCGATCCAGAGCCTATAACGCTACGCACACGGCAGCGGAGGATTCCTCGCTGCGTCCCCTTTTTTCCCCGCGAAAGGCCACGACAATTCCTCCCCGCGCCTTTTTCCGAGAACGAGGAGAACTTGAAGTTCCTCCGGCGCAATGCATAGTCAAGTCCACCGTCCACCCCCTCCTTTTGCGCCCATTTTTCTTCCTCCCGATGATATATCTTCGCCCACGATCATCAGATCAGATTCAGAGGAAACGCTACTCACCTACTCCTGCCAATAATTCGCACGAGCTTATCTAGAAACCGCAGTTGGCCCCGTACGTCGTGTGGTTGCATCCGATCAATCCATCCATCTGCCAGGCTGATACTAGATAGATTATATTGGGGAGGTTTCGTCTGTAGGGCTTGCTTGCTTGACTTGTTCGTCCATTAATTCCTGGTTTTTCTACATTTTCTTTACTCTTTGCTCTTCTGGTCGTAGGACTCGTAGGAGTGTAGTGTATGACTAGGCTGTGTATGTGAGATGGTGATCTTGGTGATGGCAATGATTGAACAGTGTGTGTACGTACGGCCACGGACTACACTACACGACCTGAATGGCTAGATCCAAGCTTTGATAGCCCAGCCTAAGGATGGTCATAGTGCATAGTATCATATACTAGTATCATGCATATGATCAGTGGCGGATCTAGAAGATTTTCTTAGGGTGGAGAAACTAGTAGTATAATCTCATGTATATGAATTATATAATCTAAATATTTTTTTTCTCACTGAAAAGTGTGATGTGCTGAAATGCTAGGGTGGGGAACGCTCCACCCTAACACCAGCTGGCTCCGCCACTGCATATGATACTTGTCTATGATATTACCTCTATAGTGGGTGGTATTATAAAGTAGTATCATAAATTTCTAAATTTATTATTTTGTAAAATCCCAATGTAAATCTATGTACAAGATCAATTTGGCATTTACTTTTCTCGTAACGTACGCTATGATACAGTATCCACCTATGTTACTCTAATTGGTTGTATTTAGACGGAAGGGGTACTATTTCCCTTCTCTCATGCCCTGGTTGCAAATCGATTGCAAAATCCTATCGGATCAATTATCGGAGTTGCGTGCGATCGCCATGAAAGAGAGCTCGCTAAGTGTGGCTCTACCAGAGCAGCCTACGGACTATCTTAACCACGTGACTGCCGGTGTCCAAAGATACTCTTATCATATATAGGCGTCATCCATGCGGTGAACCGAAAGGATGGAATAGTGTTTTGCATCTCTGCGTCCAAGTCAATGAACTCAGGCAAAGACAACGGATAGGGGTAGGGCAACAGCGGTGCCGGAGCGGGAAGACTTCAAGCGGGAGGCGTTGACAGGGCGGAGCTCCTAGTAAGGTAAGGAAGGGCAACCGCACCTTACCTTGATTTTTAACTTCCAATATCGCATGCACATGTTTTTCTGAACATTTTGAGTGATTATAGGTCAAAATTGGACTTCGTAGGGAAAATTATGTTCGTTTTAGTGAACACTATGCAGAATAGATTTAGAACAAAAAAGGGGACTCGATCTAATTTTGTCAAAAATGAACTCTTTCTCTTTGCAATACCTAATTCTCAATTTAACAAAACCCGATTCTAAACAATTTTCTACATGGGTCTTTAGCTTATGTGGTGTGGCCGAAACCAATTAAGATATACAATAAATTTGATTTTAGGTTCTACTTTAGCTTTGTGTATTTTATTGATCCAAAATTATGATTGTATTAGTTCAGCCATTATCTTTGGTTAAGGTTGTGAGAACATGTTTCTTCAATTAGAAAAGATGATGGTTGAGAGCCCCCGTTAAAAGATGCCAATTTGCGCAGAACAATCAAATCACAATTTTAAGTGTGGATAAAATGGTAACAAAATGGAAGAATCAAGAAAAGGAAAAATATATATTAGGTAACTATTCATTATTTTAACTGTGGACATCTTCAGTCGCTATAGCTTTTTTTCCGATAAATGATGCTTTATTACTTTGAAAAGTCGCTATAGCTATAGAACCTTTTATAATTCTTTGCGTATATTTCAGAGTTTGCCCTAGTAGTTGTATATAACGATCTATCTGTCACATTTTTAGTTGGTTCAAACCTTTTTTTCTTCGTTTTGGAGGTATTCTACCAGCATAGATTTGTTCGTACTAACAAATGTACTGTTAAATTGTATAAGTAAAATTTTCCGAGATGTAGACCAAAAGAGAACAGAGGGAGTGTGTCATATCCTAGGTAAAAGGACAGAATAATGTGTTGCAAAAAGCTATTTTTGGAGGCCGTTTAGAATCTTCGTTCTAACATAACGACCATGCCTTGAGAGTTCCACGTTCGTTCGGCTGCCGATGGCTGGCCATAAATAGTAAACGTGATTGCTCCGGTGTCCCCCCTTCAGCTCCATGGTTCTAAAAAAAATGGAGCCGCTCCAGGTTTTTTGTTTTGATCCGTGGAGTTGCTCCAGCTTTTGGTACAAATATGTGTAGTTGCTTCAGCTTTTGGTACAAATACGTGGAGTTGGTTCCGCAGAACACAAAAACATGGATTTGGTGTTTATTTACGTCCCACTGCCACCGATAAGTGACCAAAATGTTACGCACTTTTTATATTTCTCCCCGTCATCTCTCGGGCATGTTTCCCAATGCCCAGACTCTCCTTGATTTGACTTCACCGCAGCATGATTCACGCCTGCCGCCACCGAATCGAGGTCGCCGGCAAAAGAATGAACTTACCTTTAGCCGGAGTCAAACTTGTCTGAATCATTCTTGTTGCCGTGCAAATCGAGTTGTAGCTTGTTGCCGCCGCCGCCAGAAACTTGTTGTGACCGCCTCAACCAACTTCGTCGTGGGTGAGGCGGCGTGCGACGTAGTGGTGGGGACAGCAAGATCCTGGCGGTGGCGGCAGCGAGCTACAACTCGATTTGTGCGGCAGCGAGAACGAATCGGACAAGTTTAACTTCAGCTGAAGGTACATCGACTCGTTCGCCGGAGTCCATGATTCAGTAGCGACAAATGTAAATCACGTTGCGATGAAGTCAAATCAGTAGCAGTCGGATGTAAATTACGGCGCTCTGGTTTTTTATGTTTGTGTACCAAAAGCTAGAGCAGCTTGCAGTTAACTTTTCAAATATGTCTCCTCTCTTGAGCGCGTTTCAAGATTTCAAATTACCCGGTGTTTGGGAACGTCACGGCAGTGCCGGGTGGTTCAGCGCCGCCGCCATAGTCATCCTCACCGTCATGGCCAGGCTAACTCCACCGCCAGGAAATACTTCGCCACGGGCCAGATGGACTTCCAGCCAAAGATTTAAGCGATCACGCGGTGCATCTCAGTGTGCTCTGCATTTTTATATTTTACGAATTCAACTTCACGTAATTATACCAAAAGCTGGAGCAGCTCCAACTTCTCAAAACCGTGGAGCTAAGGGGGAACACCGGAGCACACCCCAATAGTAAATTCGTGAAGGGAACAAAAGCGGCCGAGACATGGACAAAGCGAAGCCAAAAATGATCGAGATGAAAAGGCGTGAAATAATATCTGCTGCAAGGAAAAGAGAGACGGAATGGGGAAGGAGAATGGAATAACATGTGGATGGATCTACCACCGTCAGTCGAGCGATTCTTGTTTTCTCGTGGGACAAACGCAGGTGACAGTGCACACGCCGACTTTCCGTGGCTGTCAGTCCAACAAAGTTTGCGTCAAACTTTGAATTTGTCCCGCAGTGCCGATCGGGTGTTCGTGCTCCACACAGTGCTCGATCGTGTCCTCGCTCCATCCATGGCCATGGAAGCAGGTGATCTGGAATGCACCGGCGATGGGAAATTGCACGAGCTCGGCTTGTCAATTCAGACAGAGCAGTACGGCTAGTCTCACGGGGGGACGATAATCTCTCTGTCTCTCTCTTGTTCGGCCGTTCCAGCAGGAAACGAACGGGAGACTGGGTTCATTCCCCCCTGTCGGCTCTCACGCGTGAACAGTATTTGAGTGTCTCTCACCACCTTCCGGGTCTCTCCGATGCCCTCTCCGCCGGATTAGCCGGCCGGAGCTGGGCTAGGAGGGGCGCCGGTGTAGATAGGACTAGTAGTAGGTTTGTTTTGGGCTCTATGCCCGGTAGTCGGAGCAGAGCTTGGGATCATGGCGGCCAGATCCAGAGCTTCGTAGGGTGTCTGCTGCTTGTGCTTCTCCGGTCGGAGCTGGCGGCGGAGAAGGAGACCACAGTCTCCTTGAATAAAGCTATGGTCGTCTACCACATCCAGATGCGCGAGATCTTCAAAGCGGAGCTCCTCCTGGACGGCCGTGGCGGCGAGGAGGAGGGGTGCCGGGTTGAGGGCTGTAGTTCGGTGGAGTTTCTCCTGGACGGCCGTGGAGGCGAGGGGGAGAAGCTCCGCTGGGATTCATCTTCGGCATCGACGATGTGGAGGTCGGGTGGATCTGGCGGCAGCCGATGCAGTGATGACTCCCTCCTCTCTCGTTATCGTGGTGGTGATAGAGGAGAGGTTGAGTCGTCTGCTGTTCGTGCCTGCTCGCCGTGTCCGCAGCAGGGGAGTTTGCAGGCTTCTCGTTGGAGGCTTCTCACGGCGCCGTTGTCGCCGTATCTCATGGCTGAAGGGCAGCCCCTCCACCCTTGGAGGTTTACCACGGCGCCACTGTCGTCGTTTTCCTTGGCCATAGGGCGGCCCCTCCATCCTGAGACGGCGCTTGTTCGTCGGCCTCAGGCTTTTTTCAACCTCCAATCATCTAGACGGAGGCTCAACAGCTTCGTTGGAGTTAGCTCCCGCCTCCATGCCCCAAGTGGTTCTGTCCCCGGCGGCATGGAGGTTGGCTCCGGCGAGTTCGACGGTGGTGGATCTGGAGCTGGCCTGGATCGCGTTTTGTTTCACCGGTCAAAGGTCCTTAGTGCAAAAAGTTTGGGTCGAGTTGTAATTTCTCTTTTCTTCATGACCCTTTATGTAAAATGTAACTTCACCGCTGATATTGCAATGAAGCTCCAGATCCTTCGGGACCTCTCCTGTTAAAAAAAAAAGCAGGAAACGAACGATCGGCACGAAGCCCGTCCCTACTGGCTACGGACCAAAAGTGCAGCGTCTGCCGACGAGCTACCAGCCAACTGGACGAGATCCTCAGTCAGAAACCAGAACGTTTATCCACGCTGCTCGAACAAAACATGCGCGAAGCAAAACCGTTTCTGGCCGTCCCGTGAGCCTTGACTATTGACGGTGAGGTCACCGGTCTATTATTTTCTCAATCGAGAGCCGACTCCCCCGCACACGGAATTGGAGGATTCCGTCCCGCGAAAGGCCGTGCCACCGCGACGATTCCTTCTTCCCCGAGCGAGGACGAGAGCTTCCCCCGCTGAAGCGTAGCAATGCATAGTCAATTCTTTCCTCCCGAGGCGATCTTCCGTTTTGATCATCAGATGCAGTGCTCATGATTTGATCACGTACAGCGGTACTGCCAATAATTTCCGGGCCGAGCAGGAGTAGAACGAATGCACCAGTTGCGGTTGCTCCGGCCCTGTTGTATCCGATCGATCCGTCCGTCTGCCAGCCCTGTACATAGATTTGGGGAGGTTTCGTCTGCAGAGCGTGGCTTGACTTGCTCGTCGATCCCTGTTTTTTCTACATTCTCCTTATTTTCCCTTCTGGAAGTGTAGGACTAGGCTGTGGGCAGTGATATGACGTTCATTTCATGAAAACAATGATTGGGCAGTATAATCTAGCTGGGCGCAGCGTACGTGTGGCCACGGATGACACGACCTAGAGCCAGAACGTGCCCGCGTCAATCGAGCGGCCGGTGGCGGCGTGTGCATGGCTGCATGGTCCATGCCGTGCTCCCTGCCCTGCCCGACGCCAAAATCCTCTTAAGTGCCAAGCATCGATGTCGATGGGATTGGAAGGGCATGCGAGGAACATATATCTTCTTCTCCGTTGCACTAGGATGTTTACCGTTCAGAATTGGAACAAGATGAAGAGTAGAAACGAATCGATAATGCATGGCAAGATGATCTAGTAGCTGGGGTCGATCGTGCATGAGCTACGTGCGTCGCGATCGTGGCGAACCGAAAGGCTGCATAGCGGGCTAGCTTTCCACTCTATGTGGGTGTCGTTGGATGCTGCATACGTACGTCGACGAATGTAATTCAAAATTACCAGTAACTGTCTACTTTACTGACGATTTGCTTATCTGAAGTCGTATGCCGGTCCGTGCAGCCTTGGTGGAGCTGCTAGAGTGTTTTTGATGATCACATCACTATACAACAATTAATATTCCGGGAACAATCATTGCGATCTGAATACAATGTGCTGCAATTTCCTCCGAAATTACGTACCCAGAGGTGCACTGGATAGCTAGTGGCGCTGCAGGCTGTAGCACCCACGTTTCTTTCTTCTCTTCCTAATTGGCACTGAAACTTTTCAGAGGAACAAGATGCATCTCAGAATCTCAGATATACTAATCTTGGCTGCCCGGAGCATGTGCAAGGATGGACGAGCACCACTGATTAGATGGTCCATGCACGGAGAGAAAAAAAGGCCATCTGGTTTTGCGCAAGCATGTAAAAAGACCACGCTGCCTTTTCCACTCGGCGATCGATCGGGTGAGCGAGTGCAGGGCGAAAGACCCAGCCAGGTATATGATGTGGACCATCGCCGGGTGCTTAATGGGGCAAACGTACATGCGGCGATATTCTGCTACACGGAAAAGAGGGACGGAATGGAAAGGAGAATGGAACAACAGGTCGATCGATGTATGTACTACGGTCTGCTGAGGAGAACGGCAAGCATTCTCGTTTTCTCGTGGGACAAAGATCCGCAGCTGACAGTGCAACTTGAACGAGCTTGACTTGTAAATTCAGGAGAAAAACCGTTTCTGGCCGTCCGGTGAGCCTTCCACCCTTTACGGTGAGGTCACCGGTCTACCCTTGTCGATCCAGAGCCTATACAACACTACGCACACGGCAGCGGACGATTCCTCGCTGCGTGCCCTTTTTCTCCCGCGCGCCAAAGGCCGCGACGATTCCTGCCGGCGCCTTTTTCCTCGAACGAGAAGAAGTTCCTCCGGCGCAATGCATAGTCAATTCCACCCCCCATTTTTTCTTTCATCCCGATGATACATCTTCGCGCATTATCATCAGATCACATGCAGAGGAGACGATGCTCACCTACTGCCAATAATTCGCACGAGCTTATCTATCTAGAAACCGCAGCGCCCCAGTTGGTCCCGTACGTCGTGTTGCATCCGATCGATCAATCCGTCCGTCTGTCAGCCTGATAGATACAGATTAGATTGGGGAGATTTCCTCTGCAGGGCGTGCGTGGCTTGACTTGTTCGTCCATTAATTCCTGGTTTTGTACATTCCATTTTTCCTTGTATTTTTTCTTTGCCCTTCTGGTCGTAGGAGTGTAGGACTAGCTAGGCTGTGTGTGTGAGATGATGATCTTGGTGAAAGGCTGAAAGCAATGGTTGGGCAGTGCGTGTACGTATGGCCACGGACTACACTACACGACCTGGATGGCTAGATCCAAGCTTTGATGGCCCAGCCTAGCCAAGCCCGTTGATAGCCATGATCGAAGAGCTCGACCGAACAGGGCCCCCAAATTCCTGACGCCCCCAATTTTATGCTCGCTAGTAATATTTTCTGGTGGTTCAGTCCAGGCACCTAGCTACAGCAGTCCATTTACTTGCTTCTCGGCCCAGCACCAACGTCAGAACGTGCACGTAAAAAAAACGTCAGAACATGAAACTCCAGCAGGCCACGATGGCGGTATTGCAGGATCCTAGTCCCAACGTAGATGAATTGTTTGAAATATTATGCTGATATATTGTTTTATGAAACATGACAAATCATAAGAAAAATAAAGTGTCAATGTGGTGCAATTGATGGAGGGAGTTACTTTTTATCTAGAATTTACATGAGAAATCTATGGATTCTCTTGATATTCTGAAGTTTTTGGAGAAGCCCCCCTTTTATCCTTTTGCTAATATTTCTTATAGAATTTTGTTAACCATTTTTTGGTCACTATTGCATAGTGGAAAGGAGCTTTTTCTGAACTCGAGTCGACGAAATTCTAACGTTCTACTATGACACAAGAGAAACTAGGTGGATTGTCAGCGGTAGGATATCTTGGAGATGATTAATTATGAAGATATGATGGAATATTTTATTTCAACAAGTACTAGACGGATGATGCTTTTTGGAAGGACATGAGGTCTGTTTATTACTTTAGTGCTAAATTTAATCTTCTGGAATGAATCCTTGTTGAAGATTGTACAAAAAAGAACATGATGAAGTTATGTAGACTGAAAATGGGGCCCCCCCTTTTTTTGTAAAGAAAAAGAAAAAGTATAATTTGTTTACTGGTTATTGAGTTTTAACAAAAAAACTTACGGCCTCTTTTGGTAAGTCGCACCGCACCGGGGCCCCCAAATTTTGGAGATGGGCCTGAGCCTAGCCTAGGTAGTACCTGCCGGTGACAAAGACGGCGCCGCGAATCGAGTGGCTCCATCGACCGAGCGGCCGGCCGGTGGCGGCGTGCATGCTGCATGCATGGTCCATGCTGTGCTCCCCGCCCGCCCAGCGCCAAAATCCTCTTAGGCCATCTCCCAGCGGAGCGACGCGTCCGTTTGCGTCTGCACGGACAAAAAATACGCTCCAGCGGCGCGGCGCAAAACGTCCGCAGTGTCCGTCCTGACGTAAACATGGATCAAATATGCGATAGGAATGCGTCTGTGCGGACGCATCCGCGCGTCCGGTTGGGCTGAATGCAGCTCTCTCTCTCCTCATTTAATCATGCATGCGGTCATCCACACAAATAGAATCCCTCCCTCTCTCTCCTCTCTAATCACGCATGCGGTCAAATAAATGCGTTCCTGCCGCTGGAGAAAGGGCAGACGCATGCAGACATGCGGACGTTTTTTATGTCCGTGCCCGACGCAAACGGACATAAATATGCGTCGGGCCGCTAGAGATGCTCTTAAACGCCAAGCATCCATGGGATTGGAACAGCATGCATGTTATTGTTTTGTACTCCCTTCATTCCTTCACAATTAGTACCTCACCTTCTGAGTTTAGTCAAGGTCTAGTTTCGTAAATTTTGACCAAATATTTACGAGAAAGTATCATCATTATCATTAACAATGTAAGATCTTTTATATTATAGGAGTGAATTTCAATTTTTACCATGTAATTCTGCATTTGTGACACTAATTACCTTGTTGAATAAAAAATCATACATATTCGACATTTGAGAACATTTGGATCCTTCATTTCTGGTGCGTATTTATTGGGAAATGTGTGAGGTGACTACCAACTTTCAAAAATATCAATACGGGAACGAGGAATGGAACAATTGGATAACAGAAGTATGAATATGATCGTAAATGATGGCCTCCGATATTTACACATTTTGTAGCACCACATCGACGAAATACAGCGGTCCTACCTAATAAAAACAAACAAAGCGCTAAATTAAGGTAAAACCATGTTTAAAGACTCTTAGATGTGATATTATTGTGAAAGTTGCACTAAATTGGGTAATATGTGTCACAAATGCGCAACTATATGATAGAAAGTGGAATTCACTCATATTATAGAATCGCCATGAAGTATATTTTTTGGTATTATATGTATCTGGTATTATAAATGTTGATATCTTTTCTTATATTTATTGCCAAACTTTCTAAAGTTTGACCGTGACAAAACCCAGGTAATTGTGAAGACTGTGCACTTGTTATCTGTTCAGAAGTGAAAGAAGTTGAAGAAGGTAAGGGAAATGGTAGCCCGGACTCTGGCAATCCGATGGTTTGGGTGGATGTCCCCAAAGGAACATGCTTTGAGTAATTCCAATTGAATTTCTCGGTGAAAGCATGATCTGCAACGTACGTCGACGAATGACGAATGCAATTCAAAGTTACCTGTAAGGCTGTAACCGTCTACTTTAGTGACGATTCGCTTCTCTGGGAGTTTTGGATGCATGATCTAGCTATACGAGACTATCCAGGAGATAATAATTGCAACTTTTTTTGATGTAACCATACATTTTATTAGACAATCTTTTTACAGAGATTACACATATAGTCACCACATAAGACAATATTTGTATCAAGCAACTTTGCACAAGGAAAGTTACAAGAAGTAAAACTACAAGTTCACCCTTGAAGAAACTTGTGCCTCGCCGAAACATCGTCCATCTTCCTCCACCGTCACCATGGTAACACCAGAAAAAGAGGCGAACAACCGCCGCACCTAGATCTGGGAGAGCACCATCATATTCAAAGATGCTTTCTGAGCCGATGAACCGGGTCGTCGCAGAGGACGAGTCCGAGACTTTGTGGCATGTCGGCCGGGGCTCTTCCCCGTGGTCACCAGATTCCAACGCCGCCATCTTCCCCAAACTCAGTCGAAGAAGACGAACGCCGCCGTCTACCGTCATCCTCACACCCAACTGCAGCAGCCAACGCAACCGTCACCCGCGAGAGTGCCGAACGCCAGCCACCAGACACGAATCTCACCAGATCCAAAGACCGTCGAGAAGACCAGGCCACCTGCCCCCGACGCTACTGGGGGAGCGACGCCAGGATGGAGAAAGAACAGAGGCAAATTATTCTGACGCGGCGCAGTCTTCTCCATAGAACAGCGCTCCAAGAAAACACTTGCCCAACCCAAACTACCGGCCAGAGCAATCGTCGTCGGAACGGCCGACGGAGGAGGGCAGGGACCGGCGACTTGGCCGGCCTAGTCGGGAGCAGAGTCGCCGCCGAGATGATCTCTTTTACGAGCGGTTAGAGGAAACACAACGTACTGCAATTTCCTCCGTAACTACGGTGCATTAGATAGCTAGTGCCTAGTGGCACCACATCGCCCACGTTTCTCTGTCTTTATAATTGCCACTGAAACTTTTCAGAGGAACAAGATGCATCTCAGAATCTAGATATATAATCTTGGCTGGCCGGAGCATGTGCAAGGATGGGCGGCGCCACTGATCGATTAGATGGTCCAGTCCATGCATGAAGAGAAAAAGAACATCTGGTATATTTCAAGAATCACGCTGCCTTTTTTCTCTCGGTGGGCGGCTGATGCTGATCGATCGGACGACTATCGGCGGCCGGCGGGTACTTGATGTGCATCCATGGCTTCGATCTCGCCGCGACGCACGCGATCGAACAATTGGCTGCCGTTCAGTCGACCGCTGGAACCGTGCATTTCGAGTCTCTCCGTCATGTACTGACGTACCCTGTCAAATAAGCTCAAAATTCTCGTTAGAATTGCTTTTCCCAGATTGCAGATCCATGGCAAACCCTTTTGGATCAATAATTGGGGCTGCGTGCGATTTCAGCGAAAGAACTCGCGACGTGGGGCTCTACCCTTGCAGTTGCAGCCTAGCTACTATCTTAAGCACGCAACGGTGTCCAAAGATACTCATATCATGCCGTCAACCGAGAAAGACGAGGACTAGTAGTAGTCACCTACGTACGTAGCACATCTAGAGCCGCTCCAAAGTCTACCGTAGGAGGAGCATCAGTAGCCTGCAGCCTGTATACATAAACCCATGCTTTGGTCCGTTTGTGCCCGCGGACCTAAAAAAATGTACTCCTGTATCTACTCTCTTCGGCCGGATGCAAACTGGTTAGCCTGTTGGCGGGAACGCAAACACGATCTAAATTTAAGTTGCAAAATCATCTGCAGACATGGCCCGAACACACTGTATGTCCAAGCCCTGTCGCCATGGCCCGGCATGGCAGCAAGCGAGAGGCCTCATTATTTCTCTACAACAAGTCTGGTATATGATTATTTTGATCTATGTTGATCACATTATTGTGGCTAGTGTTAGGATGATCTCCTCGCGTCCGAGCCCAACGGCTCGAACTCGGACCCTTGACCTCGTCCGCGCCCTGATCGGGGGCGCCCAACCGCATCTGGTTGGTGGGCCCCTGTCGCATGTCGCCTGTGCTATATATACAGTGGTGGGGGCGGTGGCACAGGTTACGAGGATGACTGGAGTGCCACTCGCCCCACCTAACAAACCTACCGATCTAGGTCTGCACAGTGCCGACGGGAAGCTCCGCCGCAATCACTTCCTCAGCGACGCGCCGCCGTCGCCACCATCTCCATGTCAAAGTTCTCTGGTACCTCTGCAAGGGTGAAGGTGACCCTCGATCCATGTCAAAGTTCTCCGGTACCTCTGCAAGGGTGAAGGTGACCCTCGATCTCTCTCCCTCTCTCTCAGAACATGAACACTTTATGTTACAGAGATAGATACTACTCGTTTAGATCTACACTAGTTGATCCATGGGATTTAACATTGGTATCAGAGCTTCTAGTGCTAGATCCTAATCGGTAGAAAAGAAAGAGAAAACCCTAGATCGACGCGAACACCGAACCCTAACCCTAACAGTGATAAAGTGGGGCAAAATTTCTTGCCGGCAAGGGCTTTTGGGGTCGTCGGTGAGAAAGATCACGGGCAGTGGGGCACAGCGCCGCCACAGCCGACAGGATACCGGCTGTTGTGTTGTTACTGCGCGGCCGCCGGCAAAGGCACCACCACTCTGCGCCGCTTGACGGGGGTGCGCCCACCCTCGGTTGCACGCACCGCCGGCAAGAGGGCCAGGGGTGCGCCGCCGCTCGTCTGCGCCGCCGAACCGTCGTGTTTTGGTGGTGAGATGGAGCAGGTGGCCAAGGGAAAGGTGGAGAAAGAAAAACACGCTGATACGTCTCCGACGTATCGATAATTTCTTGTGTTCCATGCCACATTATTGATGATATCTACATGTTTTATGCACACTTTATGTCATATTCGTGCATTTTTGGAACTAACCTATTAACAAGATGCCGAAGTGCCGTTGTCTGTGTTTTTGGTTTCAGAAATCCTAGTAACGAAATATTCTAGGAATTGGACGAAATCAACGCCCAGGGTCCTATTTTGCTACGAAGCTTCCAGAAGACCGAAGAGGAGACGAAGTGGGGCCACGAGGCAGCCAAATCCTAGGGCGGCGCGGCCCCTGCCCTGGCCGCGCGGCCCTATGGTGTGGGCCCCTCGTGCCGCCTCCTGACCTGCCCTTCCGCCTACTTAAAGCCTCCGTCGCGAAACCCCGATCGAGAGCCACGATACGGAAAACCTTGCGAGACGCCGCCGCCGCCAATCCCATCGGGGGATTCAGGAGATCGCCTCCGGCACTGCCGAGAGGGAATCATCTCCGGAGGACTCTACGCCACCATGGTCGCCTCCGGAGTGTGTGAGTAGTCTACCCTGGACTATGGGTCCATGCAGTAGCTAGATGGTTGTCTTCTCCCCATTGTGCTTAATTGTCGGATCTTGTGAGCTGCCTAACATGATCAAGATCATCTATCTGTAATTCTATATGTTGCGTTTGTTGGGATCCGATGAATAGAGAATACTTGTTATGTTGATTATCAAAGTTATGTCTATGTGTTGTTTATGATCTTGCATGCTCTCCGTTACTAGTAGATGCTCTGGCCAAGTAGATGCTTGTAACTCCAAGAGGAGTATTTATGCTCGATAGTGGGTTCATGTCTCCGTTAATCTGGGGAAGTGAAATCTCTAAGATTATGGATGTGTTGCCACTAGGGATAAAACATTGGTGCTATGTTCAAGGATGTAGTTACGATTACATTACGCGCAATACTTAATGCAATTGTCTGTTGTTAGCAACTTAATACTGGAGGGGTTCGGATGATAACCTGAAGGTGGACTTTTTAGGCATAGATGTATGCTGGATAGCGGTCTATGTACTTTGTCGTAATGCCCAATTAAATCTCACTATACTCATCATAATATGTATGTGCATGGTCATGCCCTCTTTATTTGTCAATTGCCCAACTGTAATTTGTTCACCCAACATGCTGTTTATCTTATGGGAGAGACACCTCTAGTGAATGTGGACCCGGTCCAATTCTCTATACTTGAAATACAATCTCTTGTTCTTACTGTTTTCGCAAACAATCATCATCCACACTATACATCTAATCCTTTGTTACAGCAAGTGAGATTGACAAGCTCACTGTTTCATTGGGGCAAAGTACTTTGGTTGTGTTGTGCAGGTTCCACGTTGGCGCGGAATCTCGGTGTTGCGCCGCACTACATCCCGCCATCAACCTTCAACGTGCTTCTTGGCTCCTACGGTTCGATAAACCTTGGTTTCACACTGAGGAAAACTTGCCGTACGCATCACACCTTCCTCTTGGGGTTCCCAACAGACGCGTGCTGTACGCGTATCAAGCTCTTTTTCTGGCGCCGTTGCCGGGAGATCAAGACACGCTGCAAGGGGAGTCTCCACTTCCCAATCTCTTTACTTTGTTTTTGTCTTGCTCTATTTTATTTACTACTTTGTTTGCTGCACTAAATCAAAATACAAAAAAATTAGTTGCTAGTTTTACTTTATTTGCTATCTTGTTTACTATATCAAAAACACAAAAAAATTAGTTACTTGCATTTACTTTACTTGATTCATCATGTTTCCTTTTAATTTTACCACGAAAGATATACCGGTAGGACGTGGGTCTATAATTGGGAGAAATAATATAGAAGAATTTTTCAATCATGTCAGTACCGTTGAAGATTTTGAAGATAGACACTTGGTAGAACTTGCTCCTACCTATGAAATTGCCTCTGCTGCTTTAGTTCGTATGATGGAAACTAAATTTGTTAACCTCAATCCTATAATCCAACACATGTTTCTTACACTCGGTGATATGGAAGAAGGGGAAAAGAAAGACTTTGTTTTAGAAACCCTTCTTAGAGAATTTGGTGGTATAGCAAGAGAGGCTAGAAAGGTCTTTGCTAAATATAATATGCTTGGTTCTTATACTAATTTTGTTAGTCTCCTTGAAAAGATGGATATGGATAGAATAAAGTACAGTAATAATATTAATGATGGTGGGGAGATCAAAGCAGCAATACCATGTAAGCTCCTAGCGATGAATGATGCGCTAGAAAATAATTATGCTTGGCTTGTTCCTGAAAATTTGTTTGATGAAAGTAGCAAGCCCAAGACTAATGAAAAGGGGGACGCTAAAACTTATGCATCTAATATACTATGCCTGGTTGAGAAAACTCCATACCCCGCTGAAGATGCACCACCCTCCGATAATACTTGATACACACTTTCTGCGCCTAGCTGAAAGGCGTTAAAGAAAAGCGCTTATGTGAGACAACCCATGTTTTTACTACAGTACTTTGTTTTTATTTTGTGTCTTGGAAGTTGTTTACTACTGTAGCAACCTCTCCTTATCTTAGTTTAGTGTTTTGTTGTGCCAAGTAAAGTCGTTGATAGTAAAGTTCATACTAGATTTGGATTACTGCGCAGAAACAGATTTCTTTGCTGTCACGAATCTGGGCTGTTTTCTCTGTAGTTAACTCAGAAAATTATGCCAATTTACGTGAGTGATCCTCAGATATGTACGCAACTTTCATTCAATTTGAGCATTTTCATTTGAGCAAGTCTGGTGCCTCGATAAAATTCATCAATACGAACTGTTCTGTTTTGACAGATTCTGCCTTTTATTTCGCATTGCCTCTTTTGCTATGTTGGATGAATTTCTTTGATCCATGAATATCCAGTAGCTTTATGCAATGTCCAGAAGTGTTAAGAATGATTATGTCACCTCTGAACATGTTAATTTTTATTGTCCACTAACCCTCTAATGAGTTGTTCTAAGTTTGGTGTGGAGGAAGTTTTCAAGGATCAAGAGAGGAGTATGATGCAATATGATCAAGGAGAGTGAAAGCTCTAAGCTTGGGGATGCCCGGTGGTTCACCCCTGCATATTCTAAGAAGACTCAAGCGTCTAAGCTTGGGGATGCCCAAGGCATCCCCTTCTTCATCGACAACATTATCAGGTTCCTCCTGAAACTATATTTTTATTCCATCACATCTTATGTGCTTTTCTTGGAGCGTCGGTTTGTTTTTGTTTTTTGTTTTGTTTGAATAAAATGGATCCTAGCATTCACTTTGTGGGAGAGAGACACGCTCCGCTGTAGCATATGGACAACTATGTCCTTAGGCTCTACTCATAGTATCCATGGCGAAGTTTCTTCTTCGTTAAATTGTTATATGGTTGGAATTGGAAAATGATATATGTAGTAATTTGCTAAAATGTCTTGGATAATGTGATACTTGGCAATTGTTGTGCTCATGTTTAAGCTTTTGCATCATATACTTTGCACCCATTAATGAAGAAATACATAGAGCATGCTAAAATTTGGTTTGCATATTTGGTCTCTCTAAGGTCTAGATAATTTCTAGTATTGAGTTTGAACAACAAGGAAGACGGTGTAGAGTCTTATAATGTTTTCAATATGTCTTTTATGTGAGTTTTGCTGCACCGGTTCATCCTTGTGTTTGTTTCAAATAGCCTTGCTAGCCTAAACCTTGTATCGAGAGGGAATACTTCTCATGCATCCAAAATCCTTGAGCCAACCACTATGCCATTTGTGTCCACCATACCTACCTACTACATGGTATTTCTCCGCCATTCCAAAGTAAATTGCTTGAGTGCTACCTTTAAAATTCCATCATTCACCTTTGCAATATATAGCTCATGGGACAAATAGCTAAAAAACTATTGTGGTATTGAATATGTACTTATGCACTTTATCTCTTATTAAGTTGCTTGTTGTGCGATAACCATGTTCACTGGGGACGCCATCAACTATTCTTTGTTGAATTTCATGTGAGTTGCTATGCATGTTCATCTTGTCTGAAGTAAGGGAGATCTACCACCTTATGGTTAAGCATACATATTGTTAGAGAAGAACATTGGGCCGCTAACTAAAGCCATGATCCATGGTGGAAGTTTCAGTTTTGGACAATATCCTCAATCTCATATGAGAAAATTATTAATTGTTGTTACATGCTTATGCATAAAAGAGGAGTCCATTATCTGTTGTCTATGTTGTCCCGGTATGGATGTCTAAGTTGAGAATAATCAATAGCGAGAAATCCAATGCGAGCTTTCTCCTTAGACCTTTGTACAGGCGGCATAGAGGTACCCCTTTGTGACACTTGGTTAAAACATGTGCATTGCGATGATCCGGTAGTCCAAGCTAATTAGGACAAGGTGCGGGCACTATTAGTATACTATGCATGAGGCTTGCAACTTGTAAGATATAATTTACATGATACATATGCTTTATTACTACCGTTGACAAAATTGTTTCATGTTTTCAAAATCAAAGCTCTAGCACAAATATAGCAATCGATGCGTTTCCTCTATGGAGGACCATTCTTTTACTTTCATTGTTGAGTCAGTTCACCTATTTCTCTCCACCTCAAGAAGCAAACACTTGTGTGAACTGTGCATTGATTCCTACATACTTGCATATTGCACTTATTATATTACTCTATGTTGACAATATCCATGAGATATACATGTTACAAGTTGAAAGCAACCGCTGAAACTTAATCTTCCTTTGTGTTGCTTCAATACCTTTACTTCGATTTATTGCTTTATAAGTTAACTCTTATGCAAGACTTATTGATGCTTGTCTTGAAGTACTATTCATGAAAAGTCTTTGCTTTATGATTCACTTGTTTACTCATGTCATATACATTGTTTTGATCTCAGCTCATATGCTTTACAATAGTATGATCAAGGTTATGATGGCATGTCACTCCAGAAATTATCTTTTTTATCGTTTACCCTCGACGAGCAGAACTAAGCTTGGGGATGCTGATACGTCTCCGACGTATCGATAATTTCTTATGTTCCATGCCACATTATTGATGATATCTACATGTTTTATGCACACTTTATGTCATATTTATGCATTTTGGAACTAACCTATTAACAAGATGCCGAAGTGCCGCTTTGTTTTCTGCTGTTTTTGGTTTCGAAATCCTAGTAAGGAAATATTCTCGGAATTGGACGAAATCAACGCCCGGGTCCTATTTTGCCACGAAGCTTCCAAGACCGAAGAGTCAACGAAGTGGGGCCACGAGGTGGCCGGAGGGTGGCGCGGCCCCACCCTTGGCCGCGCCGACTGTCTCTGGGCCCCTCACGACGCCCGACCTACCCTTCCGCCTACTTAAAGCCTTCGTCGCGAAACCCCAGCGAGAGCCACGATACGGAAAACCTTCCAGAGCCGCCGCCGCCAATCCCATCTCGGGGATTCAGGAGATCGCCTCGCACCCTGCGGAGAGGGAATCATCTCCCGGAGGACTCTACGCGCCATGGTCGCCTCCGGAGTGATGAGTGAGTAGTCTACCCCTGGACTATGGGTCCATAGCGTAGCTAGATGGTTGTCTTCTCCTCATTGTGCTTAATTGTCGGGTCTTGTGAGCTGCCGAACATGATCAAGATCATCTATCGTAATTCTATATGTTGTTTTTGTTGGGATCCGATGAATAGAGAATACCATGTTATGTTGATTATCAATTTATATCTATGTGTTGTTTATGATCTTGCATGCTCTCCGTTATTAGTAGATGCTCTGGCCAAGTTGATGCTAGTAACTCCAAGAGGGGGTATTTATGCTCGATAGTGGATTCATGTCTCCGTGAATCTGGGGAGTGACAGAAATCTCTAAGATTATGGATGTGTTGTTGCCACTAGGGATAAAACATTGATGCTATGTCCGAGGATGTAGTTATTGATTACATTACGCGCAATACTTAATGCAATTGTCTTTGTTAGCAACTTAATACCGGAAGGGGTTCGGATGATAACCCTGAAGGTGGACTTTTTAGGCATAGATGCATGTGGATAGCGGTCTATGTACTTTGTCGTAATGCCCAATTAAATCTCACTATACTCATCATAATATGTATGTGCATGGTCATGCCCTCTTTATTTGTCAATTGCCCAACTGTAATTTGTTCACCCAACATGTTGTTTATCTTATGGGAGAGACACCTCTAGTGAACTGTGGACCCCGGTCCAATTCTCTATTTGAAATACAATCTCTGCAATCGTTCTCTGTTTTCTGCAAACAATCATCTTCCACACTATACATCTAATCCTTTGTTACAGCAAGCCGGTGAGATTGACAATCTCGCTGTTTCGTTGGGGCAAAGTACTTGGTTTGTGTTGTGCAGTTCCACGTTGGCGCGAAATCCCGGTGTTGCGCGCACTACATCTCGCCGCCATCAACCTTCAACGTGCTTCTTGGCTCCTACTGGTTCGATAAACCTTGGTTTCACTGAGGGAAAACTTGCCGCTGTACGCATCACACCTTCCTCTTGGGGTTCCCAACGGACGCGTGTTGTACGCGTATCAGAGCGCTCGCCGTGAGTTCGCCCCAGCCGGCGAGATGCGGGCCACGAGCTTCTCCGTCCGCCGCCGACGCGTGCGGGAGAGACAGAACAGGGTAAAATGACCTAGGGTTTTCTGGGGGCTGACCATTTTTGGGTCTTTTATACCGGCCCGAAAGTGAAGGATGACCGTCGGATGGATCCGACGGCCAGGATCGAAAACCTAACAGCGTTCGGGCCGCGTTGGCAGGCCGCCACGTTCGGGCCGCGTCCGGGCCGCGTAAAGGCCCGCGGCGTGCAGGCCGCGTAGGCCGCCACGTCGGTGCCAGCAGCGTGGGCGAAGGCTGCGCGCCGCTCCGGCGTGCGGGCCGCGGCCCACACCAGATAGTGTCTTTTCCGAGGGTTTTTGGCGTTTTGGGCAGTTTTAGGCCTAATTTTGTCTAGATTTTTTCTGAACAAATAGGACCAACGAAATATTTGTTCAGGAATTGAAAAGTGAAAGTTTATGCCTCTGAAAAGTTCAAAAAGTTAATAGTTTAAAGTCAAAGTTTCCGCTGCAAATAGTGAAAAAAGCATTCTTGTCAAGTTTTTTCCCTGAGCAAATTGAACCAACGATATATTTGTTTTAGGAAATTAAAAAGTAACAGAGATGCTTCTGAAAAGTTTAAAGTTTAAAGTTTGAATTCAAAGTTTCCGCTGCAAATAGTTAAAGATGCATTTTAATGCAAAAGTGATAATCAAAATTTTAAAGAAATGATTAAAGTGATTATTGTGACAATTATGGTTGTGTTATTTTTTGACCAACGTTATTAATGACATGATCGTGATTTTTTGCAATAAGAGGTGCATCTATCTCTATTTCTGCCCAACGGTGATATAGATATAATTGCACAAATAGTTGTATGTTCTAATTTTGACCAACGTTGGATTATTGCATGCAATTGTTGTTATGATCTCATTTCATTGTGGTTTAAAGGAGGGTACTATTTGATGAGCTGCATCAAGGATGTTCCAACCCTCAGAGGTGACAACTACACTGAATGGAGAAAAGAAGGTCAATTTGTGCTGAGGTAGACTGGGTTCCCATAGCCGGTCAGACCAAAAGATCTAGTCAGAAATGACAAGAAAGATGGTGCTGCATGACAGTATAAAAAGTGGCTAAGTGCAATTTATAAAGAATACAATTGAGAACGCTATTGTGGGCTCAATTGCAGAGTGTGCTTCCGTAGGGGAGTATCTTGAAAGAATAAAGAGCCAGTTCACTGGTTCTTCAAAGATATGTGCGACCTAGCTGCTGAAGCAACTGGTGACAGAAAAGTACACATGGACAGGAAGGACATGGCAAGTGTGCCATATGGTGTAATAGTGTAATAATGCTTATGTGGGGTTTTTTTACTCCATGATGAGTTTTATTTGTTGTCCTTGCGTGAAAAAGTATTGTCTCTGTGTAAAGTGAATGAGAAAATATCCGCGTCAGAAAAAGAACAAAAGAAAAGAAAAAGAACTGATGAATCATCAAAATTATGGCATTGTCGCTTAGGCCATATTTCGAGGGGGAGAATAGAAAGACTCGTTAAAAATGATATTCTTCCTCCATTAGAATTCTCAGACATAGAACAGTGCATCGATTGCATTAAAGAAAAATTTGTAAAGCAAATTAAAAAGGGTGCAAATCGAAGCACAGCAACACTAGAAATAATTCACACCGATATATGTGGACCATTTCCTGGGAAAAGTGTGGATGGCTATGATTTGTTCATAACATTCACGGGTGATTACTCCCGATATGGTTATATTTATCCAATAAAAGAAAAAACAGAAGCATTGGATAAATTCAAAATATTCAAAGCTGAAGTTGAAAATCAGCATGATCAAAGAATAAAGATAGTCAGGTCTGATCGTGGAGGGGAGTACTACGGTCGACATACTCCATATGGCCAAGTCCCTGGACCTTTCGCAAGGTTCCTACAGGAGACTGGAATAGTCCCAAGACTGTCGGCGAACCTCAACAGAATGGGGTAGCTGAAAGGCGCAATCGTACCCTTATGGATATGGTGCGTGGTATGATGAGCTATTCCACCCTACCATTGGGATTGTGGATTGACGCGTTAAAAACCGCGATTCACATTCTAAACAGAGTACCAAGCAAATCGGTGCCCAAAACGCCGTATGAGCTATGGACAGGGAGAGTGCCTTCTCTAAACCATCTGAAAGTGTGGGGGAGCCCTGCTGAGGCCAAAGTATTTAATCCAAACATCCCCAAGTTAGATACCAAAACAGTCAGCTGCCATTTTATTGGCTATCCTGAAAAGTCAAAAGGTTATCGTTTCTACTGCCCAGAGAATACACAAAGTTTGTGGAAACGAGACATGTTGTCTTCTTAGAGGACGAAATGATGAGGGGAGCATGGTAGCTCGAAAAATTGATCTTGAGGAGAAGAGGGTGCATGCACCTAATCTAATGACTCAGGAGCCATTTTTTGCGCTACCATGTGCACCTGTACCGATGATCCCTGCGATTGTGGTGCAAGTGCCTGTTGTAACTCCACCCATGACAACGATGAGTAAAAATTCGGAATCTGTCCGTAAGGAGCCGAATGAACCATTCGTTGAGCATGAAAGGGAGCAACAACAGCCACCTCTAGAGGCAAAAGGAATTACACAAAGAGAAGGGATAGATTACAATGAGACATTTTCTCCGGTTTCATGTAAGGATTCTTTCAGAATCATAATGGCACTAGTTGCACATTTTGATTTAGAGTTGCATCAAATGGATGTAAAGACGGTATTTCTAAACAGGGATTTAGAATAAAATGTCTACATGAAACAACCCAAGGGTTTTATCATGGAAGGCAAGAAAGAAATGGGATGCCGCCTAAAGAAATCCATTTATGGATTAAAGCAAGCCTCCAGACAGTGGTATCTAAAGTTTAATGGAACAATTAAGAGATTTGGATTTAAAGAAAATATTGAGGACAATTGCGTTTATGCAAAGTTTAAAAGTGGGAAATATATTTTCTTAATCTTGTATGTGGATGATATTCTGCTTGCCAGCAGTGATGTTAGTCTACTGCAAGAGACAAAGAAGTTCTTGTCCTCAAATTTTGATACGAAAGATCTTGGTGAAGCGTCATATGTTTTGGGCATAGAAATTCACCGAGATAGAAATAATGGAGTATTAGGACTATCGCAAAAGGCTTATTTAGAAAAGATTCTAAGTAAGTATAATATGCATAAGTGCTACACCTGCCCCTATAGTCAAGGGCGACAGTTTTGGGAAACATCAAGTCCCCAAAATCAATACGAGCTCGATCAAATGAAAGCAGTTCAATATGCTTCGGCTATTGGAAGCCTACAGTATGCACAAGTGTGCACTCGCCCTGACTTAGCTTTTATCACCGGAGTACTCGGTAGATATCAAGAAAATTCAGGTTTTGAACACTGAAAAATGGTAAAGAAGGCATTGCGTTATGTGAAAGGCACAAAGAGTTACATGCTAACATACAGAAGATCTGATTCCCTAGAAATAAGAGGATATTCAGATGCAGATTTTAGGGGATAAAGATGATAGAAAATCCACATCTGGATATGTATTCACCCTCGCAGGGGGAGCTATTTCGTGGAGAAGCTCCAAACAGACGATAGTTGCATCATCCACGATGTATGCAGAATTTATAGCATGTTATGAAGCCACGGGGCAGGCATTATGGTTAAAGAAATTCATACCCAACTTGAAGAAATTCATACCCGACTTGAAAGTGGTAGATTGTATTGACAAACCACTAAAGATGTACTGTGACAATGAGCCTGCAATATTTTATGCTCACAACAACAAGTCGAGTACGGCTACGAAACCGATTGAGGTTAAGTAGTATGTTGTGAAACACAAGGTCCAGGATCAAACCATAAGTCTCGAGCATATAAGGACAAAAGATATGCTTGCGGATCCGCTAACGAAAGGCTTACCACCCCGTGTGTTCAAGGAGCACGTAGCCGGCATGGGTTTAAGGGAAAGTCTTACCTATCCTGGATCATAAGAGGCCCAAAAGTAAAAGAATTTGTTTCGAAACAAAGAAGTGCATTGTGGTTGTCTGATTCTATCGGCAATAGAGCTGTGACGATGAAACATGCCCTATGTACTGATCCAAAATGAAATGAATAAAATGAAAGAATAAAGTTAAAAGAAAAGTTGAGATCAAGGGGGAGAATGTTAGGATGATCTCCTCGCGTCCGACAACGGCTGGACCCTTGACCTCGTCCGCGCTCGATCGGGGGCGCCCAACCGCATCTGGTTGGTGGCCCCTGTCGCCTGTGCTATATAAGGGTGGGGGTGGCACAGGTTACGAGGATGACTGGAGTGCGACTCGCCCCACCTAACAAACCTACCGATCTAGGTCTGCACAGTGCCGACGGGAAGCTCCGCCGCCATCACTTCCTCAGCGACGCGCCGCCGTCGCCACCATCTCCATGTCAAATTTCTCCGGTACCTCTGCAAGGGTGAAGGTGACCCTCGATCCATGTCAAAGTTCTCTGGCACCTCTGCAAGGGTGAAGGTGACCCTCGATCTCTCTCCCTCTCTCAGAACATGAACACTTTATGTTAGAGAGATAGATACTACTCGTTTAGATCTACACTAGTTGATCCATGGGATTTAACAGCTAGCTCTTCAAATTATGTTACCTTAGCATTGCTTCATAAGTTGACTTATGTCTTTGCTCTCATGGACTTGGGAGATCTAAACAAAAAATTGGCATTGAGGCATAAGGATGTTCCAATGACCTTCTCCTAACTCACGAGAAATGTGTTGTCGATTTTCTTAACAATGTGGGACTTAATAATTGTGCAACCTGTCGTACACCTTTACCCACTTCGGACAAATTGTCCTTGGATGATGGTTCACCACTTGGTCCCGAAGATAGTACTCCGAAGCACTCCGGGTGCATTACAATAGTTAGCTTGACACACCTGAATCTGATGTTTTTAGTCAATATTTTCATGCTCCTACTACTCATTGAGTAAAGTCAAACATACGATGCGATATGGACAAGAAACACTTTAGGTGGCCTGACATTTAAAGTGCCTTTTTTACATGTAAACTGGGCAGGATGCCTTGATGATAGATGTTCCATAAATGGATTTGCCATATTTTTTGGGTTCAAATTTTATTTCATGGAGTGCTCGCGAAAAATCTAGAGTATCTCATTCCAGCACATAAGCAAAATGCAAGTAATTCGCAAATGCCACTGCTGAATTGACATGTGTTGAATCATTGTTTTGAGAACTTGGAGTTTCTCTTAAGGAATGATCATGTCTTTGGTGTGCCAATCTTGAAGTTACTTACTTATCAGTAAATTTAGTTTTTCATGCCCGTACGAAAGATATTGAGATAGACACTTTATACGTGAGAGATAGCAATCAAAATTTTAGATATTAAGTTTATTTCCACTAGGGATCAGGTAGCTGATGGTAATAGTAAAATTTTAGGTGTCAAGTATTTAGATGAGTTTAAATGTAATCTAAACCTCTCTCGTACCTCTCACGTATATGGTTTGGGAAGCTTTTTCCCAATATTTTTTTCCACCATGAAACCCACCTCAGTGGGATTGGCTTCCATTACTTATCATAACGAAAGGGTAACAAGCAGTATCCATGTGCAAAGTCGAAACAGGAAAGGGGAAAACGCCGCCTACTGCTAACTACATAAGTACATGGCTTTCACTTTAAACAAGTTCGGGAAGCAAAAGAAAAACTAGAAATTCTGGGCATGTACTAGCTAGTAACAATAAAGCGCACCCCAAGCGAACAAGGTGAAAATTTTCGCTAAGGAACAAAAGCAAAGGCTTCATCTTGTGAAGGGAGCGATCAAGGGTTTGCCTCACGAGCCGTCATGGCAACATCAACTAGAGATTCCACACCAGCCCGAAGAGCTACTTGATTTGCATCGTTATTTAAACCTGCCTAATAATTCATTGAAATAGCAGAATAGAAAATTAGATCAACATGAGTTTTGATAAGTTTCCCATTGAAGCAAGCTTTGTTCCGCGTCTTCCAAATCGCCTAGCAAATGGCAACTAAGCCGCCAGGATGGGTTGCCGACAGTATATGGTTTGGGAGGTTTTTTCCCTATATATATTTTTTCAGCTTAAATTAGAGGGTACATACGTCAAGCGGTACTCCTTCTATTTTGAAATTAGTGTCACGGATTTTTCTAGACATATTAATGTTATTTATATATATTGAAATGGGGCAAAATCGGCAGTACATTGTTAACGACGGCAAAAGATCTCGCTGGAATTGCTTTTCGGTTCGTTGTGACGCCCTGATTGCAGATCGACGGCAAAAGCCTTTCAGATCAGTAATTGGCGCTGCGCGCGTGCCATCTCAGAGAAAAGAGCTCGCTACGTGCAGCTCTACGTATACTATGTCTATGTTAAGCACGCGATGGTGCCCAAGATACTCCTCATATAACCCATGCCGTGAACCTAGAAAGGGAAAAGCGAAGGAATATTGGTAGCAGCGGTAGACACGCACACCTACGCTACCAAAATGTATACGTAGCCCATCTACAGAGTCTACTGCTGTAGGAGGAGCAGGAGCAGCATGCAGCGGCTATACGTACAATAAAGCACGCGCGACCCCAAAACAGCAGATTAGTCCGTCCACGGATCTGCCCTACCCAGAGAACCAACCTGTGGTTGGATGGTTAGGAGGGCAGTGGCACCCCCAACCCACCAGAGTTCAAATCCTAGATTTGAGACTTTGGTGTCTCATAAAGGCGGAATATTCTTCAGTGGGAGGCGACGTTCCCGTCGACAGCGTGATGCGCTTCCAATCTCAAGATCGATCGCGATAGATTCGAAGCTTCCAGAGTAAAGGCGCGCTCATAAAAAGGAAGTGTGCGCGTATATATGCGCTTTATTGTCGCGAAAAAAAGGATCTGCCCTACCCACCAGTCCGGGACGCCCAACGAGCCGGCCAATACCGCGACTGGTACCGTCACGCTACACGACCTTGAATCGTAGAAGGTCGTACGCGCCCCGGCTCGTGCCCGGGCTGCCGGCGCCGTGTAGGGTGGTGCGAACGTGGGAGCCATATCTCGAATTCTCGGTGCGTGTCGTGGAACGTCCGAACGGGTACCGTGGACAGGGAGGCGGAGTTAAGACGTACACCTAGTACGTCCGTACGCGTCCTTACAGCTAGCTGGATTTTGAATTTGGACCTGGATCTGCACGTACGCGCGCGCCTCGGGACTCGGTAGGGCGTTTCTCGTTCCTGCTTGCTTGGCGATCGAGGTGCTGTTCGGGGCAGTGTCGAGCTATTAATTCCAACACTAGTGGAAAAGAGGTCCCACCCTCCACCCCGTTTTAACCAAAGGATCAATAGTGTATTGGTCCCGTTCATCGAAAACCCTTATGGGGACCCTTATCCCGGAGCAACCGATGACCTTTAGTTCGTAATGCACCTCCACCCCACACCCCACCACCCCCCCGTGGATCGCCTTTTTTAACACTGTAAAATAGAAAAGAAAATGATATAAAATTTAAAAATAAAATGTTTTCGGATTCTTGTATGTTATGCAACCTACTATTAGGGAAAATTAACAAATTTGAATTTTCACTTATTTTGCAAAAATGTTTTGAAAAATGGTAAAACCGCAATAACTTTTGCGTACGACGTCGAAAAAAACGTATAATATATCAAAAAAATCCTGGGAAAAAGTTACATCCGAATTCACCAGGGTTTACCCGGTTAGCCAATTTTCAGATTCTCAAAATTCCAAATGAAAATATGAAAGCAGGAAGATTTTAGTTTTGCCAGAAATTCGGAATTTTATTTTTTTAAATTTTGTAAAATAATAATTACATCATGCATAAAGATTACTATTACTTAACCATAAAGTTAGCCAATTTTTTAGATTTTCAAATTTTCAAGTTTGGCAAAAAAATATTAAAAAATAATAAATTAAAAAAACAATTATAATACAAATTTAAAAAATTATAATTATAATACCATTACCACAACATGTACGTTATTAGTTTTGTTTATTAAAATAATTATTTCGAATTCGAATAATAAATAAGTGTGACATCGACCAACATGTTAATAGGATTGATATGATACTAGTATCACAACATGCGCGTAAGCACTTGGAAGCGGGATGGGAAAGGAACTTTGTTAAGCGTGCTAGTGTGGAGTAGTGGGATGATGGGTGACCGAGCGGAAGTTGGACCACGAGTAAGTAATTTGACTAGAGATTAAGGGTAGTTAGAGATTAAGTGGAGTTAGAAACTAAACTAGTTAAATAACTGAAATACTGAAAATTCTGAAAAAATAGGAAAAAAAAGAGGAGCGAAAAATAATTGGGAACCAAATAGATAACCTTTAGTCCCGGTTCGTGTTACAAACCGGGACTAAAGGGTTTTTCCAGCCGGCCCACGTGGCGGGACCTTTAGTCCCGGTTTGTTTTACAACGGGACTAAAGGGGGGGACCTAGTCCCGCCTAATTGGTCCCGGTTTGGAAACCGGGACTAAAGGCCCAAATGAACCGGGCCTATAGCCCCGTTTTCCACTAGTGCAAGGGAGCCGTCGATGGCCTCGAGGCCAAGGTTCTTGGTTCAGGACGTCACCGCAAAGCTCATCGACCAAGTCTGCCCGCCCAACTATACTTATACTCTACTTAAAAGTTAAAACAGGCACGTAGTATTGTACTTTCTTTATCCCATAAAAGTTATGTAAGATTTATTAAAATTTAGATATATCTAGATGCTATTATATAACTTTCCTAGAACGAGTAAAGTACTACTCCCTCCGTCCCAGTTCACAAGGTAAAATTTCAAAAAATATTTGTCCCAAAATGCCTCACCTTCTAGGCACATTTGCATTTAATGTGGGAGTAAAACTGATTCATTATTGCATGCAAAAGACTCCTCCTTTCGTATCACACCATGTAAAACGAGGCTCATTAGTACTTTGCATGCACCATGTGTGAAACGGTTTCAGTTTTTGCATGTTCATTAGTACTTTCCATGCACCATTTGCATTTAATATAGGAGTAAAAATGAATTAAAGGGTAGAAAATAAAGTTCTTTTTAATTTCCCAATTAATTGCAACGCCAATGTTAACGTTTTTACGTGGAAATTTAGAGCCAATGAGAATTCACCTTGGGCCAAGATATTTAAAAACTTTGCCTTGCGAACTGGGACGGAGGGAGTACTAACTCAGTATATAAAAATCCACCAATTCCTTGTAAAATCATAGCCACATCAGTATATATTTGACTAAAGGGTTCAAGAACAATATTCTACTGCTAAAATTAGAAAATTATACTTATGCCCATTTTGTTTCAATATATACTTTCGTCCTTTCTTTCTTCATGATATATATTTCAGCTATTTATATCGTTCTGTTTGACATTCTAGCGACCACTACCTAGTCTTGGAATGGTAACCGCTTTTGAACCTCTTTATCTTTTTTAAAAAAAAGATGCACTACAAATATATAATATGTCCACATATTCTGGTCATGCTATCATACACGAGTAGAATATGAGGCTTCAGTCCCGATTTATAAAGGCATTTGGTCCCGGTCTTGCAACGGAGACCGCGTAATTGGGACTAAAGGCTCCCCTTTAGTCTCGGTTGTGCTGCGAATCGGGACTAAAGGGCCTACACGTGGGCTATGGACACGCGCCGAGGCGAGGGATCTTTAGTCCTAGTTTGTAACACCAACCAGGACTAAAGGCTATTTCGTCCATTTTTTTTATCCATTTTTTTAATTCGTTTCCACTCGCACTTTTTTTTCCGAAATTTATAGTATTTTTATTTCACAAGTTTAGTCTCTAACTACACTTAATCTCTAGTCAAATTACTTACTCGTGTTCAAACTTCCCGCTCGGTGTCATACTTCTTTATTGTTTGAATTCCATATATTTACTTTAATAAACAAAAGTAATGAAGTAATAATAATCTTGAGTAAATAAATAAAAATATTTTTTAAAATTTTTAATGTTACATTTTGCAAAACCTAAAATCTGGAAATTTTCATACTTTCTTTTGGGTGTTTGAGAATCTAAAAATTGGCTAATCGGGCAAACCCGGTTGAATTCGGATGGGAAATTTCGCGTAGATACATTTTCATATATTAAATTTTTTTTTGAGTTCGTATGCAACCAGAAATCCTATTTTACCGATACATGACGCAATTTTACAAAAAAGTCGAAATTCATATTTGTTAATTCTCCTTAAAACTAGATGACATAACACATGGGCATCATGAAGGATTTTATTTTAAAATTTATATCTATTTCTTTCGTATTTACAAAGCTAAAAAAAGGCGATCCGATTTGTAATACCAACTGAGACTAAAAGTTCTTGCACGAGAGGCAGACTGCCGCAACCTCTTTAGTCCTGGTTGGTGCCTTCAACCGGGACTAAAGGTTCCAAACAAACCGAGATTAGAGGGTGGCCGTGGTCCGCGTAGTGCGACCTGACGAAAGTCTTGTTTTCTACTAGTGATACCAACAAATATAAATGCACGTCGAAAAGATGGACTATGAACCACAATCTTTTTGCACTTACATTGTGTACTCAAACTTGTACACGTGTTTTTTTATCTTTTAACAAATGTATTATTGGAGGTTGTTCGTCGGCGTGCATGGAGGTCCAAGCGGTAGTGCCAGTCGCGGGGCGGATCACGCAACACTTCCTTGACCATTTGACCGACGCTCAAGGGAAGCATGGGCTCAGTGACGACAGGTGGAAGGGCGGCAGTATGCCAGGATTGTCAAGCTCAGGAACTCAGATGCCAAGGGTAGTGATACTCCCCTTTCAGAGGTTTGGTGTGGGCGGCAAAAAAAACTCTAGATCATCATCAAACTGCAAGAACACACAAGGATTACCCAGGTTCGGGCCGCCATGAGGTTAAAACCCCTCCTGTCTGGTTGTATTGATTCTTTGGTGGTTGATTACACTGTGAACTCCTTGCCGGCGTCCTCCTTCTCTCCCTCGATCGCGGTTCTCCTTCTATACTGCCAAGAGGATACCACATTGGTTGACAAGATACTGCGTTCCGACTCTCTACTGGAAGCGATGATGAAAAATCTATCTATTACCCTACAAGAAGGACAGCGGGCGGGAGGCGCCGAGCGGGCGGTAGTGCCTACCAGCCAAATGCTCTGTCCTCGTCCCGTCTCGTCTTTTGACCTTGGTGCCTAACCCGGCATGCTTTCTATTCCCGGGGAGCTTTCGTTCCTTGTCCTTTGGGGATTCTCTGCACCGGTCTACGAACAGATCTTGCTAAAACGGCTTGGTTATAAGCTTCCTCTCCTCTGGCCTCGGTCGACGTGCTTACGCCGGCTCAGCTATCAGATGTTTGAGATGCTCTATAAATATTGAGTAGAAATCATAATTGTTTTGAAACTTGTACATATGAGCCTTTTTTTTTAAACTGTAGTTTTTTTCCTTTTCATAATTAAAGAGACCACGAAAGCTTAGAAAGCAAAAGCTCATGGAGTGAGGGTCAGCCGACGATCTACCTCGAGGCTAAGGGTTTGGTTTACGACGTCAACGGCAAAGCACATCGATCGACCAAGTCTGCTGAACAACTTAAAACTGTCATACTTGTATAGAAGTGATTACATTACAATAGTGTACGGATTTTGGACAGAGAAGCGGAGTCAAGACGTGTACTAGTAGCAGCAATACGGGTCCGTACCGCCGGACCGGGGCGTTGGTCAGCTACTACTCTAGCTAGCTGGAGTTTGAACTGGACCTGCACGTTGGGACTTGGGAGAGCGTTTCTGCTTGCTTGGCGATCAAGGTGTTTTCGGTGTCGAGTGAGGGCAAGGGAGCCGTCGATGGCCTCGAGGCTAAGGTACGTCAGCGCAAAGCTCATCGACCAAGTCTGCTGGATTACTTAAACCCTCCATAATAGTATAGTGATTGTATAGAATAGTGTAGTACTACGGACAATTGACTAGGGTAATCAAACCATCAACTGCCGATTCTTTTGGATTTCAATTTATAGGTGTATAATCCAGGGATGCAACTAGGTTATAAGACTCTTTTCCACACCCTTCAATTAGACTTTGAAACCGTTGATCTCTATCCAGCTATAGCAGTCCCGTCCATTATACCTTGAGGTTTGATTGTAGCTATATGTTTACAACTGTGATCGATCATATCTGTTTGGCATAAAAAGTTAATGTGTGAGCCAACGAGGCTGATAGGGTATTGGGATGAGCCATCTCACATTTCATCGAAGGATTTAGTATTCTCTAGACATCGTCTACCATGATAGCAAGCCATAATTTTATTTGAATGGGAAACATGCGCCGACCTCTGCATCAGAACAAATAAGGTTTGAAAGCTAAAAACAGTACAATTCAAGGATCGTTCAAAGTGGCCACATGAATCAGCCAATAGAAAAAGGACACAGAAGCCCTTGTAATCCTTTTAGACCGCTACCAACCATCCTAGCTGAATAAAGCTCATACAACCATCACTAGTTAACTGCATCTGGTATTCATATATTTCCATTTCTCCGCAGGAAGGAGGAAGAACCACATGTGTATATAGCAAGCAGCTCAAGATAGCTTGTAATAAAGTAGCATGTCCATGTTTATTAAAAACAAGATCATTTTGACAATTTCAAATTGCCCAAACAATGGCACAAATACTCACATGTATCTGAGTTTTTGTTTTCTTATCACATTTAACCACTTTCCAAATATATTTAGAGTATAGGTTTGCATTGTTATGTTAAATGTAGAATGAACAACTCTTCACACTATACAAACAAAATGATAGAGGATAAATAAATGTTCAATTCACTTGGATCACAGAAGACACATTTTTTTACAGATAGCCCTTTTGCAAGGTCATCCTTAGTCAGTAATTTTTCTTGCATCGTCTACCATGGTGTCAAGCCATAAGTTTTTATTTTGCCTTTTTTCAGCGATTGACCCAAGTAGTTGGAGTTACATATCGTTTGTTGGTTTTCTCGCATCTATTTAGTGCTTTGGGCATCATGGCTCCGGCCAAGCTGTGCGGGCGCATGCAACCTTTATTTCGCGAGCTACCGCTAGTCGTTGGGAACAAAATCAAGACAGCCCATGACAAAAATCTGCAACGAATTTAATGCAGATGAATGGTCCGCGACAAAATCTGCGACATTTCGACATGTGACGGGCTTTAGGGCCTAGGAAAAATTGTAACGAATCTGGGTGACGAAATGAAGGAAACACCACGCGTAACCGGGATTTTGCCTTCGACTGGCCGCGTGACGAAAAGGCTGAATTCGTCACAGATCCGTGATGTTTCTGAGGACGTCATAGACCACCACTATTCTTGTAGTGTAGCTGCATGACTTAAATTGATCATGACAAAATTGCGCCTTCCTCTAGTATAGATATTATCTCGTCCCTCTAAGTGTGATATGATTTAGAACAATGGACATGCGCAACATGACTAAGTGTTAATTGAGGTTGTCTAACTAAGTGTTAGCTGGAAGAAATTACATATCACGTATACAATATAAGAGAGTTAAGCTACCCGGAATGACGAGCCGACTCGTCCGTAGTTAAATTTATAGTATATAACATCACATTGGGACAATGCAAAGAAAGTGACTTCCTTGGAAGGCAAGTCTTCCACGCCTCCACCTTCAGTCATCGTTGGCGGAAAATGGCTAGCAGCTTCTCACCAATTGTCCATCTCTTGTTGTGTGATCCGGCAGAGGCACCACGCATGTGGTGCTCTAGTCGGGGATGTCGTCATAGTTGCAGGCAAAGCCGGCGACAACAAAAAGTTAGCCATTGTACAAGTCTTCGCTGACAAGGACCAAGAAAGAGCATCATATGGCAAGGTACAAGGATTGCATTGCCCCGAGCGACACACCACCTCATATTTCTCACCAGCGCGTCTAGCGGTAAGAACCATGGCCTTATACCTAAGCCAGTTCCTTGGCGGCGTCTATCCGGAGTTGGGAAAAAATATTTGGTTGCTTCTTCTCTCCCTGATTGTGGCTCAACACAAACATCCCCAAGCCTTTTGAGCTTGAGGATCCGAATCCACCTACACATCTCCAATGACACAGATGGTTGTAGATCTAATACCAGGTAACTTGATAGCCACAAGACTTAAAAACATCATCTCCAATAACTTGAAGCTTCTTTGGTCTAAAGCTCAAATCTGTAGCACCCCCCGTCCTAACTGATGAACTGACATGCTCTATTGAGGACGTGTGTGGACATATTAACTGACCATGTCATGATGTTTGTCTTCTGAATCGGGAAATACTTATGAGGCACCGGCACATATCAGAGCGTCAACACTGAGGCGCTACCAACAGATCAGTGGAGTCAGCCTTTTCCTACAACACAAATCAAAGTAGCATAGTGTAGAAGAACAATGGTAAGCATGTAACTTAACACCATCACTCATGATAACCAACATGCCATCACTTGTAACATACTAACAAGAAACCACCCATACTGAAGAAGAAGAATGCATCACCGTGACTCTATGAGGCTTGTTAAGTTCTGTTCACTGCATGTTATCATGTCGAAGCGGATTGGCAGTACAAGGAGGAGAATTGTGCATTTAGAGCCAATCCATGTGTACCACCGATCATGCTTAAACAAGCACTATACATAAATTGACTAGTCAACTGAACCCACATTACCAGAAACCACCCATCTACCTTATCCTCGTGCTACTACATCATCACGAAGCAAGATTCGCAAAATCGCTCACATAATCTTCAGATCTTCTAGAGAGAAGACCATATTCTTGCAGATCTAAGCTACCATGGCACGACGAAGGAGGCATCTTGGAGATGTGGAGCAAGAAGACTTGCCGCCGCATACCACCATCGACCGGATTTGATGGCACCAGTCGCCTTCTCGTCTGAAGATCCTTCCCTCGAGTAAGAGCTTGAGTGGAGGCTAAAATGGTGGCGTGAGATTTGTTGGTGGGGGTGGAGGGATGTAAATAGGCGAGGCGAATCAATGGTAGGTTGCCAAATATCTGTTGCCGGTTTTTCGCGGACGTGTGCTAGCTCCCGTCATCTCTCACTCGCACTAGCTCGGTGCCGTGTTTCCCCTCCGTGCACTTGCATAAGTCAGCTTGCTAGAGATGACCGGTTCAGACGGTCCCCTTGTGCGGGCTCTGAGCTGCTTTAAGAATCGTGTGGTGCAAATGTTTTCTAAAAAAGACCCGTCGTTTCTCTTCCATAATAACTTGAAAAGGTGTCCCGCATGAAAAAAAAGTTAGAAGACGTGAGAGAATTCAGACCGTGCCATGTTCGAGAAACGACTGATGGATGGTCTTTTTACACCCGGCTGATGTCTAGCGTTGGTATACCTGGGCATGGGAAGCCTGGCCATGTCGGCCCAACCTAGACCGTCCAGAAAATCCCAGGCCAAGCCGGACCTAACCATGTCTGGCATGGGCATGATTTTTTTGGCCCGATGGCTGGGCCGGGCCTGGACCTTGATTTTATGCAATTTAGTGAAGAAGCCTGGCCCACAGCCCAAGGCCCAACAGGCTGTCACTCTGATGGGCCGGGCTTGGGCCTGGTTTTTGGCCCGGAGGTTGGGCCGGTCAGGCCAAGATTTGCTGCGTTGGGCTTTGGTCGGCCCGGCCCAAGAAAATGCCCAGGTATAAGCGTTGGCGTTAAGCAAAAGGTGACCGGTGAAAAAAGGGCAATGCGCCGGGCACGCGGTGGCAGTAACAGGAGCTGTTCCCAAGCCGCGCACGCCGTGCCGCACACGGCCACGGCCGTTCCGTTACCCGTGCGGCGCCCCGCCCCGCCCCGCCCGCACGCCCGCGCGCCAATCCAGTTCGTCTTGGCACCACGGTACGGCGTTCCCGACCACCGTCCTCGGCATGCTCCGGCCAACCGAAAGCGCTCCCGCTCCGCTGCGCTGCACATGCCAAAGCTTGGACGCACGCTCCCTCACCTCCTTTCTTTTCCCGGGGCAGAGAGAGATTCAGATCCGAAACCGGTGGGCCCGGCCCCACCCACACCGGCGGTACGGTGTTTGGGTCGGTCGATCCTACAGTAGCCGGGTGCGGTTCCATCCCTCCCTCCGCGCGCACCGGGCCAATCGAGCGCGAAACACACGGGTCGCTCGCTGCGACCCCGCGGGATCCGTCAACATCCCACTGACCCCGCCCGCGGCCCCACATGGCAGCCACTCCACCCAGAACCAGTCCCACACCGGCCAGGTCGGCGCGCGCCGGAGCGGAGCTGGAGCTGGTCACCTCCCCGCGGCCGCGGTGGTTATAAGACACCTCTCAGCCCGCCCGCCTCCCTTCCTCTCTTCTCTCCTCTCCACCCACTACCTCTTCCTCTTCCTCTGCTCCACCCTCCACCCGATCTGCGCTCGCGGCCCGGCGGCGGGTAGAACACGAGGAAGAAGAAGATCTGACGGAAATCGACGAGAGGGACGGCGGCGCCAGGCGGCGGGGAATGGACGCCCACGGGCCCGGACCCGGCGCCGCGGCCGGGGCAAGCAAGCTCACCCGCACCCCCTCCTCGCTCCTCCGCTCCCCCACCGTCCGCAACTGCTCCTCCTTCCACGCCGTCCTGCTCGAGGACGACCCCGAGCCCGACCACAAGAAATCCCACGCCGTCGCCGCGCAAAACAAAGCCCTCCACCACCCGCACGGTCTCCGCCCAGTCACCACGGCCGCCGCGGCCCACCCGGTCCTCGTCCTCCTCGCGCTCCCCATCACCCTCCTCCTGCTCCTAATCCTCATCCTGCGCGACCACCGCCACCTCCTCCTCTTCGCCGCCGGCGCCGCGCTCGCCGCGGCCGCCGCCGCCGCGCGCCTCCTCCGCGGCCGCCTGCGCCGCGCCTCGCCCTCCGGCTCCGTGCACTGGTTCATCGGCGACGACGACGACAAACCGCAGGGCCGCTGCCGCGGCCCTGCGGCCGTGGTGCGCGAGGGCGTCGAGTTCTACAGCAACGGGGACTGCTACGAGGGCGAGTTCCACAAGGGCCGCTGCAACGGCGCGGGCGTCTACAACTTCTTCGGCAAGGGCAAGTACGAGGGCGACTGGGTCGACGGCAAGTACGACGGCTACGGCATCGAGTCCTGGGCGCGCGGGAGCCGCTACCGGGGCCAGTACCGCCAGGGCCTGCGCCACGGCCACGGCGTCTACCGCTTCTACAGCGGGGACTGCTACGCGGGCGAGTGGGCCGGCGGCCAGAGCCACGGCATCGGGGCGCAGACCTGCTCCGACGGCAGCTCCTACGTCGGCGAGTTCAAGTGCGGCGTCAAGCACGGACTCGGCAGCTACCATTTCAGGTCTGCACCTACTCTACTGCCGAATTCTTCTACTACAACATTGGTTTGTTCACTGCATCACTGTTGACTGTTCCATTCCATTCCATTCCATTCCTCAGCAGCAACTGCTCAATTGCTTCAGTTCAGCCCCCAAAAACACCTTACTTGTGTTGCGATTCAGGCAACATCGGTGTGAAACCTGTCCATTGCTTCCTCGTTTCTAACCTGCTGCTGCGATTCGTTTTTCAGAAACGGCGATCGCTACTCCGGGGAGTACTTCGGGGACAAGATCCACGGCTTCGGCGTCTACAGCTTCGCCAACGGCCACTGCTACGCCGGCTCCTGGCACGAGGGCAAGAAGCAGGGGCTCGGGATGTACACCTTCCGCAACGGCGACAAGCGGTCGGGGGACTGGGATTTCGGGACACTCAAGAGCCCAATGCCTCCCACCGATCCTTCGGTCGAGCGCGCCGTGCAGGTACTTACATGGATTCGCTTTGACTGACCCATTGCTTCCTAGGAAGGAGCCTTGCCTCTGCAATTCCTTGTGGAGTGGAATTCTGATTGTTCTGCTGAATTGTCAGGCTGCGCAAAGGGCCTCCGAGAACGCATTCCGCCTGCCGAGAGTGGACGAGCAGGTGCACAAGGTGGTCATGGCCGCGAACCGGGCGGCCACGGCGGCGCGGGTGGCGGCGATCAAGGCGGTCCAGAACAGGATGGACGGCAAGTTCTGCGACACCTACGTGTGACGAACCTTGCTTCTGTGTTGTGGTCAAGAAACCATGCCACCCGTTTCTTCTAACTGTACATTAGGGTAGCCAATAACTAATCGGCGAGTGAGTTTCAGACAACGACGACGACCGGGGCGGCACAACCGCTCGCTCCGAGTCAGAGAGAGAGAGATCAGATCAGCAACAAACGGGAGAGACTCCGAGGAGCGGAAGCTGTGACAGTTTTGCGTTTCAAAAAAACAGCTCAGATTCCGCGATATCGCGATCGCGATCGGCGGTGGTCCCTTTTCTCCCCTCTTCTTCCTGTAAGCTGTAAATTGTACATAGATCCCAAGTGTATCAATGGAAGAGTGAGCTTTTTTTCAGTGGCCTTCTTTACCACTTGCTGCATATCCCAAGTTCTCTATATGCATCCTGCACTTTGCACATTCATGCAATTGTGCTTGCACCTACTGCATTTCATTGCTCCAGTCTAAATCTTGACTGCTCCCATGTGCAGTGATTCCCCCATTTGCAATGGTACCATGGAGGTGCACATGGGGGGATTGTGAATTTCTCACTTGTCCTGCAACTTGTATGTAGTACTAGCTGTTATGTTGGCCCCCATGAGGGCTTGTTTGGTACAAGAGTTTTAGTGGGGATTAGCGGGGATAATCCGCTCCAAATTTCAAATCCCCAATTATCCCCAATACATGTTTGGTGCTAGAGTATGAGCGAGTTTAATCCCCACTTATCCCCACTTTTCCCCAAAATTTTAGTGCAATTTTTTCAATCCCCAATACTCTACCCCTACCTAGTGGATTGGGGATGGGGTTTTGTGGGGATTGGGTGACACCACAGATTCACCCAATACTCTAGAGTATTATCCCCACTAATCCTCACTAAAACACTAGTACGAAACAAGGCCTGATAGTATTGCATTTCAAGGACCCTTTGCTGTCTATCCATTCCCTGCATGAGAGCCCACCGTGCTGATTCAAAACTAGAAGCAATTCATAGCACCGGGTCCACCTGCTGCTCCAGATTTTCCCACCAGAAGCATGAATGCAGGGGAAGAATTATGGAAAGGGTAAGCTGTCACGATGCATTGCTGTATGCCGGGAGCTGCTGTTGCTATATATACATATATATATTCTCTGCATCAGGACAATCATATCAAACCAACCAATGATTCAATTGCATTATTCTGGATAGAATGATAATTCTGTTGTGTCAGGAAATTCCCAATAATTCTGAATGTTTTGCGGCCGCCTTATCTTCTTGTCGAGCTTATTGCTGCTGAAATTGTTTGACCTGCAAGATGCCGATCGCAGAAACATTGGGCGTATAAACATAGTTCTTATTCTGCTGTTGTACTATACCCTAGAAACATTTCACAGTCTAAATGGTGGCCTCAAGTACAGACCAAACAGAGTCGACCTCGGAGCCTGTGATTCTTAAATTGGCCCTACACTGCTCTAGACTAGACAAAACCCTGCTTAGGTTGGTGTTTTTTTGAATTATCTTAAACCTCCAATGCGCTGGAGGAACCCAATGCTGGGGATTGCTCATCTCAAGGCGGCCTGTCTTCTTCCACTGTTTCTTCTGAGCTCTCACTGGCTCCCTTCCGCTGACTGATGCAGTGAGCATGCATGGTAGGAGCTCCTGTTCTTCTCCTTGCAAAAACATGGGCGGGAACCAGGAAGAAGAAGCGGCCGCCGGTTTCCTGACCCTGGCAGCTTCTCCTGTTTGAATGAAAAGCAGGAGCCAACTTGTGCTTTTCATGCTATCGTCTTTTTCTCTTTTTCTACAGATGCAACAGGGTCTAGACATGATTTCTGGTCTCACACAAAAGCTAATTACGAACCCGGTTTTAGCCTAGCGTATCATAATTATTACGTATTATAAATTCAGGGCTTCAATCATAGTGACACTCCTAAGATAGGAGGAGCATCTGGCCATGACATGATTGTTCTGCCATTTGATTATTGGTATTTCTTTTTTCTGCAAGCAGTTCGCCTGTTTTGTAGCTCATAATTTTCTCTGTAATTTCGCGGAGAATTGAAGTTGAAATTTTTACTATAAGAAAGAAGTACTCCCTCCGATTCCATAATAACGGTCAGACTTTTAGTTAAAATTTGAACTAAACCCCCGACAGTTATTATGGATGGAGGGAGTATTATCCGTCTTCTTGCAAGGAATTGAAGTGTTATCTCTGTGAGACACATGCATCCAAATGGGGCCTTCATGTGTTGAGTAAGAAGTCAACTCATGCTCACCCTGTTGATTCCATGATGTTCGCTTCCGTGAGAAGCGATATTGATCATACAGCAAAATGGGACCATTTCTTTTCCCTTTTCTTTCTTTATATACCGGCCAATAAACATCTCTCTCCGTCCACAGTTTCATTCAAAGAACTCGTCGCTCCTAGTAAACATTGCTTTCAGTAGCAATCAGCCGGTCAGGTACCCATCAAAGTTTATCACAAACATATCTTAGTATCCATGACGTATCCATCAGTCATGAGCAACTATGCAAACAACGCTGGCCATTAGAAAAAGGGAGGGGAGGAAGAAGACGCCGCTCCGACAAATAGTAAACAGTGGTGGCACTACGGTGGCCGGCCGTGGAAAGGATCGCCAGGCTTGGTAGCTTGCGCCTGTCGCCCAGCGTTCAACCACTTCACAGAAAAATTGCAATAGCACTGAAGAACGCACGCTTTCTTTTTGCCAAATCTTGTGTTCTTTCTTTCTCCCACGAACAAGAAAGGAGGCCAAGCAAAAGGGGACGTCGTGCAGATTTTCGCTCGCGCATCGCACGCACGTCTCTCAGATGGAGCAGGTGATCGATGTATGGTCAAAACAAAATTGTCACACTATATGTATTTTCAAAGCATTATGTGTGGGGAAAAGAAATGAAAACTATGATGCATTTGGTCTGCTAGTGGGTTCTTGAAGCTTTGAATGAAGTTGTTTGCTTCATGTCAAGGCGGTGGCAATGACCGTTGGACCGGCATCATGCAGGTTTCATACTGTCATGGACTCTGAACTTTTTTTCAGTTTCTTGGTGGTGTGATGGTTCAGATTCAGCATAGCTCAGCAGGGGAGAGCACCCTGGTGGCCTGGTTGGCTGGGTCTCGTCGAGTTGGTGGGGTGGTGGTGGTGTTGGTGGGTGGCGGATCATGGAGCCAGGTAACAGGGGATCACTTTGGCCAGTTGAAAATTGCGGGTGAAAGAGATTAAGGTTATCTTCAGGCCCGACGCATGTCTGTCACCAAAAGCGTGTCCGGTTTGCGTCGGATCATGTACGTGAACTTGACCTTCGAGACACGATTGACCGTTTGCGTCTGGGCATCTCCAGCAGCCCGATACATTTTTTTTCATTGATAGAGGTACATAGTTGACAAAGTTTCAAATTTAAACAAAAGAAGAACATAGGCAAGACATAGAAAAATCTACCAGGCGTCTGGCCGAGCCATTTCACGTCCAAATTCCTTGGGGCGACCTTTTGACTGTTGACATGGACAGAGGGGACTGAATTTGAGCGATTATGTTGGTGGTTTGACGGCCATGAGAGTTTGATGAAGTCATAGGCCTTTCATGCATGCTTCCCAAAGTCAAACCACATGAATACAGTTGAAGCACCCGCTGACAATTTATAATTGGACAAGTCATATATAGCATTTGAATAAGGCGTTTGCCCGTATGGCCCAATTAAATTATACGAATACGGTATATGAGTAACACACCATGTCTTGCGGACGTTGGAATTGCTGTACGGCCGGCGGGAGGCACAACAACGGGGCGATGTGCCTGCTATGAGGGACAACGAGTGGTGCTGGCCGACGGGCGGCGGGAGGCACGGCAACGCGGCGGCATGCCGGCTACGAGGAATAGCGATCGATGCTCGCTGGCATGATCAGTCAAGACGGCGGCGTGCAGAAAATGCGATGCGGCGGCGCAGTGTGCAGCCGGACAATCCGGCGGACCTTCTGCGGACTGTCCGGCATGTTTAGGACGAAAGCAATGACATGCCGGTCTCATGCCATCAGGGCCAACCAGATCGTGAACGATTCATTGATACTACAAGGCCGGCGACAAGTCTAGCTACTCTGTTCCTTATTTACTCATCTGTAACTACAGATTCATTGGTACTACAAGGCCGGACAGGCCGGCCTAAAGTCTGGCTGTTCTCTGTTGATCTGGGCGAGATCGCAGCAGCGGCGGACGAGATCGCAGCAGCGGCAGACCTGATCGGAAGCGATCGATCAGCTAGAGGAGGATGTTTAGGTCGTGGAGGTTTTGATGGAGATCGTTGCTGTAGTCTTTATACGTATACAACGTATCGGTATACCGGGTTTAGATATGGGTTTAGAAGGGCTCACACTTAACCCAAACTGAGTTTGGGGGGAGGGGGTTGTACTGAAGCAAGCCCCCCCTTTGAATAACTATACTTCAGATGTCAGACAGTGAACTAACTGTATTATCAGGTTTAACCTGTCTGCAATACAACAGGACAGTAGTATAGGATACTGACCTCTTTGGATAAGAAGATTGATAAACGTAAGATTATGAAAAACACACAAAAAAGGACAGAGCTGCAAAGAAGATGATCATAGAACATAGAACATAGGAAAGCTGCAGAGATATTCATTTTGATAACCCCAGAAAAAAAAAGAGCAGGAGAACTCCGTCGATCCAACCTGGTTGAGTCTTACAAAGATAGCGGATGTCTAAATTCCTACGTAAATGAGGCATATGCTTAAAAACACAGGAATTTGAGTAGCACTATAGAATCCTACAAAAATGTCCTAAATTTTGGATAACTGCCTATTGATATTAATTTGGAGCGGATGTCCAATTTCATATGTAATTGAGATTTAGACCATAAGATGCTGGGTAACATCATTCTTTTGATGCAGAGTCAATCCATAGAAATAATCCAGATAACCCTATACAAAAAATCCCATGAACTTCCAAAAAGTACACATCCAAAGAAAGCCTATACTTTTCCAAAACTTCTATAATTTCTGTTGGTGGTTTAACGTTCTCGTTAGTTGGATGGTGTGAAAAGAGAGAAATGCGACGGTCTTCCACAACAAGTCCATTCCGACCACTATGCTTCTAAAGATCATTAAGAGCGAGGCCAGACTTTGGATCACCGCGGATGCAAAACATTTGAGCGATGTAATTTTGGAAGACTGATCCCTTTTATTTCTTGGTCTGTTTTGTTCTCACAAACTTGTCCTGAATGGGGTGAATATTTTGCCTCCATTTCGAAAAAAAAGTTATAGGCCCATTCACGCATGCTTCCCAAGTAAAACCACATGAGTGATAATGTTGTTGTTGGAACGTATGTCCTGTTACTAGACATATTTTGTGGCATCTGAATTATGAACGATATCTACACAAGCGGTGTCTGAAGTTCTCCCCTTTCCCCTGTGGGAGAGGTGTGCGAGAGATGATCGTGTATCCCCTATGCCCACTGACAAACTAGGGGGTTTCCCTTCCCTCCGCCGAGAAGCACATGGAACCCCAACCCATCATGTTAGTTGTGTAATTTTTTTTCGATAAGTGGATGGCCCCATGTGCATCAATCGATGCATACGGCTTTTTATTATTTTATTAAAAGTACGAATTACAAAGTATTACAAATCACGGATCATTCAAAGTCTCAAAATGTATGAGCCAGAAGAAAATAACAAAAAAGACTAGACGCCACAGGATTTTCATGTAAGGCGACTCTCAGTACGCCAGCTACATCGGCTGTATAAATTATGTGCTACCATCGCCAAACGGTCGCACCCAATATCCATGTCCTCGCGCACATCCTCCGACTGGAGATAGGACCACATTTGGATCCAATAGGTAACCAAAAGAACAACCTGCAGAAAAAATGGGAAACTTTTTTTTTTGTTAAAGATAAAATCATTTCGGTCCTTCCAGATAGCCCATAATAAAGCGCACCGCGCACGCACCTACTCTAATGCGCCCTTTATCTTTCTTTGCTATACCATTTAACCAATTTGCTGGCGGTGGAATATTGAATGTCATAAAAACAATTCTCCAAAGAATTTGGGAAGACGGGGATGTGAAGAAAAGATGTTGCATTGTCTCATCTTGATAAAAAAAAATTTAGAGAACCCCTACCAATTTAGTTTTTAAAGATTATCCTTTCCGAGGATGACCTATTTGTGGAGAAACCACATACAAATTATGATTTTAAGTGGAACCTTGATCTTTTAAATATATTTTTTAAAATAGCTGGTATGACTATTAAGTAGATCCATATACATATATTTAACTAAAAATTGCCCTGACGAAGTGAGATTCCGGTGAAAGACATCATCATTTTCAGAAAGATGAAATCCCATAAGGCGCACGACTAGGCGAACCCATCTATCCCATTTATTATCGGAAAGAGCCCGCCTAAAACCTATGTTTAAGGGGGTTGCATGCATAACTTGAGCAACAGTAACATTAATATGATTAAGAATGCGATATAAAGAAGGATATTGATTACAAAGAAGCCTATCCCAAGCCACGTATCCTCCCAGAACCTAGTATTTCGACCATTTCCTACTTCCATCGATCCTCTCTCGTAAAACGCATCTTTTTACCCCCATCAACCCTTTCAAGAACGAATAGTTCGTAGGTCTCCCTTACACCTAAGATAAAGTATTATCTTTTAAGTACTTATTTTGAAACAATTCTTGCCAAACACCTTGCTCATTTATGAGTTGAAAAGCCACTTACTAAGAAAACTTTTATTTTTTAAGTCGAACGCCTCCACGCTCAGGCCTGATCCTTTGACCTACAAACAATGTCCCATTTCATCAACCTATGTTTTCACTTATGCCCATCACTTTGCAAAAAAAAAACCGAGACCTAAAAAAGTGCAGTCTCTTTCGAACCCCAACATGTATCTCAAGTTAGTTGTGTACATAGGGTTTGGGTTTGTGGTTCATCAGATATAGTATGCCCAACTCCAGCCTTTCCAAGATGATGTCCTTCGCAGCGCCTGTAGGAAGTCGCGAGCCATATATTCCTTCCGCTCGGGTGGTGTGGCAAGGTTAGGGTTTTCATGGCATGTGGTAGGCTCGTCCAGCTCCGTTGGGGTGATTTTTTTTGCTATTATGATGGGAGACGCTCCTTGCTTTTATCCTTTTGTATATTTACGGGGCCTTGTGTGGTTTTTCTTAAGGTGAATATTGGCAGTGACATGCGAAAGAATATCTCTATTCATAGAGCCTCTTTGATTTGCAGGATTCTAGAATACATGATTGCAATGCCATGCCCGTTCTAATCCTACGATTTTCATATATGCCAAACTTTATTTGTTTCAATCACACAACAAATAAAAGAGGGTCAAGTAAATGTAAAATTTCCTATAAATTGCAGTGCATATGTTTCCGTAGTAAAAAATCCAACGAGATTTAATCCTAAAAATCAAACAATCACCACCGAAAAAGTTTCTAAGAGCTTGAATTCTCCATAATCCCTATAAAATTCCTTCAAATCAAAGAGGCCAGTGAAAGTGAAGTGGCAGTACCATCAGGTTAGTCTGTGCACCATGGGCCAACAGCATAGGATAAAACTTTCAGAAAGTTACAAGGAAAGTACTCCACAACCATAAACAATGGTAAGCTACTCTTTGGCGTACAGATTCAAGGCTAATCATACGACCAAGATGGCGGGTCATACCAATTGCATCTCACACGAACTTTCAAAAGAATTTACAGCAAAGTACCGCCAGTACCCTTCAACCGTAAACATCGGTACAGTACATGAGGAGTACTCCTTTCTTGGCGTAGAGATTCAAACCCATCATGCCCCTTAGGATGGCCGGTCATCGTATTGCATCTCGATGCGGAGACCTCTCTTGGGAACCTCACGCACCTGTCATGGGAGAAAAACAAGATATTGGAAACTACCCCCGTACAATACTCTCACCTGCGCCTCTTCTCGTCGATGATTGGTAGTCGAGGTCGGCAGCGGCAAACCAACGCACGCAGCACGCAGACGCACCGATCAACCATCATATCATAGTTTCAAGTTTCAACCAGACATGGATCCGCATGACACAGCCATATGCAACCACGCGAACCAGCCACGACGGCCGGTTTATTCTACGATTGCGATCTTGTCCACTAGCTTGGATCAGTCGTGATGTATGAGGGTTTAATCAGACGGCGCCAACGCCGTTGACGAGGGCTGGGCCAATGGGCCATTGTTTATCCCCTGCGTTTGTGTGCGGCGACATGCTGACGGCACAAAGGAGAAAGATAATGTAATTTGGTTCGATGCATCAGTCGCTGTCTGTCTGTCGCGAGAGAGAACAATCGAAGAAGCAAACATGGGGCATCCATGGCGGCGTGGAGTGTGAACCTGGAACATGATCGGCATCGTCGGGAGAATATGGGCACGTTTGCTGTGCCATGTCTTGTGTTCGTTCGTGTGATTTATGGCACGCCCGTGTAGGCGTGTACGTTCTTATCGTCTCCCGATTCATTTGGTCAAGTGTGTGGTGCTGGGTAAGATAGTAGCAGCAAGGTGCAGAGAGCTGCGATGTATGTACCGTGGATGTCACACAAGTGGTGCCACGGCCCAGGTTTTTTCACCAGAACGTGTGGCTCGTACAGGATGAACTGACTGGTGATGCAACGTCGTGCGTAGAGCGGTTCACGGCTACGAGTTTCCCATGTCCCCAGGGCCCAGGGGTTGACGACAGTTTTGTGCCTGGATGTGTTATGTACTCCCTCCACCCCATGGAACAAGTTAAAAGTTTGTTTAAATTTAGATAAATTTTCGATATGTTCTATGGGACGGAGGGAGTATAATAATCTGATAATGATATAAGGAAACCCAAGTGTTGACAGTAGTCGGATGCGGTTTGTCACAGTTATTTGGTTCTCGAGCAACTTATCCTTTTTTTTTTTGCTTTTTATAAATATATACCTTCTACCTCGGGAAAGAAGAAATAAGAAGAAACGCAAAAATAAAACCCAACCACCAATTATATCTTCTAAACAATCCACACTAACAATCCACACTTCTTTCGTAGAAGAAAATATCAGTACATAACCAAATATGCGAAAGAAGAGGGTCATGTAGGGAGTCTCATTCCTCATTTGGTTGATGGGGGAGTATCAATACTCCAATATGCGGACGACACAATATTATTTTTGGAACATGATGTTGAAAAGACCATAAATATAAAATTAATCCTTTCTATGTTTGAGCAATTGTCTGGCTTGAAAATTAACTTTCATAAAAGTGAGAAATTCTGTTTTGGGAAGGCTAAAGAAAAGGAACAGGATTACAGACAAATCTTTGGGTGTGAGGCTGGGTCCTTACCAACAAGATATCTCGGTATTCCTGTGCATTATTTGAAACTTAGAAATTCCGAATGGAATCCTATAGAGAGTCGTTTTGGGGCAAAACTAGGAACGTGGCGAAGTAAATTACTATCCTACCGAGATCGGTTAATCTTAGTCAATTCAGTTTTAAAGAGTTTACCAATGTTCATGTTGTCATTCCTTGAGATTCCTGTAGGGGCCAGAAAACGTTTGGATTTATATCGCTCAAGTTTTTTTGGCAAACGGATGAAACGAAGAAGAAGTATAGGCTTACAAAATGGAATATGGTTTGTAGATCTAAAGAACAAGGAGGGTTAGAGCATCTCCACTCGTTTGCCCTCCCCACGCCGAAATCCGGGAAAATTTACGTCCGGATTGGATGTAAATTTGGCGTGGGGAGGAGTAGTTTTCCAGCCGCGTCCTCAGGCGAAGACGACGATGTAAATTTGAAAAACGTAAACTTGACAAACTACGGCGAAAAACGGGTGAATTTAGACTAAATTTAATGATATTTACTATATAGAGGGCGAAGTTCATACATAGAGGCCGAATTCGACTATATTTCGAATTCGGCTAGGGGAATACAACTTTAAATTTTAAAACACGGCGCTCTACATGCCCAAATGGCGGTAGAACAGTCGCCGCCGTTGTCGCCATCGTCGTCGGAGCCGTCGTCGTCGAACTGCGGCGGCGCGGCTAGCTGCCCCGGCCGGCGTCCCCACCGCGAGGCGGGGATGGCTTGTACCATTCGTCGTCCGAGGCTTCGAGGTCGACGAAGGGGCGGCGACGCCGGATGGAGGTGTCGCAGCCGGCGGTAGCGAGCGACATCGTCGGCGGCGGTTGGAGCGGCGGCGCGGGCTGCGCGCGGCGTCCACCGCCGCGCCGTCCGCCGGCCTCGCGCCTCGCGCGCCGCCTCGCGAGCTCCTGGCGGCGGCGGGCACCCGGTCCTGAGCGCCCGATCCACGCCACCTCCCGCCTTCTCCCTCGCTCCGGCCCCTCCGGCGGCGGCGGCGCGCCTCCTCTTCAACGCCGACTTCCTCTTCCGCCCACGCTGCGGGGAGTGTTGGGCAGATGACGGCGCCGCTGCTGCGTCGGCGGCGGTAGAGAAGCCGGCTCCTTCTTGACGCGCGCCGGCGTCGACGGAGACGTCACCTCCTTTTCACCGGCGCCAAGGATGGCCTCGGCGCCGATCCGGAAGACGACGAGCTGGCAGCCATGCGCCGTGGTTTCCCCGGGGCGGCTCGCCGATGCCCTCGATGGGGGCATCGTCCGGGAAGTTGCCGCCTCGATGTGCGCGAGGACGCGCCGTCCTATCCGGCGCGCTCCACCAACGTCGGCGCCCGCGGCGTTGTTGCGCGGAGGCGGAGGCGGCGGGCCGCCGTAGGCCGCCGCCTCCCGCTCCCACCGCCGGAGGAAGTAGGAGTTCCACCTCGTATAGTTGTCGGGGTGGTGGCGCGGGTCGGCGCGCTCTTCGTCCGTCATTGTGAGCCGCGCCTCCTCGATGGCGACGTCGAGGGCTTGGCCCCGAGGCGGCGGCGGGATTGATACGCCGCCACGACTTAGCCGCCACCCGCCGCCGGGAGGTCTCGTGTCCGGCGGGAAGGGGTACCCCGCCTGGTGGAGGAGGTGCCTCCCACGCGTGGAGCGACCGACGGGGAAGCCATTGTTGGCTGCGCCGCCGTCGTCGGAGAACGCCATCGGGAGAGGGAGGGAGAGGGAGAGAGATGAGAGCAAGCGGAGGCGCGGCGGCGCCGGGGATTAATGCCGCGTGGAATGCGACGCGTCCGCGGCGACCTGACCGGCGGCAGCCTTTACCTCGCGGAAGACGATGCGTGCGCGGAAGACGATGCGCGTGTCGCTGACCGGTCGGGGCCACCTCGCGGCGAAGACGAAACGAAAGCGCGGAGAGTTTTCTCGGCGTTTCGCGCGCGCTTTGTCCGAGTTCCCGAGTGCTCCCGGTAGGCCGGGGTTGGCGTGGGCTCGCCGGATGGATGAAAGCCCAAATCCGGCGAAAAACGAGGAACCGGGGGCGCGGCTGGGCCATTTTTCGCCGTCCGGATGAAAGAATGGCACGTCGGGGGCCTGTCGGGGGCCTGTTCGGGGAGACGAGTGGAGATGCTCTTAGGCATTGAAGTTCTTGAACTATAAACAAATATTTCCTAAGTAAATGGTTGTTCAAGATCCTAAGGAGGGAATATGGCAGCAACTTCTTTTTAATAAATATTTGAAAAACCAAACGTTAGCACAGGTTGAGGGTAAACCTACTGATTCTCCATTTTAGAAGGGTCTTATGCGTGTGAAAAATGATTTTTTAGCAGGGGGTTTTTCAAAGTGGGGAGTGAATCTGATATCCGTTTTTGGGAGGATATTTGGCTAGGTGACACTTCTTTAGCACACTAATATCCGGCGTTGTATAATATAGCGTATAATATAGCACAGAGAAAGAATGTTTTAGTGGCTACTGTGTTGGCACACAATCCACTTAATATTGCTTTTAGGAGAGCTTTTGACGAAAACAAATGGGATGAATGGATTAATCTTTATCAGCAGCTAATGATGGTACAGTTGACAAACAATCCAGATAAATTTGTATGGAAACTTACTGATTCCGGAACATTTTCAATCAAATCAATGTATCTTGACTTAATGAATGGTCATACTACATTTTTACGCAAGTATTTGTGGAAATTAAAATTCCTCTCAAGATCAATTTTTTTTGTGGTTTCTTAATAATTAAGTGTTGCTCACAAAAGACAATTTGGTTAAATGTAATTGGCATGGATGCAATAAATGTTGTTTTTGTAATGAGCCAGAAACCATAAATCACTTATTCTTATCATGTCTATTTGCTAAAATTGTTTGACCAATGATCTATTTTACTTTTGGTATATGTCCACCTGCAAATATTACTAATATGTTTGGTAATTGCCTTAATGGGGTTAATAAATTGGATAAGAATAGAATACGGATTGGCATATCTGTTGTATGTTGGTCTATTTGGACAACCCGAAATGACATAATTTTTAACAAACAAAAGGAAACTAATTTTTGCAAATTATACAGCGTGTGGCGTACTGGATTCAACAATGAGCTTTCCTTATTTTGGAGGATCAGCGGGAGACTATGGATATTGGGTGCAACCGTCTGCTCACGGTTACTCACGACTTCTTTTTCCAGACTACTGGGTGATGACACACTAGTAGGATACAAAATGGATAATTATGTGTTTTTATTTATTTTTCGATGGTTGATACTTGTTCAACCCTCTCTGATCCGTGATGTAAACTTTTGAATAATTGTGAACCTTTTAAATAAATGAAAAGCCGTGTGTATCAAATTGATGCAGAGGCTGGGCAATGTCCCATTTCGAAAAACATAACCAAATATAAGGCTATGGCTAAGGGTCAAAGTGGTTAAAACGGCCGCAGATATATTAGATCATCATCTCTAGAAATGTTTTTTTCCTAGCGATCCACACAAATCGATTTTCATTACCCATGGATAACGAAAAACATGAGTATCAAGCCACAGAGGGCTAGTTCGTTCGAAACAGCAAAAGAAAACTAAGCTACCACATCGCCGCCTACTGCTAGCGATACAACTTATGAGTCTTTAACGGCCGAAGCCGACAGCAAAAGCTTAACGTATCATTACAGCCACATACAAGCAGGGAAAACACCAAACAACATCAGACATTTGCATCCCCCGATCTTCCACTTCCAGGTCACCAGTGTCAGCTTCAGCATCCCTTGCATCCCTTATCTGGAGAGGATGTTGCTGATGTCCAGTAGCATTCTGTGCAGCACTATCAGTACCAGAAGAATCAGCAAGCCTCAATAAACCGTCAGCACCCACCCAAATATCATCCGCATCCTTCTCATTGTGAAACATGCCCAATATTTCATAAAAACAGTAGAGTAACTTATTAGCTCAAAAGGAGTTTGAACCAGTATCTCTAGAAAGGTTGAGTCAGGAAAGTACTTTTTTCCCTCTTTCAAAAGCGTTGCTTTCATTGCCTGATTGTAATCGTGAGAGAGAGCTTTGGGGAGAAATAGCACACCGCATAACGTGCATGCCCTTCGGTATTTATATTAGATGGTGCAATGATTTAGGAGATCACTGCATGGTGTAGTGCAAAAATCGTTGATATAACACTTACAAAAGTACTATTTTATAAATATTACATTCTTTGGAGTAATTGGAGAATTGCAAATTTAATATTACACACTTAATATTACAAGCCAAAATATTCACATAAGGCTCGAATTTCAACATAAGAAACTTAAGTACTAACGGCACGAATATACACTAGTAGAAAATGGACCTTTAGTCTCAGTTGGTAAGGGCATTTAGTTCCGGTTTTGCAACTGGGATTGCGGAATCAGGAATAAAGCCCTACTCTTTAGTCCCGGTTGCGTTACGAATCCGGACTAAAGGCGCTCCACGTGGGCCGCGGACACGCGCCGGGACAGAGAATATTTAGTCCCGGTTTGTAACACCAACCAGGACTAAAGGCCATGACTTCTATTTTTTATATTCAATTTATATTTTATTTTTTTCCACTCCCTCTTTTTTCTATTTTTTTAGAATTTCTAGTATTTCAGTTATTTGACCACTTTAGTCTCTAACTACACTTAATCTCTATTCAAATTACTTACTTGTGGTCAAACTTTCCGGTCGGTCACCTATTCTCAAATTGCTCCAGCACTAGTACGCTTAACTTCTGAGTTTCTTCCGTCCCGTTTCCAAGTGCTTTTGGCACGTTATTGATATTACTATCATATCAATTGTATTAACCTGTTGGTCACGATGTCACACTTTTTTATTGTTTCAATTCCAAATAATTCTTCTAATAAAAAATAATGATGTAAAAATAATCTTGAATAAATAAATAGCAATAAAATTCAATTTGTTAATTTTTTCGCAAAACCTAAAATCTGAAATTTTTCATATTACCCTTTGAGAGTTTGAGAATCTAAAAATTGGCTAACCGGGCAAAGTCGGATGTAACTTTTTGGGTAGATACATATTTATATATTAAACTTTTTTTCGAGTTCGTATGCAAAAGATAATGCCATTTTACCGAAAATATAGTTTTTTTTCCAAAATAAGTCAAAATTCATGTTTATTATTTTTGTAATAACTAGATCACCTAACCTACCTACATCTTAATTTTGAATTTTCTACCATTTTTTTTGTATTTTACAAAGCTAAAAAAGGCGATATGGTGGCGCGGGGGGTGGGGGGTTGGTGCCAAAAAAACCCAGAAAACCTTTAGTCCGGTTGGTGTCTCCAACGGAGACTAAAGGGTAGACCTTTAGTCCCGGTTGGGGACACCAACCGGGACTAAAGAGGCTCGCACCGGTAGGTCCTGCCGCAACCCCTTTAGTCCTAGTTGGTGTCTCCAACCGGGACTAAAGGTTCCGTTTGAACCAGGACTAAAACCGTGCGATGTCCTAGTCGTTCGAACCCGAACTAATGCTCACATTAGTCCGGGTTCGTAACGCGGCCGGGACTAATGCTCCTGGCAGCTCCAAGCAAAAGACATGTTTTCTACTAATGATAGTAAGTACCACAGATAGCTAAAACAACCTACCCTATACTGTTCGATGCTGCTTGGTTAACTCTCCTATTATAGTTTATTGCGCAGCTTCGTCTTCAACGTTGCCTTCTCCGTAAGCTATGCCATAGTCTACCTTTATGTCCCCGGATAGATTTGGTTCTTCATAGTAGACCCCCTCCTCCTGATGGTTCTCTTGTGGTCTCCTCCTTAGTGTTCTCCAAGTCCAGAAAGGATTTAAGACGTGGGATGAGTAAAACATACTCAACAAGTTTAACTTAAAGCGTTTGATGTAGCCCTAGACTAGGAAGTCATAGGCTGATACAGTTTTTGTAAACATTTCTTCAGAGGTTCATTTTATTTTGAAAAACTATGTCTCCTAGTCTTCATAGGTTGTCTAGAACTTCATGGATTTCAGTTCCTGCCGCGTTCGCAGTTCCTTCCTAGAATAAGGAGTGACCCCCCCCCCCCCACACACACACACACAAGATACAACATCCTTGATGCCAACTAGGCGTACTTTCTCGCCATACTTTCTCGTGTATGGTGCCTAGCTACTGACCAAATCCAATCATTGTCCTTCTCCGCGACCTCGCACACCTGTCCTTTGCTGGTACGCCCTCGGCGCCCACCCACTCGGGGATTCCTATCCTCGGTGTGGTCTACAATTCATCATAGACAACCTAGTATACGACACCCCGTGGCTTGGGATGGGAACATTCTAGTCTGTTCCAAACAATTGGCCAATCCAGCCCTCATGCTAGGTGTTCAAAGTTGTGAGAATGGAAGAAGATCCTCCCGACTTCTCCATCTCATACCAAATATTATGGTGAAATCTTAATATACCGTGTAATAATCACTTGACGATATTTTTCTTAATCCTATTTGAACATACCCAAGTGTAATGGAACCTCCAACATCAACTCAAACCATGGTTTCATCACCCACCACATAATCATATTCGTAATTATAAAATTAATACTTTGCTTTTCAATGCAGAATGGTAAGAATATTAATTTACAAAGACTTTGATACAAAACAATCAAGTACATGCGCAAGCGTTAATCTTGCCTTGAGAGTGCAAGATCATGTAGTTCAATGGTTCATCCTGGCCGCCCTGGACCTCGTATTCTAAAAAAAGCATCATTGTCAATAATACACACTTTTGAAGAAGAAAATTTTGATACTTATCATAATCATGGCATGCTTTATTGGTTTAAATTGTTGTTCCCCTTCTTTGTGTATTTTACTCTAGAGTTATATATAAACTATATTTTAGGGTATTTCCTAATTCATTTAAAATGATTTGGAATTAATTTAAATGAATTTGATACACAAATGAATTTAAATGTATTTCCATGATTTCAATGTTTGAAAACATATTTTGAAGAAATATCACATTTTTTGGAAAAGCTTTTGTTCAGATGACCATTTTGCCCCTAAAGATTTCTAAGCCCCTAAGATTTTTCATAAATTCTCAAGACTTCACAAAATCTGATAAAATCATATTTGAACTCCTTGTGTCATTGTGATTCCAAAAATGATCTTTATTTATTTTGCTAAGTTACTTTTATTTTTGGCATTCTCTTTATTTTATAATAAATATTCCTTGGGCCCCACCATTCAGTCTAGCAACTGAATTGGTCGAACCTGACCGGTTCGGTCTGTCGTTCCAACCCAGAACCTCATACTTCCTCACCCGTTCATCCTTGACCTCACTCTCCAGCGACTCCGAGAGTCACCTCCGTCGTCGCCGCTCGATTCGGATGAGCTCCAACGGCTATTTCCGTCATCGTCGTTCTCTCTATTGAATCGCCTCTCTTCGTCGTGCCTTCTAGTCCCTATCAAATTGCCTCTCGCGGACATGTGCATTCGCCCCCATCCCTAATTCAGATTTCGCGGTTGTGGCTCCCTCGACTTTGTCTTCCTCCTAGGCGGCTGCGGTGCTCCTGGTGGATGTCTTCGCCATTGTCTGGATGCGGCTGGTGGCCATGCGATAGGTCGCCACACTCGGTGTCATCATGCCCTTCGTCATCGATGTCTCCGTCTACGCTCTGTAGAGGTAGGCCATCGTCTTCCTTCTCTCTAGCTTGCATCCTCTATCTGGAACTTTCTAGATCGTCCTAGTGCTTGTTTAGTTCATCTCTTTCAACAAGAGTAATGCTTTATCGATCCCACGGCTCTGCCATGCGTTATTGGCTCATATTATGCTTGATCTTGTCTATGTGATTAATCCATGTTATTATCTCTTTGCTTAGTTTGTCCTAGTTCATCCATTTGATGATCATAATATGTGCTCCAGTGGCTCCACCATGTGCTCATTTCATCAAGTGTTAACTAAAATGTTTGTTCTTCAATTTTGTTAGTTAACTGATGCTTATATGCTTGACTTTTTTCTGAGCTTCAACTGGTAGATATGCCCTTAGTGATGATAATTATTGAAAGATCAATGATGTCTCCTAGATGGGGGGGGGGGGGGGGGTTAAAAACTTCTACGTTGGGGCTTGAACAAGTGCAGAATAAAATTAATGTTTTTCTTATCAAGAACAAACCTATAAATTAGGGTTCGCCTATGTGCACCATTAACCTATGATGATAGCAAGATATAAAACATCACGCATGGAAGACTTGAAGTACAAGACACGGTATACTTGATGACATAGACTAGGACTCCGTAATTGGCAGGTCTTTACCTCTATCAAACCCTAGGTTCTGACGTCTTTATAAGCCTGCATGCATATAAAATGCATACACGAACTTTGTAGTTTATTGCCACATAATCCTTCATATTTGCATCCCATTATGTCAAAGTTCTTTGTACTAGTATATTTGAGATACAAACATTATGTCAAAAATTTCAAGGCTATACTGTGTTAATTCTTCAATCTAGATTGCTTGATTTTTTTCCCTTTCTAGTGGAGTATAAGTGAGATGTGTTGCGTCATCTCTATTTTAGGACGTGATGCTCATATAAATGCTTATTTCACAATATTAGATTCCACCAATATAATACAATTTAATGAATTGTTACCGTCTATTACACCTTTATGAAATAGTAGTCAAGTGAAACCATAAACTCCGGTCCAATTTTAATCATAAGAAACACCAAACCAATACTTTTATCAACCTTTATATTTTTAGTACTAATTTATTCAAAAGTCCAAAAATATATTTACCTTAGCAAATCCAATCCAAAACCTAAAAAGATCTTTACTTTATTGTTTTACTTTTGTTGCCTAGCATTGATTGTTATTTAATTTTATTATTTACTAACACAAAACAAATTTTTTTGTAGGTTGCTTGAAGAGGAGAAGGGGAGTAATTCTTCACCAACTCTCCGAGAGTCCTATATAACCCTTGAGTCATGCTTGTGAGAAAAATATATTTATTACAACACTCTGCACTTGGAGTCCCAACGAGTTGGTACACACATAGTTGTTGCCATCAGGAAACAACCTCTAGGGAAATGCATAACACATAATTGTAACATGTACTCTGTCGAATACACTGAATTATTAGCAGGGCGTAGCGATCCTCCATCGAAGAGACGTGAACCTGGGTAAACCTCCGATTCACACCGACCCGAACATCTCGTTATGTAGTTCCACTAATAACTGTAGCCTTGATGACCCCCCTCATGGCACTATCGTTGACAAGGCAAGGACAGTTGGCGCCTACCGTGGGGCTAGCAACATCCGGATTCGAGTTTCGGGTGAAAGCTCTCGGAGGTATCGGTGATACCATGGCAGTCGGCCAAATTGTCTGCTTCGGCGACAACCCGTTCATCACAGCGGAAACTTACGTGCCAGCTGGCGGTCACATTGCCGCCTACACGATCGTTCCGATCAGCAACATCGTTATCTGCGCGACGTCACCTCGGTTGCAGGCGGCACTTGAAGCTATTTGACCCATCCAACCCGTCCTAGATGTGGAAACCGCGGTGAAGACCACAACCGACCGGGGCGGCACATCTCGCTCGCTCCGAGTTAGAGAGATCAGATCAGCAACAAACGGGAGAGCCTCGAGGAGCGGAAGCCGATAGTTTTGCCTTTCAAAAACAGCTCAGATTCTGTCGATCGCGCGATCAGCGGTGGTCCCTTTGCCCCCCTTCCTGTAAATTGTACATAGATCCAAAGTGTATCAATGGAAGAGTGAGCTTTTTTCAGTGCCCTTCTTGCCACTTACTGCATATCCCAAGATCTCTCTTCTCTATATGCATTGTGCACTTGCACATTCATGCAAATGTGCTTTGCACCTACTACATTTCATTGCTCCGGTCTAAATCTTGAGTGCTCCCATGTGCAGTGATTCCCCATTTGCAACGTGCACATGGGGGGGGGGGGGGGATTGTAAATTTATTTTCCTGTCCTGCAGCTCGTAGCTGTTATGTTGGCCCCGATGATAGTATTTGCATTTCTAGTACCCTTCGCTGTCTATCCATTCCCTGCACTGCATGAGAGCCCACTGTGCTGATTCAAAACTAGGAGCGATTCTAGCTCCGGGTCTCTCTGCTGCTCCAAATTTTCCCACCAGAAACAGGGGAGGAACTATGGAAAGGGTAAGCTGTCACGCATTGCTGTATGATGGGAGCTGCTCTGCATCAGGACAATCGTACCAACCAATGATTCAGTTGGCATTATTTTGGATATAATCATAATAATTCTGAATGTTTCGTGGCCGTCTTATCTTCCTGTCGAGCTTCGCTCCATGTTGTTAACACTCCCTCGGGTCGGGGAAGATTTCGCGAAAATTCAATCGAGCGGACCTTAGGGCGCCAGGACCGTATCCCGCGCGTTTGATTCAGCTGGAGATTCGTGCATGACTATTTTGCAAAACGGAGCCTCCACTTTTCTCTAATCAGGACATAAGGCTACAAGGTCTTTGTATAAAAACCTCCGGATCCACTGTTGAAACCCTAACCTAGCCTCCCAGACTCCCAGCCGCCAGCAGCTCCAGACCGCCTCCCCTCTTCCTCCCGGCCAGCAGCACCTTCCCGGCTGCAGATCCGCGCCGCCTCGCTGCCCCCCTTGGCCCTCTCCCTCCTCCGGCGGCGGGCGTCCTCCACCACGCCCGGGCCCAAGCTGGGAGGGTCTCCGACGCCTTGCTGCCGCCCGTCGCGCGGGATTCAAGGGGCGGGCCTCCTCGTGCCGGCCTGGAGGACCTTCTCCGGCGCTGGAGACACGGCCGCCGCCAGCCACACGGCCGGACTGCTGCGGCTCGCCTCCATTTTCTCCCCCTTTTTTTTTGTTAGATCTTGTTGAACTAGCTCGATCGGATCTGCAGTTTTTGTAAAGGATCTTATGGATCTTCTGTAGATTTTTTTCATTGATCTTCTGTAATTTTGTGATGGATCTTCTTGGATATGTACATAGATCTCTTACTACTGTGTGTGGATCCCTCTAGTTCCTGTATGAGATCTGTACGAATTTCTTGATATTAACCTGGAAACGTCAAGAACTTTTTCTTTTGTTAGATACTCATCAAGAAATTCTGAAGAACTTTAGAGAGACAAAATGGATCCATATAAAAATTACATAAGATCCATGAAAAAATCTACAGAAGATCCATTAGATCCTTTACAAAAATCTGATGAACTTTTTTTTGCCACTGTTAGATACTGATATTAAAATTTTGAAGAACTTCAGAGTAACAAAAATGGATCCACGCACAACAAGGATTTCTAAAAGTGAATTTGATAAAAGATAGGATCTTTTCGCAAAAGCGAATCACCAATCTTGATGCAATGGACGGCGGGAGATAGGGTCCTGGCGCCATAAGGTCCTGTAGGAATCCGCTTTCGCGAAAATTCAATCGAGCGGACCTTAGGGCGCCAGGACCGTATCCCGCGCGTTTGATTCAGCTGGAGATTCGTGCATGACTATTTTGACAGCAGAAAAGAATACTCCCTCGGGATGAACAGGCATGATCGATGCTGTTTGAAATGGTTTGACCTGCGAGATGTCTTGATCACAGAAACATTGGGCGTATAGACATGGCCCATATTCTGCCGTTGTGCTACCCTAGAAACATTTCACAGTCTGATGGCGGCCTCAAGTACAGACCAAACAGAGTCGATCTCGGAGCCTGCGATACTTAAATTGCCACTGCACTGCTCTAGACAAAACCCTGCTTAGGTCTAGGAGTTTTTTTTTTTGAATTATCTTAATCCTCCAATGTGCTGGAGGAACCCAATGCCGGGGATTGCTCATCTCAAGGTGGCCTGCCTTCCACTGTTCTTCCACGGTGTAATGCAGTGACCGTTCCTGGTAGCAGCTCCTGTTCTTCTCCTTGCAAAAACATGGGCGGGAAGAAGAAGCGGCCGCCGGTTTCCTGACCCAGGCAGCTTCTCCTGTTTGTATGAAAAGCAGGAGCCAACTTGTGCTTTTCATGCTACCGTCTTTTTCTCTTTTTCTACAGATGCAACAGGGTCTAGACATGATAGTTGGTCTCGTACAAAAGCTAATTACAATCATAGTGACATATCATAATTATAATCTTCTTGCTTATTATAATTTCAGGGCTTCAATTATAGTGACATTCCTAAATGATAAGTGGAGCATCTGGCCATGACACATGTAAGAACTGAATTATGCAGAACCATGTTAAGCTTTGTTAATGAAGCATGGGAGTGACCCCTTTCATAAAAAAAAAATCTGGCCATGATATGATTGTTGTCTCATTTGATTATCGGAATTAGTTTTTCTGTGAGCAGTTGGCCTGTTTTGGAACACGGAATTTTCTCCCTAATTTTCGAGAGAGTCGAAGTTGCAGCGTCTGTTCAAGAAACAAGTATTATATCTCCTACTAGTATTTGAGAAGTGTTATCCGAGAGACATCTGCATCCAAATGGGGCCTTCATGCGTTGTGAAATAAGTCAACTCATGCTCACCCTGTTGATTCCATGATGTTTGCTTGCGTGGGAAGCGACAAATCATAAGGCAAAATGAGCATGTACCATTTCTTTCCCTTTCATAGTATTAGTACCTGATAATAAACATATAACCGTCCTTGGTTTCAAAGAATGCATAGCTCCTAGTAAACATTGCTTTCAGTAGCCATCAGCTCCGTCCTTAGTTTCAAAGTTTTATCGCAAACATATCTTAGTATCCATGACGCATCAGTCATGAGCTACTATGCAAACAACGCTGGCCACTAGGAAAAGGGAGAGGAGGAAGAAGACGCCGCTCCGACAAATAGTAAACAGCAGTAGCGCTACGGTGGCCGGCCGTGGGAAGGATCGCCAGGCTTGGTGCTTGCGCCTGTCGCCCAGCGTTCAACCACTTCACAGAAAAAATTGTGCAGAAGAACGCACGTTTTCTTTTTGCCAAATCTTGTGCTCTTTCTTTCTTTCTCCCACGAACAAGAAACAAAGCCAGCAAAAGGAAACGTGCAGGCTTTCGCTTGCACGACTCATGTTTCAGATGGAGCAGGTGATCGATGTATGCATGGTCAAAACAAAATTGTCACATTGTATTATTTTCTCAAAGCATGTAGGAAAAGAAACTGAAAACCATGATAGATTTGGCCTTGTCTCAAAAAATGATGGATTTGGTCTGCTAGTGGTACTACTTTGAACGGCTATTGCTCCGGTGTCCCCCCCTCTAAACTTTGTTCTATTTAGACGGCTAGGATCTGCTGATACCCCTTCGTGGGTTGACTTAACATGTGTGTTTGGTTCATGGGCAAACATGTAAGATGTGATGGGATAAAATATGTTTAATTAACGATTAATAGAAAAATATAAATATGCCATTAACACACCGGTTAATATGTAATTAACGGGTCCTTTTCCCTTTGTGGTGGAGGCCGGACCTAGCGGGCGGCCGCCTACCCGTGCCTAGCAAGGTCACTACCCGCACATACTTAGCGAGGCCGTTTCTTCGACTGGGTGTGGCGCAGACGTAGCAAGCTCGTTGCTCGCCACGCCATGGAGGCCGCCGCCGCCGAGCTAGGGAGCCACGTTGAAAATCAAGCCTGCCGCTTACCGCGCTCTGGAGGCCGCCGATGTGAGCCACGCGGAAAGCAAGCCCACCGCTCGCCGTGACATGGTGGCCGCCGCTGAGCTGGGGAGCCACACATACGACGGTGGCAGGTGTCGGAGTCGCGTCGACGGCCATGGATAGGCGGCTAGTGAGATTAGTCATGAAATTCACGGATCATATGGTCCAGCCTTTCTCAGAAATATTCGGTTTTTGGGATGGGATCATCCATGTTTTCTGGTCACGAACCAAACGCACGTTTACCACCTGAACGTCGTTCGTCAAGGGGGGACACCGGAGCACAGCCCACTTTGAACTTTGAATGAACATGGTTTGCTCATGTCAAGGCTGTGACAATGACCGTTGGACCGGCATCACCCAGGTTTCATACTGTCATGGACTCTGAACTTTTTTCAGTTTCTTGGTGGTGTAATGGTTCAGGTTCAGCATAGCTGAGCAGGGGAGCAGAGCACCCTGGTTGGCTGGGTCTCGTCGAGTAGGTGGGGTGGTGGTGCTGTTGGTGGGTGGCGGATCATGGAGCCAGGTAACACGGGCAGGCTCGCTTTGGCGAGTTGAAAAATTCAGGTGAAAAGATTAATGCATGTGACCTGCGAGCTAACTCGGGCTGGCCGCGCCACTTCACATCCGAATTTCTTGGGGCAACCTTTTGACTGTTGACATGGACAGAGGGGACGGGATTTGAGCGATTCTGTTGGTGGTTTGACGGCCATGGGAGATTGATGAAGTCATAGGCTTTTCATGCATGCTTCCAAAGTCAAACCACATGGATACAGTTGGAGCACCCTCTGACAATTCACTAATGGATAGGCTTTTCATGTATGCTTCCCAAGTCAAACAACATGAATACAGTTGGAGCGCCGGCTGACAATTTACAGTTGAACAAGTTGTATAGCATTTTAATAACTCGTAGTACATCACATGTCAGTGGATAGATGATCACGTAAGAATACAAAAGAACACAAAAAAATTGACAGGTTCACTACATCAAAACAGAGGATCAAAGAACATGGGAAAGCTGCAGAGATATTCATTTCGAAATGTGCATCGATCCAATGTGATTTGGTCTCAAAAACAGAGTGCATGTTCATATTCCTATACTACTACGTATTATTTAGGCATATGAATTAAAAAAGCATAGGAATTTGAGTAGCAATAGAATTCTATAAAAATGGCGTAAACTTTGGATGACATCCTATGGGTATAATTAATAGTGGATGTTCAAATTCATATGTAACTGAGATATAAAATATCGTTCTTCTGATGCAAGTCAATCCATAGGAATAATCAAGTATCTGGGATTGCCTCTCTCACTCGGAAGACTCCGAAGGGTAGACCTCCAACCCTACATCGACAAGGCTGTGGCCCGCCTAAGCCCGTGGAAAGGCAAGTTCCTGAATCGTGCCGGCTGCACCGCTCTGGTTAAGTCGGTCCTGTCCTCTATGCCTATCTTCCTTTTGACAGCGTTAAAAGCTGATAAAGGCATCCTCAAGGCTTTTGCCAAAATCAGCCGTGGGATGCTCTGGGCGTGCAAAGAAACGGTCAGCGGAGGGAAATGTAAGGTGAACTGGCAAAAGGTCTGTCGCCCAAAGGAGCTTGGGGGACTGGGCATCCTGGACCTGGATAAGTTCTCGAGGGCTCTCAGACTTCGATGGCTATGGTATAAGTGGACGGCTCCGGACAAGCCGTGGGTGGGCACCGAGACCCCCAATGATGCCGCTGATTTAGATCTCTTCAACGCGGCCACTCGTGTCACCATTGGCAATGGCGTCAAGGCCTCCTTCTGGTCTTCTTCATGGCTTCATGGCACCCCTCCAAAGGACCTTGCTCCCCTGATTTTCAAAGCTTCCAGGAGGAAGAATCGGACGGTCCAGGAGGCGCTCGCTGATCATAACTGGGTCTCAGACATCGCGGTGGATGCCTTCACCGTTGAGCATATGGAGCAATATGTTCGTCTGTGGGATCTCCTTTCTGAGGTCCAGCTGATCCCAGACACTGAGGATTCCATCACTTGGTCCTTGACCCCTAATGGTTACTACTCTGCCAGCTCCGCTTACAAAGTCCAATTCCTCACAGCTCTTCCTTGCCAGTTTGGGAAAATTGTCTGGAAGACCTGGGCCCCTCCAAAGTGCCGCTTCTTTGCGTGGCTCGCCGTCCAAAATCGCCTGTGGACCGCTGATCGCCTTGCAAAGCGGGGATGGCCACACCACCCCACCTGCCAGCTTGCAGATGCTCCCCTGAGACGGCTCGACACATCTTCTTCGAATGTCGTTTCTCCAAGCGCATTTGGATCGCAGCGGCCTCCTGGCTCTCTTGCCCGGATCTTATTGGCAGCCTCGGAGAGGGCAGGGCAAAGGTCATTGATTACTGGCAGGCCATTACGTCGACCACTACCTCTTCTCCCAAAGGTCTACGGTCTGCAGTAATTCTCATCACTTGGGAAATTTGGAAGGAGAGGAACGAACGCATTTTCAACAACAAGTCCTCACTGCCGTCAGTCGTTATGCACAAGATCCGGGAAGAAGGAAAAGACTGGATCCTTGCAGGAGCCAAGAGCCTAGCAGAGCTCGTTAGCTAAGTTGTTTCTGGGGCGGAGTTTGTTCCGCCCCCTCCCCCTTTTTTCCGTTTGTATGGCTCTTGCCATGTACTTGTTTGCTTCTGCTATATCAATATAAGGCAAAAGCTTTTTTGCCCGTTTCAAAAAAAAAAGGAATAATCCAGATGAACGTCCAAAAACTACACATCCAAAGAGCGTCTAAACTCTCCAAAAACTTCCACGAGTTCGGTTGGTGGTTTGGCGCCTGTGAGAGTTTGATGAAGTCATAGGCCCATCCAAGCATGCCCCCCAAGTCGAACCACATGAGAGATAACATTGTTGTTGGTGTATGTCCAGTTACTAGAAATATTTTGTGGCATCTGAACTATTATTGATATCCACACAAGCTGCATAGAAGGTTTCACTCTCACCCATTTTCCCTGGCTGATAGGTGTGTGAGATGTGACTATATACCCCTCCGCCCACCGGCAAACCCATGTGTTCCCCTTTCCTTGGGCAAGAGGGATAGGGAACCCCGACCCATCGCATTAGTTGTGTATATAGGGTTTGGGTTTGTGGTTCATCAGACAGATATAGTTTGCCTTCCTCTAGCCTTTTCATGATAATGTCCATCAGAGCGCCACTAGAAGTTGCCGGCCATATATTCCTCCCGCCTCCGTGCGGCGGCAACGTTAGGGTTTCTGCTATAGGTGGTGAGGTTGTCCGACTTAGTTGGGGTCCTTTTTGTTGCTATATTGGGTTAGTGACCTGTTTTTATCCTTTTGTATATATATAAAACTTTGCATGGTATTTCTTACAATGAATATTGGCAACGAATCACAATTTTTTTATTCAGGGGGTCTCTTTGATTTGCAAGACTCTAATAGCGAAGGAACAAAAGAAAATGTAGGATCGCAACGTAATGCCCATTCTAATCCTACACAATTTTCATGTGCACCAAATTCAATCATAGGGAAACAAAAGATTCTTACCAAGACTTACGAGTTGAGTGTTAAATTTCCTATAAATTTAGTGTAAATGTTTCCCTAGGAAAAAGAAGTCAATAGCACTCGAATCAAACATTCACCTTACAAAACTATCCTAAGAATTTGAATCTTTTATAATTCCTATGAAAACCCTTTGATTCATAGGATTTGCATAAGAATAGTGTAGGATTTTGATCCTATGGAAAATTTTCTTATGCTAGTTGTTTGATTCATAGGAACATATCCTATAGGATTTAATCTTGTAGGAATCTTGTAGTGCAAATCCTATGGAAAAAAAACATTAGTTATACCTCACAAAAAATTCCTTTTGTGCAATCAAAGAGAACTTCTCTTTGCATAGGATTCAACTAGACATGACACCTGTAATCTTATGGTTTTCTAATTTCTATACTTTTTCTATCCTATGAATCAAATGAGGCCTTATATCAAGGAGTCCACTAGAGTGAACTAGTAGTACCATCAGTCTTTGTGGAATGGGCCGATAGCATAGAATAAACTTTCAGAAAGTTACAAGGAAAGTACTACCAACCATAAACAATGCTAAGCTACTCTTTGGCGTACAGATTCAAGACTAATCATACGACCAAGATGGCGGGTCATACCATTGCATCTCTGATGAACTTTCAAAAGAATTTACAGTAAAGTACCCTTCAACCATAAACATTGCTACAGTACGGTAGCGGTACTTGTTGGCGTACAGATTCAGGACCAATCATACCCCCAGGATGGCAGGTCATTGCAGTTGCATCTCGATGCGGAGACCTCTCGGGAACCTCACGCACCTGTCATGGGAGAAAAATAAGATCTTGGAAACTACCCCCCATACAATAATCTCACAGTCTCAGCTGTGATTAGTGGTCGAGGTCGGCAGCGGCAAACCACGCACGCAGACGTACCGATCAACCATCATACTGTATCACAGTTTCAAGTTTCAACAAGACATGGCTCGCATGGCACAGCCATATGCAGTCATTCTAGCCAGCCACGGCAGCTGGTTTATTCTACGATTGCGATCTTGTCCACTAGCTAGCACGAGTTAATATAACTCCGACCGGTCATGATGTAGGAGGGTTTAATCAGACGGCGCCGCCGTTGACGCCATTGTTTATCCTCGCCTGCGTGTGCGTTCCCTGTTCGTGCAGCGACATGCTGATCGCACAAAACGGAAAGATAATGCAATCTGGTTCAATGCATCGGTCGCTGTCCCTGTCGCGAGAGAGAACAATCGAGGAAGCAAACATGGGGCCATCCATGGCGGCGTGGAGTGTGAACCTGCAACACGATCGGCATCATCGGGAGAATATGGGCACGTTTGGTGTGCCATGCCTTGTGTTCCTGTGTGTGATTGATCGCATCGCACGTCTGTTCTTATCGTCTCCCGATTCCTCTTCTTTTCCTTCCCCAACTGTTCTCGTTTGGTGAAGTGTGTGGTGCTGGGTAAGATAGTAACAGGGAGGTTCAGATAGTAGCTGTGTACCGTGGATGTCACACAAGTGGTGCCAGTTTTTTTCACCGGAACGTGTGGCTCGTACATGGTGAACTTGACTGATCATGCAACGTCGTGCATAGAAGGCGTTCACGGCTACGAGTTTCCCAGATCGCGGTTTTATGTCTAGACATGTCATGTATAGATATATAGGACAATGACATCAGGAAAACAAAGTGTTGACAGAGTAAAAGAAAGCGGCTTGTTGCAGTTATTTGGCTCTCGAGCAACTTGACACGACAACGGCTGCAATTTTGTTAGATCGTCATCTGTAGAAAGGTTGGAACCACAGAAGCGGAAGTATAAATATTTTTTCTCTCTTATAAAAGCATTGCTTTCATCAGTTGATACTTGATATACTGATGACAGGACAGGTGAAAAAGCTCAGGCAAGTAGCAGCCGTAGGTTGCTCTGCACAAGTTTCGTGCCGTCAGCTATCCTGATCTATCAGGGTCGGCCAACACAGACAAACGGTAACGAACGCAAGAGATGAAGTCACTGACAGGATACATTCTACTGCAAGATAAGTGTACATGCACTGGAGTGCAGTTCATATCAGGCAGGTTTTATTCAACAATCAACAACTACATGAGACCGCCCCAATCATGTAGGTGATGCCGCTGTAAAAAGAAAAAAAAATCTGAATCATTTACTTTTTCCTGAGCTTAGCCTTCATCCTGTCGACCGCGGCTCTGAGCGTGTCGTCATCCTTGCAGAAGGTGAACCGCACCAGGTTCTTCCCGTCCTCGGGGTTCAGATAGAACACACTGGGCGGGATGGCGACAACGCCGACCTCACGGATCAGATACTCGCAGAACTCGACGTCATTGTCGAACCCAAACGGGGTGTGATCCACCATCACGAAGTAGGTTCCGCTTGACGGGTAGACGATGAAGCCCGCGGCCTTGAGCCCGTCGACCAGCAGCGCTTTCTTAGCGCCGTAGTCCCTCTTCAGGTCCTCGAAGTAGCTCTCTGGCGCTCGCAGAGCCGCTGCTGCGGCTGACTGCATCGGCGTGGAGGTGGCAAATGTGAGGAACGAGTGTGCCTGCCTCACTCCCCATGTCAGGTGAGGAGGTGCGATCGCCCAGCCGATCTTCCATCCAGTTAGGGAGAACGTCTTCCCCAGGGAGTTCATTGTGACGGTCCTCTCGTACATGCCAGGGATAGAAGCCATTGATATGTGATCCGCCTCAAATGCTAACTTGTCATAGACCTCATCAGCAAAAAGTAGCACATCATTCTCCTTGCAGAGATCAGCAATGAATTCAAGTTCCTCCCTTGTGAACATCTTCCCAGTAGGATTGTGAGGTGTGTTTATCATTATTGCTCTTGTATTCTTCGAGACTGCGGCCTTTAGCTCTTCAAGAGGGACTGCAAAATCTGGAGGGCGGAGCGTAATGGCTTTGACATCTGCGCCAGCCATGGACAGTGTAGCCTCGTAAGAATCATAGAATGGAGCAAACAATATCACTTCATCCCCAGGGTTGATCAGACCCAGTATCGTTGCAGCTATTGCTTCTGTGCACCCAGATGTAACGGTAACTTCCTTATCAGGATCCACTTGCAACCCACTGTCCTTCAGGAATCTTTCAGCGACAGCTGAATTCAGTTCAGGCACACCATATCCTCTTGCATACTGGTTCTTTCCAGCATTGATAGCCTTGATAGCAGCCTCCTTGACAAAGTCAGGGCCATCAAAATTGGGAAAGCCCTGGCCAAGGTTTATTGCTCCATGCTTCACCGCAAGCATGCTCATCTGTGTGAAAATTGTTGTCTTAAACTTCTCCAACCGCTTCGCGACCTGCAATAGAGAAGAGATCAAATCACGAACTCAAGTTTGTATACTATGACAAGAAATACAATTCAACTCATTTAGAAAAAAAATCTTGCATTACTTGGAACAAAACTAGAGTACATCAAGTAAAAATTCTGTTTAATCATATTATTATGGGAGTTATATGAGAATCATCTAATTCATGTCAGTGGAGCTTTAACATGTCATACTGAGCATGAAAGTTCTGCATCGTGTTGTACAGGTCAAATTGACCCATTTATCTTTTAACTGCTAATGCAACATTACAATTTGTCATGCCTAGGTGAAATCCACAGCTCCAAACAACGTTTGGTCGACAATTTTCTGTGTTCAACCTATTTTCTGTCATCTCTTTTAGGCACCCTGACTAGCGACTCCATAGGTATGCATACACAAAAATATATGTTGTTAAAACGATCAAACTGCTCCAAACTCTGTGATCCCTCCCTCCGTCCCAATTTATAAGGGATCCATGCATTTCGAGGTTCACATTTGACCATCATTTGACCAAAGAAATGCGGGTAATGTCCACAAAAAATATAACCATTGAATTCATATTTAAAAGAAGATTCCAATGATACAAACTTTGTGTCACGTGACTCGTCTATTAATGATCTAATTGATGGCCAAAGTTAAATCTCGAAATGCGAAGGCGCTTACAAACTGGGACGGAGGGAATATTTGGGTTTTGGAAATGTTGCTTGATTTTCTCTAACCACAACCTTGTCCAATAGGCGCTTGCTGGTGTCATTTAAGGAAAATTCATAATTGTATGACGATGAGTTCTCGAGCATGGGATAGGAATTGACTACAGAATCAAATCACGAGCTCAAGCCTGTATACTCCCTCTAGTAAAAAAAGAGGTCTGAGGCATAGCTTTGGTCAAACTTCTACAACTTGAAAACAAATCATTTAAAAAATACTTTGACTGGATGTCTTTAAATCAAATGTACAGATTCATGCCAGAAAATGCTTCCATAATAATATAACACTCATGGTTCAGCATTATATTGTGGTAAATGCTGAAAGTCCAAGTTTGATTTTGGAGACTGGGTCAATATCCAAAGCATCAACTCTCTGAAGACTGGAGCTGTACTATGTAACAACAATGCGATTCGACTCAATACAGAATGGACATGGGAAAATTCTGTATTATTCAGAACCAAACTAGGACAAATACAAGAAAATTTCCATCTTGATAATAATATTATGGTAGTTATACAAGAATCATCTGGCTTATGTCAGTTGAGTTTTATCATATTAGATTCTGAATATTTGAGGTTATTTATCCTGTTGTACAGATAGTATGTTGTTAAAGTTTTATGTCAGTTGAGTTCTAACAAACCAAGCGATGTTTGGTTATGTTCAACTATCTTATTTCATCTCTTTTTGAGGTGTTTAATCGAACTAAGTCTTAAAAGATGGGCATCCTAATACCGTATGCACACATCATGGAAATGTATGTTGCAAAAATATGAAACAGGTCAAACTCATTATCTGGGTTTCAGAAATGTTGCGTAATTTTCTCTAACTAGCATGATCTTGTCAATGACAATCTAGTATGACTTAAAGAAGGACCTTGTAATTGTATTTATAATGAGTTGTCAAGAATGGGCTAGGAAATCAACAATTGACTAGGGAAAAGTTCATAGATTTATGGCTTGCATTACAATACAAAACGAACACCTTGATACAGAGATAAGCTGGATTGGGCATGATGATAAAAAAATTACAGTAGTGATGGAATTGTTCCTTTTCATGCACACATGCCTAGTTTGTTTTTTTGGATCTATAGTACATTTTGTGGCTCTTCTCCAGAACAGGATAAGAACTCACCATACCCATCTCCCAAATACGAGCTTCAAGATAAACATGCGTAGTTCACTTCACATGAGGGGGCAAATATAACACTTCATAGTTATTTTGAACACTTCATTACCTTATAAAGAATTTGTATTCTCCTTACATCAGAGAATGCAACTTTGGCAATGTCGGGTGATATGGACCAACAAGACTAATATAGAAACTGAGACCAACCGGGAATTAGCACCTGGTGGCCTTCTACAGAGAGAAGACAACCTGCGGCACCCTGCGAACGCTAGGCCGCGAAGGCATATGAGGAGTGTTGGCACTTGCACTGCTACCCAACCAAGTGACACCCAGTTCTTGACCAACAAGACTACTGGCCCCTAATTCACCGTTGATATTCTTTAGATGGGTTGCTGGCTCATAGCTGCGGAAAATAGCAGCAGTCTAACATATGGACAATATGGCATGGCAGGAGGTGTGGACAAAAAATAAGCAGTACTCTAATTCATTTTATAAGGCACATAGTTCCCATCTGCATTTTTCATAGTATCAGGTATGGAGTAATTGAAAAGAATTGTGGGCCTGAATGGGAATATGGGAATTTGGGATATCTCGGATCGTTTATGCTGTTACTTATGGATGATTACATGGTGCAAGGGATTCCATAACATCTAGTGAAAAGCATAGCCTACAGAGTCGATACATATATTACAGATTTACGGCTTTCTCTTAAACAGACTTTTTTTTTTGGTTCCCTTTAGGATGTTTTAAAATTCTGGAACAGAACACACACATTTATCCTCCGCACTGTAAGCCATGGACATTCTTGTGCTAGCTGGATGTTATGTTTCTTAACAATATACTCAGCAAATAAGTAATGAAATATCCAGAGCACAACAGTCGCTGCACTGTCTTCTGGGGGAACCATGGAGCCGGTCGAGCGAGTCAAGCCTAAGGCCAGCCCAATAATAACAAACTAAACTTCCTATCTGTCTATCTATAACCCAGTGCAGTAATTCTATAGTGTGAGTGGTATTATCAGTCACACGAAAATAAACAAGGTACAATTGCAAGGGCCATGTCTAAGGCACTATGGATTCGACAAATGTTCCTCATCTGCGTACAGCTGATTATACCACTCACACTAGCATCAACCTATGTTGCACACTTATCCTTAAGACTAATATGCTTTCCTAGCAACGCAGCTGTCTGTGATAAAACGCTTGCAGATAGTGGAGCCGCTCCTAAACTTAATTCAACATTGTAGTTTATTGGTATGCACAACATTCTGCGGAACAAAGAGGCAAAAGGGCATAGCAGTTTCTTTACTCGCTACACTCTACAACATAACAGCAACGGCATCTCGAGAAATACTGTAGGAGATTCGCAAGCTATTGATAGTTTCGATTATCGAGTGTCAGTAAGCCGCACGGAACCCGCAAGCTGAAACCTCAGCCACAGAACATGGGATAGGGGATACGGGACCAAAATCGGGGTGGGGGCACCGACCTGCACGGGCTGCTTCTCCGCCGGCTTCGCGGCGCCGGCGCCGTTGTCGGCGGAGGCGGCGGTGGAGAGGGCCGCGGAGGCGGAGGCGGGGGCGGACGCCATCGGGGTAATGGCTCTTAGATGACTCTTTCGCATGTAATGACTCTTTCGCAGAACAGGATAAGAAGTCAACATACCCATCTCCCAAATACAAGCTTTAAGACAAATGTTCGTAGTTCACTTCACATGAGGGGGCAAGTATAACACTTTTTAGTTATTTGAACACTTCATTACCTTATAAAGAATTTGTATTCTCCTTACATCAGAGAATGCAACTTTGACAATGCAGGGTGATATCATATAAGTAAATATTTTTTCAATGGACCAACAAGACTAATATAGAAAATGAGACCAACCAGGGATTAGCACCTGGTGGCCTTCTATAGAGAGAAGACAACCTCAGGCACCCTGCGGAGGCTAGGCCGCGAACACATATGAGGAGCATTTGCACTCACACTGCTAAGGGCATGTACAGCGCTGAGCGCTTAAGTAGACTCTTAAGATATAGATTTGAAGCATTTATTCGTTTGCGCCTGTGTTAGCGTCCATGCCTCCAACGCATAGGTGCTCCAATAACAGCGTCCGTATTCGATTTTAGCAGCCCCACGCTTAGAATTCTGGCTGGGGCGTCGGCTCCTTGATTTGCGTCGACGCAAGGAGATATCCTGGGTCTGGACGGGATTTAGGAGTAACGGACAGGAAATTAAGCCTAGCGCCCCTTTTAAGTGCCTCCATTGTAGATGCCCTAACCAACCAAGTGACGCCCAGTTCTTGACTAACAAGACTAATGGCCCCTGATTCATCATCGATATTCTTTAGATGGGTTGCTGGCTCATAGCTGTGGAACGTCTAACATATGGACAATATGGCATGGCAGCAGGTATGGACACAAAATATGCAGTACTCTAATTTATTTTATAAGGCACATAGTTTCCATCTGCATTTTTCATATTATCAGGTAAGGAGTAATTGAAATGAAATGTGGGCCTGAATAAACTTACTATGGGCCCTTACACCATGCAATCATGGGATTTGAGATATCTTGGATCGTTTATGCTGTTACTTATGGATAACTGCATGGTGCAAGGGATTCCATAGAAATAAGTTTATAACATCTAGTGAAAAACATAGCCTACAGGGTCCATATGTATATTACAGTTTTGCGGCTTTCTCTTAAACAGACTTTTTTTTTGTTCCCCTTATGAAGTTTTAAAATTCTGGAACAGAACACACACATTTATCCTCCGCATTGTAAGCCACGGACATTCTTGTGCTAGCTTTGATGTTATGTTTCTTAACAATATACTCAGCAAATAAGTAATGAAATATCCAGAGCAAACAGTCGCTGCACTGTCTTCTGGGGGAACTGTGGCGCCGGTCGAGTGCAGGGCTGGTCAAGCCGTAGGCCAGCCCAATAATAACCGAACTAAACTTCGTATCTGTCTATAACCCAGTGCGGTATTTCTATTGATTAATGGCATGATCAGTCACACGAAAACAAATAAGCTACAATTGCAAGGGCCATGTCTAAGGCACTGTGGATTCAGTGAATGTTCCTCATCTGTACAGCTGATCATACCACTCACTGTAGCAAACGCGGTGGCATCAACCTGAAGTCGCAACTATCGTCAAAATTACTTTGCTTTCCTAGCAACGCACAACGCAGCTGTCTGCGTTAAAGCACTTGCAGTAGTGGAGCCGCTCCTAAACTTAATTCAACATGGTTTATTGGTATGCACAACATTCTGCTGAACAAAGGGCATACAGATTCTTTACTCGCTACACTCTACAGCAACAGCATCTCGAGAAATACTGTAGTACTAGGAGATTTGCAAGTTATTGATATTTTCGATTCTCGACTGTCAGGAGCTACACGGAACCCGCAAGCTGAAACCTGAGCCACAGAACATGGGATAGGGGACACGGGACCGAAATCGGGGTGGGTGGGGGGTCACCGACCTGCACGGGCTGCTTCTCCGCCGGCTTCGCGGCGCCGGCGCCGTTGTCGGCGGGGGCGGCGGTGGAGAGGGCGGCGGGGGCGGAAGCCATCGGGGTCAGCGGCGAGATCTTCTTCCGGAGGGAGCGGCGGAGTGAGGAGGCTGCGGAGGAGGAGGAGGGGTTTAATGGCATGCGTCCATGGCGCGGGGTGGTGGTGGTCGCGGAGGTGGCCAGATTCATGAGGCCGCCCAGCCGCTCCAGTGCGTGCGTGCGTCGCGCCGCCACCGTCGTGGGCGAGCGAGCCGGTCAGTCAGGCGAGGTGGGGAATCTGTGTGGTCGAGAGAGTGCATGACGGGTGGGCTCGTATGTATGTATGGCCCACGTGTCAGTTTGTGAGGAGGGTGGAGGGTTTTTGGTTTGGGACGGGAGGAGGAGAGATGCCGTTGTGCGACTCGAGACGGAGGCCCCGTCGGCGAATGAACGGAGTGTGTGTTGTCTCGTGCCATTGAATCTGGACAGGTTTTCGGTGAGGGTATCTCCAACCGGCCGGTTAAAAATGTGTCTGCGTCCAGATATTGTGGTTCGACTTATAGTGATTGGATTGTCTGCGAAGACGTAAACGCATTTTAAATATGCGTCACGGATGCGTTTCGGTCGACGATACGTGGTCGCACCGATGCGTCACATATGCGTCTCGGTCGATGCTACGCGATCGCACCGAGTGTCCTCGTATTTTAAACCGTCCCGCACGTCAGAGACACCGAAATCAACCACGCAGATTTGTTTCCTCTTCCCCTTATTTCCTAAACTACGACGACATTGCCATCCCAACCCCACCCCGCCGCACCGTCGTAATACACGCTGTCTATTCGCCTCGCCGCACCGAAGAACAAAAACGAAGTCAGGTAAATTCTTCACCACGTCTGTTGAATCTTTGGGGGGCAAACATCTGCCAGTTGTGCCGGACGGCCTCGCCGCCCAAGACCTGTTCGGTCAATTGCGACGGTAGGTTCCCTAATTTATTTTTATGCGCTATTGTGGGCGACCATTGAACCGCATTTGCTACACACGCAGATGGACATGTGAAAGTTGCTCGAAAAGTTTCGCAGTGAGGTCATTGACTCCTCTTCCGACGACGAGTTCGACCAGACGAGACAGAGCATGGCTTCTGCTTCGGCCTCCATCCTCCACGAGCACTAGGGCTCTGTGAAGGGTCGCTCTGCCACTAGAACAGAAGAACCTGTTGCAACTTAGTTGACTCGGATGAAGCAGCTGCTGCAAGCACATTGTTGTCCATCAGAAAAGTCTGTTGCTAAAGGTTAAGTATCGATGCAATCCGAGCAGCGAATAGAAGTGCATCTGCCTCCGCTTGAAGAACAGAATAAGTTGTTGGAATAGAGGCTTGTATCATTACCGTAGCAGCAAAAGTCTTGTCCTGAATTTGACTGTACACTCCAGTTCATGTAGTTGTTATTGAAGTCATGCCTGGTGCTTTCTTCGTTTTCCAAGCAGCATCTGAAAAGAACTTTGATCCTGAAATTAACAAGTCTGATTTGAGGGTGTGGCCCTGTGGAGGAATCTGATGTTGTGCATATAATTGTCCTCTTGTTTGTCCCTGTATGGATGGTTCTTCTCCTTGCACCTGTTTCTTCTATGTTTTAGCCCGCAAAACATCCACCATTTCAATATTGTGCTTTATTGCATTAGCCATTTGATGAATTTGAGTTGGGTGTCCTTTTTTCCTTATTAAATAAGTTATCAATTCCTTGACTTTCATAAGCACCACATAAAAGTTAAAACATTGGCAAGTGTGGCATTTGGGTGATTCATATTTAATAGCTTTAGAAGTAGATGTGATAGAGAGTTTGTATTTACGATAAGAGCATCGGTTTTAATATACCATGGATGGCCGAACCAAGCAGCCCTAGCAAAGTTGCAAGTGAAAAAAAGGTGAAAGTCATTCTCTTCCATACCACACCTCGAGCAAAGCTTCCTCATGTGTCTCGTGTACTTACGTGCGCGAGCGCCGTTGCACCAGTTAGTATAGCCTTTCTAAGCAATCTCCATTCAAAATCTTGGACTCTTGGAGAGATGACCTGACATTGTTGGCAGGCCGACAAGCAAACACCTGTCGGGCACTCGGCCATGTACCCTTGCCCAGACGGCCTTGTAGAACTCTAGATACGAGTGAGAAGGAGACACCTGTTTGTGAATGGCGATTTGCACAAAAATAACCCAAAAGTGAAAGAAAAGCACAGACTGACCCTCCGGCGAAACTATTTCACCCATCTAACCCTTTTGTGTGGCGCCCCTCTCATGGGCGCCACACATGCCCATGGGCCCGTCCGGCCGGCGCCACACACCCATCCGACGTGGCCGACGCTGAGCCGCCGATCCGACGTGGCAGCCGTGTGGCGCCGCTCACGCCGGCGCACATTGAAAGTGTGGCGCCGCCGGAAGGGCGCCACACATCCACTTAAGTTTGGCGCGCGCCCCCAGCCCGACCCTCTTCTTCTTTCTTTCTCCCTGTTCACGCGCCGGCTCTCTCTCCCCTCTCCCCAACCAAATCCACCACCAAATCATCGATCTGTCCGTGGAGATCGTTCCCAACTTGTTCCTTGAGGTAATCTCCTCCGTTCCCCTTCTTTTCATCCATTGATTTTGTGCCATTGGTTGAATCTAAATGTCAAACCCTAGATGTGGATTTGGTTGATTTGAGGGTGGAGATGGATTTGGTTGGATGTTAGGGTTGTTGAAGTAGGAGAAATGGTAGTGTGCTAGTTTGTATGGATAGACTATGTTGATTATGGTAACTAATGAACACATGTGTGTATGTGTTGTTCCCATTATGCTAGGGGGATGGAAAGAATTGTTCATGTTCATCATGTGGACAAGGATGCTTATTTGAAGGGAAACATAGAGCCGGACCCGGAAGAGGTTGACTTGGTGTTTGACCTTAGCCCTAGCTTTGCGGAGGTGGTAGCACAAGTGAGGGTTGAGTTGAATTGGAATGAGCCAAATGATGGTGTTGAGCTAGAGGGAAGGCATAATGTGGGGTTTGGAATGCACACCCGTTGGAAGACAATGCGGATCAACTCCGAGCAACGTTGGTCCGTTTACAAGGAGACGGTGGCCGGGTCACAAGATAAGGCTTTGGAGTTGTTTGCAACCAAGACGGTTGATGCTCGTATCGAGCTTGACCTTAACCGGCCATCCTCCCCCGTTCGAGAGAGGAGTCCACCACCCATGAGCCAAGAAGAAGCCACCCAATCTCCTATTGTCCAATCTCCCATTGCCCAACAACCTCCGTTGGATAATGAGTATGACGAGCATGACGATGGTGATGATGGTTTCGAGATGAATGGCAACAATATCGGTGATTTGGATAAATATTGGACGCAAGAGGAGATGGACCACTCCATTCCTTATTCCCGATGCTATGCGTCGGACTCGGATGATGATGGACCCGAAGAGGAGGTTGATGAGGATGGGTTGACGGCTAAGGAAGCCGAAAGAGCCGAGATCTTCAAGAAGGTAACCGGACGGGATATCCGGGTACCATTGTTCCGTGATGTTAGTCTTGCGGATGGAGCCGTGGTTGATGGTGGCAAAAGTTTTCTTCTTGGAGCTAGGCCAATATCGAAGAGAGATGTGGATGCTACGACGGCTATGATCTCTAAAGGGCTCACGTTTGATACCTTCTTGGAATTGAAGATATGGTTGAAGGAGTTCTCCATTAAGCATCATCGCCCTTACATTGTTGTTCACTCCGACTTGAAGAAGCGGTACACGCTAAAATGTGTGGATAAAAGGTGCCCATGGGTTGTCCGTGCAAGACCTTTCAAAAAAGGGCCCTCTTGGCACATAACAAGTTGTGTAGCCACTCACATGTGCCGGGGGCCGAAGCTTGATGGCAAGGATGCGCAGCCGGACCACCGTCAACTCACATCCGAGTTCATTGCATACAAGCTCTCGGCGGAGATATCATCACTTCCTATCATGAGCATTAAGTCCGTGCAAGATATGGTCAAATCCCGGTTTGCCTACGACGTCAAGTACGGGAAGGCATGGAAGGCCAAACAAGCTGCATTTAAGATGTTGTACGGTGATTGGGAGGAAGCGTACAACCGAGTCCCTAGGTTGTTGTTAGCGATGGCCGCAACTAACCCGGGCATGGTGCATGTGGTGGAGCCTTCCGCAACCAAAATGACATTGCATGATGGTAAAAGAGTGAGGGTATTTCACCGTGCATTTTGGTCATTCGAGCAATGCACGAGGGCATTTGAACATTGTAGGCCCGTCATAGCCGTGGATGGTACCTTCTTGACCGGGCAGTACAAGGGCACACTATTGGTGGCAATAGCAAATGATGCGAGCAACCGTTTAGTACCACTGGCTTTTGCATTGGTAGAGATTGAGAACAATGATAACTGGGAATGGTTTTTCCACATATTGAGGACGAGGGTCATACCACCCTCAAAGGAAGTGTGTGTCATCTCCGATCGTCATCAAGGAATTCTCAATGCGGTGGAGCTTGCAATCCCCGGGCATGCTCCCTTGCATCACCGATGGTGCATGAGGCATTTTTGTGCAAACTTCTACCGGGCATGCAAGAGCAAAGAGTTGTCTGACCTTCTTCAAGATTGTTGCCTCGCTTATTCGGAGCGCCGCTTCGCAAACCTATACAATGGCTTGCTGAAGCACAAAGACCTCAACGCGGGTGGTCAAGAGTTTCTTCATAGACACCTCATATTTAACTCAAAGTGGGCGAGAGCTTATGATGAGGATGGGAGGAGATATGGCCAAATGACAAGCAACATGGCCGAGTGCTTCAACAATGTGTTGAAGGGTGTCCGTGCATTGCCCGTGACGGCAATCATTCAATACACATTCGAGAAGTTGAATGTCTATTTCCAGAACTACACCGATGAAACGGAGAAGGAAATTGCTAATAATTGCGAGTTCCCAACGAAGGTTCAAGAGTTCATGGATTTTCAGGCGAGGAAGGCCGACTCCCAAACGGCTACATGTTATGACAATGTTGACTGGGTTTACCAAGTGAATGAGCCGGGAGGCACCACACAAGGTGGTGTCCAACACGGAGGCCGGGCTTTCCGTGTGTCCCTAAAGACATGTGAATGCACATGTAAGAGGCCCTATTTGCTTCATTTGGCTTGCTCCCACTTGCTAACAGCGGCACGCACTAGACGTGTCGACTACAATAACCCGCTCACCGTTCGGGAGTCCGAGTTCTCAATTGAAGCCACAAAGAGGACATGGGCTCCAAGGTTTTCTCCATACTTGGACCAATCACAATGGCCGGAGTACCATGGAGTGCAAGTTTGGCCAGATCCGGAATGGAAGGTTGTGAAACGTGGAAGAAGAAAGACAAAGAGGTATCACGGAGATATGGATAGATGGGGTCATTCGGGAAACAAGTTATTCCAAGAGGCTCGCGAGCCAACTAATTGTGGATCATGCAATAGTAAGGGCCACAATAAAAGGAAGTGCACATCCGGCAAAAAATCAAAGGGCAATGATGCTAGCACAAGTCAAGCATCAAGTAGCCAACAAGCTTCAAATCAACCTCGAAGCCAACAAGCCCCAAGCCAACAAACCCCAAGCCAACAAGGTCCAAGCCAACCGTCTCCACGTCAACCTCCTCCAAGCCAACAAGCTCCAAGCACACAAGCCCCACGGCAACAAGCTCCACGGCAAGAAGCTCCAAGCACACAAGCCCCACGGCAACAAGCTCCAACGCAACAAGCTCCAACTCAACAAGCTCCAAGGCAACAAGCCCCACGGCAACAAGCTCCACGGCAACAAGCTCCAAGGCAACAAGCCGCAAGGCATCCAACACAATGGCGACAAGGTCCAAGGATTCACGTTGGGCTTAGTAGAAGTCGGCATGGTGGCCGTCGGGGTACTAGCATGACAGGATACCTAGCGGGGCCTTATCCGTATGTGTCTCCAAGTTAATAATTGCATTGTACTTTCTATTTTCCTATTCCATGACTAACTTTGATTTTTCAATTTGGTTTTCAGGTATGGCAACTCAACCCACCAAGGGGAAGGGGGCATGGGAGGGCAATGACAAGGAGGAGTCCGTTTGGGAGGAGGCGGTAAGGACGGTGCGGAAGAGGGAGAAGGAAGCACTAGAGAGGAAGAGGCGGGAGGAGATAGCTAAGAAGAAGGAGGAAGATGATCGTATGCAAAGGGGGTATGAGGAATACCTATTGCGCAACAAGAGGAGGAACGACAAGTTGAAGGCCGAACGGGACCGCGAGGCACGGGCAAAATTCCTGAGGAGCTGCCAACTTGAGCAAATAGCGAGGGAGAGGGCAAATAGGATGCACCTAGAGGAGGTGGCTAAGGAGGCGGAGCGCATCAAGGAGGAAAGAGCTCAAGCGGAAGCTTCAAAGACGGAGGAGCGTCACCATTTCTTCGACTCCGTGGTTCAGTTGGCTCGGGACATAAGGGAGAAGGAAGAATTGGCTGAAGAATCTAAGAAGAAGAAGGCGAGGGAGGGAGCCTTTGCCACGCAGTGATGTCCCTTTGGCTATGTTCTTGTTGTCGAACCTTTTATGTTGTCGAACCATGATGTTGTCGAACCTTGATCTTCTCGAACCTTCATGTCGTTGAACCTTATTGTAATTGGAACCTTGATGTCGTCGAACCTTATTTGTCGTTTGAACCATTATGCTGTGTCGTACATATGTGCAATGCTGTACTCAAACCTGTTTGAATATGCTAGGATTTGTCATGGTTCTAACACAAGTCAATGTGTGGCGCTCCGCACGGCGCCTGCACTGTGTGGCGCCGTGTCATAGGCGCACATGCCAACATATATCAACTTTTGGGTCGAAAACATCCAGGGGCGGACGATTAGTCCTTAGCCGTTTTGGCGAGGCTCTTTGTGTGGCGCCCGCGGCATCGGCGCCACACGGCAAGTGTGGCCCGTGGCATCGGCGCCACACAAAGAGCCTCGCCAAACGGCTAAGTCCCGACGATTTGTCTTAGATGTTTTGGGCAAACTTAAGTGGATGTGTGGCGCCTTCCGAGCGGCGCCACATTTTCAATGTGTGGCGCCCGGAGCGGCGCCACGGGCGCACGTCGGATCGGCTCACCCAGCTCGCCGAGGCCACGTCGGATGGGTGTGTGGCGCCCGGGAGGCGCCACATGGGCATGTGTGGCGCCCATGAGAGGGGCGCCACACAAAAGGGTTAGATGGGTGAAATAGTTTCGCCGGAGGGTCAGTTTGTGGTTTTCTTTCACTTTTGGGTTATTTTTGTGCAAATCGCCTTTGTGAATTCATGTTTCTTCTTTACCAGCCCAAAGCCCAAAATAACCACGGAAGCCCATTTCCATCCCCCAAATCATTCCCCTCCCCCAAATCCGGCGAACCAAAACCCCACCTAAACCCTCCCCCGCCACCGCCGGCGACCCCGACCGCCGCGACCATGCGCCGCCATCTGGACCTCCTCCCGCGCCTCCTCCTCCGCCGCCACATCCACCGCCGCGCCAAGCCATCCACCACGCCGCCCCTGCCCCCGCCGCCCAACCCGCCGCGCCCGCCGCAGAAGCCGGAGCCCGTCACCATCCACGGCGAGACGTGGCAGGACAGCTACGCGTGGATGGGCTCGCTCGCCGACGCGGCCGCCATGCGCCACATGGACGTGCACATGGAGGCCGAGGAGAAGTACGCCGAGGCCTGCCTCGCCGCCGCCGGGGCCGACCGGCTCGCGCGCAAGCTCCAGCTCGAGATGGCCTCCCGCCTCGCCTCCGAGGCCTGCACCACGCCCGCGCGCTGGGGCCCCTGGCTCTACTACCGCCGCGCCGACGAGGGCAAGCAGTACCCCGTCCTCTGCCGCCGCTCCGCCGCGCTCCACGGGGAGTTCGTCTCCTACAGCGACCCCTCCGCCGGGTTCGACTTCACCGCTGGGAAGCGCATCGAGCAGAAATTGGTGGACTACAACAAGGAGGCCGAGCGATTCGGAGGTAACGCCAAAATCGATTTTGCCGTTTGCTATCATTCTAGTTCGACTCGAAGGTTTAAATTGTTTTAGATTTAATTTTGTCATCATTGATATACTCCATTAGTGTAGGAATTTGTTAAAACATGAAGACCATTTTTGACTTGCTACTCTTGTTACCTTTTTTCACCAAATACAGTGTTTTACCTTAGAGGCCGTAGAACTTGCCAGAAGTTTGGGCTCGTTAGTTAGTGCTGCCTAAGTTTGTTAGGTTGTAGTTGCACAATCCTACTGGTTTCGATTGTTGTTGATATGTCATAAATAATTGTCTCCCCGAATCATGATGCTTTATTTTTGTTCATATTTTGGTGTGATGGTCTTGCTGTATTGGTCTCACATCTATTAGTAATCTACATTAGTACAGGTATTTCATATTACATTTACCAAATATTAAATCAGAGTGCAGTGAACATAATTTGCTTCATCCACACCCTTCCACGTTTTCTGTTTGGAGATGCTTTATGTTCTTTGCACACTTTGCAATAGGGAGTACCGATATGCAATAATACATCTTTGGAGGTAGGCAATTGCTACATCCTTTTAGTTCTGATGTGGGTGTTGGAAGCTAGTTAGCCATTTTTTCTCACGGTTATACAGATTATGAAAGCTACAGCCTATCTGTATGCAGGATACTCATACGAGGAGCTGTCTGAAGTTTCTCCAGACCACCGATACATTGCATACACCATGTATGACAAAGATAAGGACTCCTTCACTTTACTGGTCAGGGATTTGGTGACGGGCACACTTTGTGATAAACCTCGTGCCGACCGGGTCTCAAATATTTCATGGGCTATGGATGGGAAAGCACTGGTTTATGTTGTTACAAATGAGGACAGAAGACCATATCGGTTGGTGGATTTATTTTTATTACGTCTATTCTTCTATGCTCTGCTGTAGTGCACTGCAACTTAAGTTTTTTGTTTCGTTAGGCTGTATTGCAGCATTATTGGATCTGGCAAGGATGATATTCTCATACTGGAAGAACCTGGTGAGAATATTTATTTGAATATCAGACATACCAAGGATTTTCGGTTTATAACGTTAAATGTCTTTTCAGACACACACTCGAAGGTTCTGCTTTTCGTACTCCGTATCTGTACTGTTCTTAGTTGGTTCTTTTTTCACTGCTCATGCAAGATTATCCCTTTCCAGGTATATTTAATAAAGGGTTCTGATCCCTTGTCCAGAATGACACTGGTATGGGAAGGTGAATCCCAAGTTCACTGCATTGTGGAACATCATCATGGACGCCTGTATTTATTTACAGATGCCTCAAGAGATGGTGTTCGTGTTAATTCACATTACCTAATGCAGTCTGACGTGGAATCTCCTGGGCCAAAGAGTTGGAAGGTCTGTGCTACTATCTACTATGTCATATCAAATTTATCTGCATGCACTTGTTCTCTAGATATGCACACACTTTCTTCATAAAAACGCAATGAGTACTTTGAAAATAGCAGTTGATTTTTTTTCATACTTCTTTGGCAAATGCATCGTAAGCACTATCTATGTAAAGTATGGTTACTAGTACTTCGTTGCAACTGATGTTGTAAAAAAAGTCCTGCTCTGAATTAATTCAGATTGTGGTGTCTATCTGCTATCTATTTGACCCAACTTTTGATGTTTGAATCAGGATGTTTTCCTTGAGGAACCAGGTATTATTCTTGAAGATGTTGACTTCTGTAGTACTCATATGGTGCTGATTCTGAGACAAGGCAGGAAACTCAGTCTTTGTTCAGTTAATCTGCCTCTACCTGAAAATATTCATGTAAGTTAATTCTCTTTTCTTATGATCTTATCTACAAGAGTATAATCCGAGAAATTATACAACTTATTTCTTTCCTTCGTGATGGTCCCCACACCGCCTGTTACTCTGTTGTTGAGTGAAAACATTGCAAATCTATGCTGCTCACTAAATTTACTGAGTCTGTGGTTAAATGGCCTATTGGATATCTGAAACTGCTCTGCAACCATATTTCTTAACAAAACTTCTTGTTATCTTCTATTCATACGCTGCAACCATAATTGTACGAAAATAAGTGCCGCTATGGAATTATAACTTGCATATGCCTATTCATTTTGCTTCTCAGGTACCTGCCCATTTATCAGATTTTCACCCATCTGAATTGCCTCTTCCCAGTCATGTGTGTCAGATTTTATCTGGGCCAAATTATGACTATTATTCCTCAACAATGCGTTTCACAATATCATCACCCGTGGTATGTGTATCTGTATCTGCTGTCTGGCTTAGTTCATTCTTTCATCCTTCTGTACCATCCACAACCAGATAGTTACTTTTTGTTTTGCTATGCACACCAGTGTAGAATTGATTATCTTATCTATGCAAGTACAGACTTGTGGCTTCCCATTGTTTAGTTGAGATAACTGGTCTTCATCACTTCATAGTTCATGCAATACTGTACGAGTTGGCTATTTCTCAAAGAAAAATTGTTTACATCAAAGTATGTATAATGTATTGGCCCTAGATATACCAGCGCTCTGTTGTCAGTTGTCACAGAAGGTGCCTTCCAGTCTTCAGTTATAAAGTAGCACAATAGATGAATGATGTTACCCACTCCCAACAATACACAATATTTATTTACTTCGTAATTTAATCATTTCTTGGCGTGCTGTACAACATATTGTGTTTTCCTATTGGTAGTTCAGTGCTATGCCTTATTGCCTTTATTGGGTGGTAAAGTGCTATATGCTTAGTATCTCTTGTGATAATCTGCATGTTACATGTATAGTTGCTCTTTAGGAAATTTTGTTATGATTTCTTGTTGTTCTGTTCTGATATCTAAAGGTTTGACTATGGCTTTTGTATCTTGATTATATTTTCTTACTACCTCCGTTCCAAAAAAGCAAGTATATTTTTAGTCAAAAGTCAACGTCTTGTAAATTTTACCAATTTTATAGACAATAATATAAACATCTACAATATTAAATAAATATACTATGAAATAATATTCTATGGTGGATCTACTGATATTGATTTGGTCTTGTAGCTGCTCATATTTCTGTCAATAGAATATTGACTTCTATATCTTGACACCGTTGCCTTCTGCCATTGTTACCTAACTGCCTATATGGAAAGAGAAATTTATACATGATGCCATATAAACAGAACAAAAACAACATTATTTTGTTGACTGGACCTTTTTTGATATCCATTTCATGGTAGTTAAGCTGCAATCTGTTCTATATCTACCACTAATTTCAAATCGTCTGCTTTATTATCTATATTATGTTTCATGCAACCAACTATTAAATTGTTACCGCAGTTTCTTTTTTCTGCACTAAAGTTACATCTGTGTCAACTATGTTGGTGGATCTTCTTATTTTTTTCCATAATCAAAGGGAATTACGACGGATTAGATTAAATTTGTATTTTTTACTGCATTTTATTTCTTAGCAGTAACTTTATAATCTTTCAACTTAGATGCCAGATGCAGTTGTTGATTACAACTTACTGAATGGAAAGTGGCAAATAGTGCAACAACAAAACATGCTTCATGAGAGAACAAAGGTACTGTATGGGAATGCTTTTGCTTCTAGTATGGGCAAGCTATCTTCAGATGGAGCTGATTTGTCAAGTCAAGATTTGGGAGATTGTGAATGGAATGAGCTCTCTGAGTACTATGCTTGCGAGTACTATGATGTTCCATCGAAGGACGGAGTTTTGATTCCACTTACATTGGTATATTCACGAAAGCACAAGCAAGAGGGGAATCCAGGATTGCTTCATGGGCATGGTGCCTATGGTGAAATTCTGGATAAGCGTTGGCGCAGTGAGTTGAAGAGCCTATTGGATCGTGGTTGGGTGATTGCATATGCTGATGTTAGGTATGTATAGCGTGTTCTAAATTAGCCGTCTTTGCCTGAAACAAATGAACGAGTTATTTCTGAAAAGATAACACATGGAGTAAATCCTCCAGGTTCATATTGACTTTCGTTGTCCGACTAATGAAAATTGCAATGAGAAATGGATGTCAAATGAGCTTGAATGATTTTGGTTCATGGAGCTTATGCCATATTCAAAGGCATGCCCGCTTTTGCTTTTTGAGTTTCTAAAAAACATATTGTTTCAGGGGTGGTGGAGGCTATGGCAAGGAGTGGCACCAAGATGGTGCACGTACCAAAAAGATGAACTCTATATATGATTTTGTCTCTTGCGGTGAATTTCTTCTTGAGAAAGGTATCATACAAGAAAATAAGCTTGCTGGATGGGGATACAGTGCTGGTGGACTTCTGGTGGCTTCGGCAATTAATACTCGTCCAGATTTGTTTCGTGCTGCTGTTTTAAAGGTATACATGATTTATGTTTAGCAATCGGTATCCCCATGTCCCTTAACATCATTTTATTTTATTACATGCCAGTCCCGTTGAACTCAAATAGCAAAGGTGTCTAGAGGCTTTATGATTTTGATAGTATGCTAAAGATAAAGATCTGCCAATCAGATATCAAGTGGTGCACATATTTCAAACTTGCATGCAGAATAACCTAGTTAATTTCTTGTAAATCTTTATATTACTGTTCTACTGTCTCTACAATGCGACAGATTAAAGCAACTAATGGCTGTTTTGCGTAATGGATCGCCTGTGTGCAAATTATTGTTCTTAAATTCTTGCTGAGCTTGAAATGGCCATATTGGTCATCCATTCTTGGTGATCTCCAGGATGTGCTATTAGTACCACATCTATTTTATTCCTCCTGATGGTTCATGACCGCAGCTTCCATTTTGTCGTCCAGGTCCCTTTCTTGGATGTTTGCAACACTCTTCTCCATCCTATTCTACCTCTCACAGCCATTGATTATGAAGAGTTTGGGTTTCCTGTGGACCATGAAGAGTTCCTTGCAATAAAAAAGTATTCTCCTTATGATAATATCCAGAAGGACGTTCCTTACCCAGCTGTGTTTGTGACATCATCATTTAATACAAGGTATGCATTACCTTAGTATGGAGTTATTATCCCTTCTGCCTGGACCATTGGTATCTGCAGCGTACATGGACAAACTTGCTAGTCCTCATTACTTGTACCTTCCAGCATTATAGTCTGCAATCCTCACTGTACTATACTAGGCCAAAACCTTTGGATGTACAGGTTATTTGCATATGCAGTAAATTATCTGCATTTAGAGTATTCTACACTGATCTTCTAGTTACTGTATTTGACAAAACCAATTGTTGCATTTGAGAATTATAGGTTTGGTGTATGGGAAGCAGCTAAATGGGTTGCAAAAGTCCGTGAACTTACTCAATATGATCCAGAGAGGCCTGTAATTCTCAACTTGACAACAGATGTTGTCGAAGAAAGCAAGTATCTGGAAACCAAGGAATTAGCAACAGAGACTGCTTTTCTAATTAAAATGGTGAACAATACCTGAACAACATGGTTTGCCTTTTGGCTTCTAAACTTGTTGCTCAAAAAAATTGATGCGGAGTGCGTTGTATGTCGCCACTCCTCCATGTTCAACGAGACCTGAAGGATTACTGGATTAGTCCATCAGTTGGAGCTTATATGAGGTAACATACACCTAAATTACTTTCTTAGCAAGTAGAAATATCTTTTCAGAAAATCTTATGTGCATATTCATTGTTTATAGATTCTAGGCAGACTCTAGGCACATTGTTTGTAGATAGATTCTTTCATCGCTTCTTTCCATATGTCCTAGGAAAATCTTATGCGCATATTCATGCACTATGAGAAGCTGCCAACTCAAGCTATCCCTAAATGGCCTGGTCTCCTGTTATCAGTTATCACCAACATGGTCTGCTTTGGTGCTACCAATTGTATGATGTTTCAGCTGGAAAATCTGAATTAATAATACTGGTGAAACAAGTTCTTTTATTTTCCCCTTCCCAATCATGGAATGGAATTGACATAGTATCTCATGAAGTAGAGGTGGAACATGCCGTCATCTACCCATTGCAATCTCAAGTTAACTATACCAAGATACTCATATTGTATATGAAAGAACGGATACTGGTGAACTGGATGCTAGGTAGTGCAAACTCGATTCTTCATGGGCTCGGAGATATGTACTGCAGCTATATAGTACATGTGCACTGTGACAGTTAGGCCAGTCACGCAGCAGAAGCTCCAAATCATTCTTTCATCCTTCCACTGAAATTCTCACAGCTTATGAATGCATGTCGCAAATGAGGAATGGACAAATCAAGGATGGTGGAACAGTTGGATGGCCATGTATGTGGAAACTTTTACAAATGAGAAGACAGAAAGATGTCACAGGCATGAAGCACTGCCCATTGAAGATTGAGCTGGAAACTTTTACAAATGAGATGGAAATATATCACAGGCATGAAGCACTGTATATTGAAGATTGAGCAGGAGAAAGATTTCATTGGATGAACTATGAGTATCTGTCCAGTCTTATTTTTGTAGCTTATTCGCACTGGTTCTGTTTTTGGGCAATCGGTATAGTACCTTGTGATAAGGTCACCTTCTGTTATCATTGCCATTATTGCGTCGAAGATTTACCATCTTTTGCTAACATGTGTTACTGTGCATCTAAAAAAAAGTGTTACTGTGTACCTGAAAGTGGCATGTGTACCTTGAAGGGGCAGACTCGCAGTGCTTAACTTGGGCTGGGAGCTTGTGGATGCAACAATATTGTTTCTTTTATGGTTGGTCTTCGTGGGCACTTCAATTCTTGCGAGTTTATGGCATTTTGCTCACTTGAGCTTGCCGGAAGATAGGGAAAATAGCTAGAGTCTGCGGCCATCATATGAAGGTTTTGCCCTTGATTAGTAGCAAGAAAAGGAAGTTGTCAGAGCAGTTGGTTTAACTTGTCAGCGGTATTGGATCTACATTGTTGGAAAAATAAACAGAACTAATGACTATGTTGGCCATTCCACTTCCACCACTCATTGATGAGTTCATCTCTATGTTTTTGATGTCTCTCTTGATCTTGGAACTAACACATATGTTTCAGTGTAGATGCAATGCCGTTGACAAGTTCATCTCTATGTTCTTGATGACTCGCCTCGATGAATTCAACACGGTTCCTTCTAGTTCACCCAAAAAATACTAGAACATAGAGATGAACTCATTGAGGAGTTGTGGAAGTGGAATGTCCCACAAGGTCATTAGTTCTAGTTTGCGTTACCTATTAACTATGCTTGTTGTTTGGACGAACTTTGTGTTGTGACTGATGAACTTCTTGCTGAATTTGTAATTTGAAAATTTGTAACAATGATGCATTATTTTTGTTTCATTTGTGTTGGGTTTTTTTTCACATTGATTAGTTAATCTGGATTGCATATGCACAAATAAATTAGAGAACTAGAAGATTCGGAAATACTTTTGTACACCCTAGAAGATTGCATGTGCACAAATAAATGAGAGAACTAGAAGAAAAACATATGTGGTATCTAGTTTTAGGTATGCTGCAAAAGTTGTGTACATTTTTTAGTGCCCAAATCTTCTCTCTGCTCACACATATTTTGTTTGGTTAGGGAAACTATGGGTAAACTATTGAAGATCTTGAAAAGATAGCGCCAAACCAACACACTAGCAAATATAAACAGACATTAAGAAGATGAACTTGAAGCCGCTGCCCTAAGGGTCACGAGATTATTCACATTATTCCATCTCGCTAGCAATCTCCAAAGTTGTAAATATACAATGCTTTTTTTTATAAAACTCTTTTATTGGTTAAAATACCCTCAATTAAACATTTTTGTACACAATGTTTCCAAGGGTACAAACAGAGCTTCAAAACCCATCCACTCGTAAGACTGCTTGGCTAAAGATGCTCCGAATGAGCACAAAGAAGTTGATGAAGCTCGAGGGTGCACACTCGCAACCCAAGATATCTCAAATGCAACCCCATCAAATTGGGCATTACACAAGAAAAGAAGATGCGATTCTTGATCCTCTTCTTGATTACATAATAAAGTGCATCACCTGTCCCATGGAAAATGGCCCTTTTGAACCTGGTGTCTACTCAATAATGTTTCCCGAATTAGCTACAAGATTTTAATCTTAAAAGGAACCCATTAATTCAAAATGTCTAGGAATTGAAAGGTGCTAGCTCCTTGATGGAGCGCAAGTACAATGATCTTGAGGTAAATTGGCGAGAATGGTCCAACGACCGAGACAGAGTCTACTCTCTCCTACATCTATTCTTCTCCAAAATTGCCCAGGAATCTAATCATCAAAAAACCATACACAATCCCTTTTAATAAGGGAATTCCAAAAAATGTCACTTTGATGTTGGATTAAAAACTATTACAATCCTTATGTTTGTCCCCCATGTTGGCTTTCTTACTCGTAGGATTGAATCATGTTGGATTTTTTAGACAGCTCCAGTACATTACATTCCATATGAAACTTTGGAGCTAATTATTTGCTTTTCATATGATGCAACCAAATAAACTTTGTTGCAAACATAATCCTTTATGTGCACATTGAGAGGCGTGCATTTCCTATCCTTGTGATTTTGGAATGCTACAAATCGAAGAGCATTGAATGAAGAAGTGAGCCTAGCTCAATTGGTTAGGGGAGCGAATGTACAACTCAGCCAGAAACTTTGAGTCCTTGCGGACGAAGATTTGAGTTCTTATTATTTTTAAAAACGTTGTAGGGATTCCCATAGGGAAAATAGGCCATTCATGTGATTTGAAAGGAAGCATAAAACTCCTATAGCCATAATGTCCTACTTGCGTTGTTGAGGGACTTGCTTGGTCTTCCGGACTTCACAGCAGCGGTATGAAAGTGGGGGTGACAACACAGGTGAAGTGCAGTGTCGTTGCCTAATCGACGATACCTCGGAGGAGGGATCCTCACGAGGGGGAGAAGAAGTAGGGGCCATAGGGCGGAGTGCACACGGGACGGTGGTACGCGAGTTACACCCGGAACACGCACGATGACGGGGCCTCTGCTGTATGCAATTATCCGGCGCTTGCGTTGTTACAATGGTTGTGGTTGTGCCTCTAGGGCTCCCGGGATCCGGCTTATAAAGGCGCACGGATCTAGGGTTCACATGGAGAGTCCTAGCCGGAATACAAGTTGCCTAACTACGGTACAATATCTTGCCGTGTACGTCAAGGATCCGCCTTCCTTATGGCCGTCTTGGATCCGGATACTTTATGGGCCTCCACGGATCCGGCCTCCTCCGTAGGTCGGTTAGGATTCGGCTCCAAGTTCCTGGGCTGGACTTCATCCTTCATGATCAACAGCAACTGGGCCGCCCGATGGGCCCCATGCCACCATCACCGTCTGTGGGCCACCCGGGCTTGCCGGATCTAGGCCATGTCGTTGATATACCCATAAAGTATACCCACAACATAGTCCTACCTCAAAACCTTGGGCCTTAATTGTTGTGGCATTCCTTGGTGGAGGGTTTTGAGCTTCTAGGTGAAAACCTAAGATCTTTGATCGACGACCTGTTTGAGCAATTTCCTTCTTGGAGGCATCGTTTTTGGAGAGTCTTTAATTGGTGTTGTCTTGGCGGTGGATGTTTGTTGTTAGGCCGAGATACGTAGCGGGACTTGTTTCTTAGTTTCTTTTCTTGTTTTGGCTGTGTGCATCCGTAGTGCCATTAGGGTGGTGCGTTGTTGCAGAGGCTGGGTGTAATTGGTATCTTCTTGATATTAATGTATTCCCTTTATCGAAAAAAGCCATAATGTCCTCCAAAACACTCCCCCCTCGTTGTCCTAAACAAAGGCGTCCCACTGGATCACATGATTGAGAAACACACGAGGTACCAGATTTGCAAGTGTACAATGGAGGATTGCAAACACATACGAAAACCACATGAATTATCTAGATGCAACATAAGTAAGGTCCAACAAAAGTGACTCGGTGCTACACAAATGAGCGAAAAAAAATTAGAGTGGATTTTCAAATTCCATTTAGATGTCGTTTGGAAGCCAGGATTTCATTTCGTTTGTAGCATTTTGAAATGAATACATGTATTCATTTCATTTACATTGTAATTCCAGAAATGGACACTTGTTTGGTTGCCACAGGAATTGCAAATGACAGCAGAATTTAATGAATTTAGATGGCTTTCATAGAGAAACGCAAATGACAGGTCTCAACTTGGAATTGTGTTTACCCATGGAGTAATTTTGCTAGATTTCCTAAATGAAATAACGGCACAATTCTGTGGCAATCAAACAGCCCACCTATGGAATTTCAAAATGAATTCCAGGATTCCAGACCCAAATGATGGATATCAAACGACCTCTTAGATCATCAGAGGAATAGGAAACCAAGCCATATAATTTTGGATGGCACTATTCCTATGATCAATAGAAAAATTATATTTAGGAAAAGAAATGTAAGGATCAAAGCCCTACAAACAAACAAAATCCCATAATTCCAACCTTGGTGACCACTCCCGCTTTTGAAATCTGAATCCCTACGGGCGGGGGACAAAACCGTCAAGTTGCCTACTCCGCTCCCGAACCTCTTCCGTTTCCTAGGGTTTTAAGATCTCGCCGAGCCCACCGTGCGCGGCCCAGAGCCCACCAACTCCGCCTCCATCTCCCTGCCCCTGAATCCCCGCGCCGCCCTCACCCTCGCCGGAGAGGAGACGCCCTACGCCGCCCGCGGCAATGGCGTTCTCCTTCTCCTCGCCAGCGCAGCAGAACCCATTCCAGACCCCAGCGCCGCCCAACCCGTTCCAGACCCCGGCGCCGCCCAACCCGTTCCAGACCCCAGCGTCGGCGAACCCGTTCCAGACCCCAGTGTCGGCGAACCCGTTCCAGACGCCGGCGCAGGCGCAGACGCCGTCCCCGTCGCCTTCCCCGTTCCAGTTCAACTTCCAGCAACCCCAGCAGCAGCAGCAACAGCAGCAACAGCAGCAGCAGCAGCTGGCCGCATCGACGGCGCAGCAGCAGCCTCAGCAGCAGCTGCTGACGCTGTATACAACGGAGGGGAAGCCCGCCGGGTACAGCACCAAGTGGGAGGAGCTTCACCCCGAGTCGCAGAAGGCGCTGCTTCAGATCGAGTAGGGCTTCACTAATTTTTCCTTCTATTTTTTTTCTTGTAAAAAAGTATGCTTGTCCTTTTGTGTGATGAGTTGGGGCGTCATTGCTTGCGATTTTTTTGGTTAATGTGTAGGTTTCCTTTGATATATTGTCCAAACTTGCTCCTTATTGTCTCATACTTGTATAGTAGCCTACTAGGTCTAGTGTCGCTGGGTTGGGTGAAAGTAGTAATTTTTATGTGAGTGTGCATAAGATTGTTTTGAAGCCTCATAGACATCACTTTTCTTTATTTACTGTATAAAGTTGTGCTAGTGTCAGGGTTTCTGTTTGATGTTGTTTAGATTGTCCATTATTGTTGACTTGGGGTTTCAGTCGAAAGACGAGTGCTTTTGGCGTTCTATGTTTTTATCTGCCTCAGTTCGCATTGAGTTATCGATTTTAAGAGCTTTGAACTACAATGGTGCATCTTTTTTTCATTTCATTACCTGCCTAGAAGTTGGTGTTATGTGGGAGCAGTTTACGCTCTGAATCACTTGGAATATTTTCTCCTGTAAATACCTAGAATGTGGTTTGGTTTGCTAACAGTCAATTTTGTAGGGATAAAATACGGGAGTACAAGGATGAGAGTGAGAGGTTAGACCAGTGCAGCCGGCTTCACGACTCCTCAATCTCGAATGTTAATTTTGAGCTGGATGCAAGTCGCATTGCTCAGGTTGGGCTTTTTCCCTTGCTCGTGTTTTTCATCAGTTTGTCACATGGAGTGTATGTATCTTCGTTTTGGTCTTGTTCCACTCCAAAAAGATCAGTGCACTATTAGTCTCACATTGTCAGTTCACAGTTTAAAAGGGCAGCAGAATCTGTTCAGAAAGACAAAGACGGATCTTAGTATGTTACTATGCTATCACATTCTCTGCAGCACAAGCAATGAAATTTCACACACATCCATTTTACCATTGGACGATTAATGAGCTGACTGGTACAATGGACAATCAGGACTGTGCCCGTTCACTTTCAGCACTCAATTGAAAAAGATATCATGAACTGACTCTGGAAGATAGTTAGAAAGTTGTAGCCTAAATATTGTATTCCCTCTAGTTCTAAATAATTGCCCAAAAATGAATGTATCTAGATTGGGAGTATTATTTAATAGTTCCCTGAATGATGAACAAGTTAGCATCTTAGCACAGTAGTATGCTAATGGAATTTGCTCGAGAAACAATATTAGTATGACGATAAAATGTGCAACTGAATCATTAGATGGTAAAGCTTAATTCACAATCAAATGTTTCCTTGAACCCTGGCATGTTTCTTTGCCAGGAATACACTGTACAATCTCATGTTAAAAAGAGATCTGTTGCAGTATGGAATGTTATTGATTATTAGGAATATTCAGTGATCACACGATACCTACTCATAGGCATATACATCAATTCGTAAAGCACATGCTATCTATTCCTAGACGTTCCTCCTTGGATTCATGGGTAAATATTTGTGTGCTTTAACAGGAGCTCGCAGGGACTGCCACCGTAATTGAGAGAGAGAAGGCATCAGTTCAAGAATTAATGACTGTTGTCAATGAAATGATGTGGAACACAGAATTTGCTATTCGCTCATATATGATGTTGAGGCCAAGGTTCATCAAATCAGCCAGTGGTTCTTCACCAAATCAGCCTGTGGCTTTGGCACCAACCAGCGATTTCTATAGTGGCATCCCAAAGAGGCCTTCCCATTTTATGGTACAAACTGTAAACAAGTTTGAGAAGTATCTTGATGAATGCTGCAAATGGATTAATGAGCTAGAGCAGCTGGTTCAAATCGAGACAAGTAAAAGATCATCTTCTTCTGTGCAATCTCTACCAAAAGTTATGTCCAATGTACATGACTATTTCATCTATGTTGCTTCAAAGGTAACACCTTGTTATTTATTCATACATAAGTCTAACATGAACTGCTCAGGTTGTTCATATTCTTTAAGTTGTGCAAATGATATTCCTCATTTTCTATTGACATTTAGTGCCTAGCTATAAAGCTGTGAACTGATGAATTTTCTAGTAACATCAATATTTTACATGTATAAAGAAATAGGGATAAATTATGTTTTTGTTGTTGTAGTGCCCTGAGACTGACATTTTTCTGATGTTACTTTTTGTACAGGTGGAGAATCTTCATCAGTATGTTGTGACAATGAAAACTGAGTATCTTCATGGCCAGCGCCGTCTGGGTAATGCAAGCGATCCATTCCTAGAGGCAAATAGAAGAGAAGCAGCCAAACAAGAAGCAGCTGCCAGAAGGGTCCATCCAACATTGCACTTGCCTGCTCCTGTACAGCCCACAACACAAACTTCAGCATCAACGACAAGCCAACCACAGCAATCTTTGCTACTGGCTGCAGCAACCTCCTCGAGTACCGTTGCAGCTTTTAGCATGCCGGCTTCTGCTCCATCCACTTCGAGTCTCTTCTCGACACCAACTACTCCAAGTCTCTTTTCGACACCCAGTACAAGTCTCACGACTAACCTTTTTGGTACAACTGGGTCAGCCCAGCTGTCCACACCATTTGGGACATCCTCCACTCCTACAGTTGGATCAACACCAGCTCCGTCTGGATTTGGGACTATCACCCCATCTTTTCCTTCAACGCCTGCTATAGCTGGAACTTCACTATTTTCTACGCCATTTGGAGGTACTCAAACTTTCTTGTGATGTATGTTGCTCGGTGCTCATTTTAAATGATCTGTGGTCGTGAAGTGCAATATGTTGTTCGCGTAATGTCACTTGCACACAGTAGAACCGATAAGCTTGTTATGTGCTGCACTGCATTACAGGGATGATTCTCAGATCCCAATAGTCTGAAGTGTTTATAAGTTGCCGCATGCAATTTGCTTTCTTGGCATTTTTTAGCCGCAACTGCATTCATTTTTGTTTCTGTAAAATCTGATTGTTCATATCTTTGCTGCAAATTGTTAGCACCAGCACCATTGGAATTTTCAAAAATCGAACACAGGCATGCTGGAAAACCGCTAATCTTGTTATTTGTGCTGAGCTGTGCTCAGCTGCTTGCACTGCATTTCTATGATGACTCCCAGCAGTTGGCATTTCTGCATTTTTTAGCTGCAATGGAATTAATTGTGTGATCTGAATGTTATAACTTAGTGCAATTTGCTAGTGGCAGCACCAGTATACTTGATTTATGCATTAGAGTACTTCAGCTAGTTATAAAGCTGGCATGCCTGCACATACCATGGTTACTTTGTGATGTTGGTACTTGGTATAGTGGCAGCGAGTGCGCGCCCAGCCCGCCAGGGTTTGAGTCCCCGGACTACCCATGGTTGTTTCTTCTATAAACAAAATCAACAGGGGCTAGTACCTGTTGGTCTCATTTTTACTTTGTGATGTTTGCCACTTCCATTTATTAGTGCCCATGCTGAGATTGACCTGCTATTTTCTTCTCTCATACTTTTCAGTGTGAATTAGATGTTTTCTCTTAATCCATTTCTCTGACTAATATGGCATTCTACCTGTGTCTACCTATAGGTGGAGCTACAGCTTCAGGGTCCAGCTTTGGTGGCACATCTGTAAGTAAAAATAATTCCATCATATTATGCAGCAGTATTTCTTCCTTTGCAGTATTCAGCAAATATGACAATGTCACTGGCAACCTGCTCTTTTTGTCACATATAACATTTCGTTGTCAAATTGTCATCTCCTTACACCCTTCGTTTGTCTATGCTGCAGAAAGGGAGGTCAAAGGCCCGTGGCAGACGCTAGATGTAACTTCTTAATCAACTGCGCAATGCCGGTGCCTCATGTATCTCCTCCTGTTATGAAAAAAAAACTTGTAATTAGCTTGGCTGGCAATTCTAGTGGAGTTTTAGCGATCATGTCAAATGCTTGGTATCAGTCTGATTTTTATCTAATGCTTGCTATTAGGTTCGTCCGTTCTGTGAACCTCCTCAGTGTTAACAGTACTCACTTGTAACATGAGCATTTCTACCAGTGTTAACAATACCCTTCCTCAGTGTTACCAAGGTTGCAAACCTGATACCAGTGCAATTAGTTTGCGGTCATTAACCTGAAGTAGTTTCAAGCCATTGTTCAGAACCTTGGGTAGGAAGTCTGTCTGTTATATTCATAGCATAATTCTAAGGATTCTTTTATAGTTGGACTCCTCTTGACTGTTGAGTTAAGATTTATTTTTGACAAATCTTGCTGCTGCTTATTAGCAAGTTCTTCAGATTCATGGTTATATCGCAGCACGTTTTGGTTACTGTCATCTGATTGTCATTGAGTGGTGTTGTGCTTACGACTTCCCATACACGAATGCCCAAAATTATCATAATTTTCAGTTGCTAGTTGCAGTTAGCTAGTGTCATATTGTACCGTACTCCTATTCTCCTTGGCTGGCTCAACCAATTAGCTGCTGTCACATATGAATATTTGCTAAGCAATGAGTGTTAGTTTATGGGGTGTAGAGTTGACTAAATTAACGCGGGCATCGCGGATCTTGATCATGTATTCCGATTTATAGTACTCCAGTAGTTCCATCGTGATAAACGCAGTATGTACAACACTACTCACTGACACAACTGTCTCCACAATTAAGAACTGGATTTGATTAAGAGTCTGCTGATCTCGATCGAGGTCAGATCTGACCTCCGGCCGGGCAGGCGCCTAGCTTGACTCCATCCGTCTAGCTATATATAAGATCGTCGCCGATTATTAAGCTTGCCTCCATCCATCTAGCAATCCATTGCGGAAAGGATAAGCTCTCTCGCTCGAGCGTAATGGGTTCGAGCTCTTGCACCGTGCTGAAGATGGCCATGTTCGTGCTGGTCCTCTTCGCCGGACAGCTGCTGATAGCGGAGTCGGCGGCAGCGGCCACGAGCGGCGCCAGGTCCATGAGATCTTGGAGCTTGTCCAGCGCTACCAAATGCAATGATCGCTGCATCAAAACCCCGGAAGTGGACCTGTATAAATGTTATACAGCCTGCATGGATGCGAACCGCGAGGAATTCAAGTGAACAAAGACATGCAGCAGCAGCAGCACCTTGACTACGTTCAGCTCGGCCACGCGCATTCTTCCTTGGTACTTCCTCCTCTGTTCCATATTAGTTATATTATTGTTGATTCAGATGTACGCAACTAATATGAAGCAGAGGGAGTACTTTCATGTATATTACCGCATCATATCTACCAACCTAGGTGCTGCATGCAACTGTTTGTTGTTTCCCCTATCATTACAAGCATTTTCGCTGCTGCCTTCAAGTAAGATATCCATCGATCGATCTTACGTTTTGGGTGTGGACGATCTTACGTTTTGGGTGTGGATGTACATATTCATGATTCAGTTGTCATAAGAAAGGGTTTTCTTGGATGTAAATTACTCGATCACACAAATAATACTTGTTTTCTTACCGTCTTTGGCCAAACTTCAGCACACGACTATTTTCTACACTAGCACGCATGACTGTGTGTTGCTATAGGTTTTTTTTGAAGAACATGTTTTGGTCATGGAAAATTTCATTAGTGAAACCCAACTTTTTTACGAGACGAAGCTACCGTTGAGAATTAGAGTTGCTTTCTTATCAGGCCTAGCTACCGCTAAAAATAACAGGTTGTTTCTCTATATATAAAAAACATGTGTTATTTGTGGTTATGACAGGTGAAAATTGAACTTACTAGTATGTCTTACCATCAGCTTGGATGAAGTGTAAAACCTCAACTTTGACAACGCCAAATTGTCCGTTTGGTAGAACAGCTCCCTCTTGAAATGATAACCTGGGATTCAAGTCCTCATTGAACAAGAACATGAAAAAGTGAAATTGGTAGGTCCGGTCTTTACGACCTCGCCTGCTTCGCCGCGATCCTCTTCACCAGGTCCTGTTGTACAAGGCGGTGTTACGAGCGGTGGCGCCCAACCTTCAGCGTTCCTACTGGATGGCCACCCGGTCTCCAATATATTCACACCAATGTCAGTGTGCCCTATGGCTTATAGGACACATACACGACGTCGATTTTCACATAGAGCATGTTGTCATAGGTGAGGTTGGTGCCAGGGTCACACACGCCTTTGTTGGGCTGTTTGGCAATGCCATGATCCCCCGCGTTGCCTCTCAGGTCGCTGACCTCCCCTTTGGCCAACACCGCCGTCCCTCCCCTTTGTTCCCGAGCAGCCTAAATGCCACACAATCGTCCCCTCCCCATCTACTCACCATGGATCTAGACATCACCTTTATCATCCTCAACATCACATGTAGGGAAATCATGAATCAAAATCGAAGTGAACTCTATGTCGACAACATGGCGTACGGAGAGAGGAAGTAACCCTAGCAAAAGGGATAGAAGCTTCTGTAGAATTTTGTAGGCAAAGATCGCTATCTAAAAGGGCGATGAAACTATATACCTCCTTGTACGTTAACTTCATGCACAACACGAACAATGCATACACAAGAAGATAGGTGCACAACCATGGAGAATTAGGGCCTGGGACAACTAAGCTTCAATCCTGGGCTGTGTCCAAAAGTCCGTGTAATTAAGACAGTGTAGAATGAGGTAAATATGCTGCCAAAAGGAGACCTGAGTGATAAGCGACGATTTTCCTTCTTTCTTATCCTCGTATGCTTGATTAATTACTTAAATCTTTAATTAGACCAGAGTTGAGAGGCGTTCCTTTCCATGTTCTCAAGAATCCGCAGTATATCTAGCATATTAAATATTAATGCTGGCCGCCGCCATCTTTTCTATGATATGGGACCACAACCACTTCCAGCCGCGAGGTATGAATACAAAGCAAAACCCAAAGAAGGAAATGACATGGGACCACGGCCATCTCCAGCTGTGAGGTATGAACATAAGACGAAACTCAAAGGAGGAATGAATTAATGAGGCTACCGTATTTGTGATATTACACCGCATGGAAAAGAGGATAACCGTGAAAATGCCCTCGTAAGGAGACACATATTATATTTGCTGCACAATCACATGCTACATGTTGATCACTGTATGATAATTTTTTTTGAAAGTCTCACCGTCTAATACAACATGCACACTTATGGTTATTCACAAGAAGTTTATTTACAACTGATTTTCTTGTTGAGTTTCCATACATATGGGGTGTCGACGGCTGATAATACTTACCTTAGAAGGTACCGATGTCCATAAATCTCTATCCCCCGGCTCCTATTTAAACACCACCAACCACCTCGAGACTCATTCTCACACAACAGGCACAACTCCCCAAGCCCTAGAGCTAGCTGACAAACCCTCCCCCTCTCTAACCTCCCATGGCCGCTCCTAGAAAGTTCCCCTCGCCGGCACACGAAGAGCTGGAGATACCATGCTCTCCTCGACCACTATATGCACCCCAAGGCTCCAAGTGGTATGTGTGTCAGGTATGCGGCAATACGTTCGATAGCAGGTACGCGCTCATGGGGCACATGAATGCTCACCGTAAGACGCAACCAGTTGTCCGCTGCATCCGTCTCTTCGGTGTCGACATCGTCGTTGTTGAAGCCAGCCCCGAGGGAGTAGCCGAGTAGGTGATATTTGTGCGAGAGTTCCCAGGTAGTTTTATGGTGGTCATCAATCAGCTAGTATCTTTGCTTAGATTGTTTACCTTTTTTAGATCAAAGAGATCATTTACTTTCGATCGAGACCACTTGGGTTAAGATATATGGTGTAGCCTTGCAGGCTTCATTTTAAGATGAATCCATCAGTTGTATGAATCAATCCGGTTTGGTTTGCAGATCCAAATTATGTATGAGTATGACGTATCTGATACTGAAACGAGATTTTTGGAGTTGCTGTGTTCATACTGTACTGCATAAAACAGGGGATCGAATTCAGGATTTGGAAAGAGCACAATGCTTGGCCATTCTTCATTTCTATCTGGCCATGAAAAAATAACTCATAAGTAACACATCATTAACGTCTAAAATAAATGCCCCCGTTTTTCACAAAAATAAAAATTATATTATATCTACACGTTCCTTGGAAAAGAAAGAGACTTGTAGCGACATTTCAAGTTGTTATATTTTGCAAATGCATGCCGCGAGCGTGTTAAAAAAGGGGTCTTCGGCGCCGCACCCCTCCATCTAGCCCTTGTACAACTCCGACTTTGATCCCGTGTCGATGGTTTGCAGGACCGAACAGCACGACTGATCCACCCCAGTAGCCCAACATTTTGTCTTATGTTAAGACACAGGTGATGTATCAAAACCAAGCAAGCAATTAAAGACAAATTGTTGCTATGATATAAGCACTGTTATACAATACATTGTTGCGATCTAGCTCGGCTAAGGTCTATGCTAGCTCTAGCTAATAGTTTAGACTCGACGTAGCATGCATCAATGCAAATATTTCTGTATAGCTAATCTGGGTGGTGTATTGGTCGACCACAATCCATATGCATACACATGGTGTGTGTACTTTTTGTCAAACGAAATAAATCTTCTTTTTCTTCCTTGTTTCCAAACTAATCTCCTGACTGCATATTTCCTTCCCGAACAGACTAAATCACTGCTTTCTTCTTTTGTCCGTGGAATCTGAGATGAAATTTCTTCTCCTCCCCCTTTTTTTTGGTTCCTTTTCCATGGAGATATGGCACATGTGGTTTAGTTACAGGAGGGGACTGTATAATAAATGGGATTAACGATCACTGCCTAGCACAACACCGTCGACCAGCCACACAACCACAAACCTGCCGGACCACGCCAAGACACCGAAAATCACATTCCACATATATGTGGGTGTCCCCGTCTTATCCTAGACCTCTATTTTTTTTTTTGCATCAAGATATGTGCAACCACTTCTCTGCAATGCAGAGAGCCACTTGAAGATGTTTTTTGTTCAATGCATACAAACACCACAATTCCCGCCACGGCCGCGTCCTCTCTTCTGGACATCGTCGTGAACCTTCTTACCCACCCGTGAGCCACAACCTCACCTCCCTTCCGACCGGTCGCTTTTCTCTTCTTTGTGGCCAGCCACCGTGGACCTCCATCGAAGATGGACAAGATGGGCTCGCGAAGTGTACATGTACATTGATGAGGGTGCTCCCCGGCAATGCCCACCATGAGAGGCTTAGGGTTGACGGAATCCTGCAGGCTGGCACGAGACATCGGATACCAAACAAACGGGAGAGAGATTTACCCAGGTTCAGGGCCCTCGATGAGGTAAAACCCCTTACTTCCTGCTTGTCTGATCTTGATTATCGAATGTATAGGGTTACAATGGGGTAGCCGATATGCTGTCGTGATGGTCTCGTCGAGATGCTAAGATTCTATGGTTCTATCGTCTTGCGGTGAATCTACGTGTTGAAGTTGTGTCCCGGCAGACCCTCTCCTGGTCTTTATATAGCAGGCCAGGTCCCGAGAGTTCTGTCCGGGCTCGATTAGGTTACAAAACGATCTATTCTAATCTTTCCTTGCATAACATCTCCTTCTCTGGGTGAGTCTCCTTCACTGGAACCGACGTATAGGTCCACCTTGGTTGTTGAGCAATCTTCATGGCCCCCTGGTTGGGCCGGAGGAGGTAGTCTAATGTTGGTTACCCGAAGGGTAATGCCCACATCATTTGCCCCCGAGTGACTAACCGAAGTAAAGCTTCGGGCAGGGACTATAATTGTCTTCATCCGAATGTTCATAGTTGTTGAAAAGACTTGATCCTTCTTCGTCATTTTGAAGTCAAAACTGCTTGATATCGGGTGTGCATCCAGCGCTCCCGATTGGAGTAGCCCCCGAGTCTTGCAACCGTGCGTAGACTCAAGTTGTACCACTCGAAGATTCTGATGCCGATACTTTCTGAATTGCCTTGATCATCCGATATATTTTTATATATCGGGTCTTCTAAAATTTCGAGTGAAGTTATTTAATATGATAGTACGTAAGGGATAAAAGTAACATGCCCAGTCTTACTCGATAAATCGATGCTAGTTAACTGTCGATTGCAAAACAACGTTACTTTACTCAAGATCAAGTCCCCGGGCTCGATCCTGGATATTCTGAAACCTTCGGGTGCTTTTTCCTTTGTCTTCAATAATTTTTTATCGGGTGCACGTCCAGCACTTCCGATGGGAGTAACCCCCGAGTATAGGGACGGATGCTTGCAACCGTGCATAGACTCAAGTCGAGCAACTCAACGCTGTAAATTTCTTCGGATGTTCTACAAATAATGAGTCAATAATTTTGATGACATCATCAGTGACGTGGCTTCTTGATACGTCTCCAACGTATCGATAATTTCTTATGTTCCATGCTACATTATTGATGATATCTACATGTTTTATGCACATTATATGTCGTATTTACGCATTTTCTGGAACTAACCTATTAACAAGATGCCGAAGAGCCATTCTGTTTTCTTTGTTTTTGGTTTCAAATCCTAGTAAGGAAATATTCTCGGAATTGGACGAAATCAACGCCCAGGTTCCTATTTTACCCGGAAGCATCCAGAACACCCGAGAGCCGTCAGAGAGGGGCCACGTGGGGCCCACACATGGTGGCGGCGCGGCCGGCCCTGGCCGCGCCGCCCTAGTGTCTGGCCCCCCTGACCCCCCGAGGCTGCCCTTTCGCCTACTTAAAGCCTCCGTCGCGAAACCCCCGCCGAGAGCCACGATACGGAAAACCTTCCGGAGACGCCGCCGCCGAATCCCATCTCGGGGATTCGGAGATCGCCTCCGGCACCCTGCCGGAGAGGGGAATCATCTCCCGGAGGACTCTTCATCGCCATGATCGCCTCCGAGTGATGAGTGAGTAGTTCACCCCTGGACTATGGGTCCATAGCAGTAGCTAGATGGTCGTCTTCTCCTAATTGTGCTTCATTGTTGGATCTTGTGAGCTGCCTAACATGATCAAGATCATCTATCTGTAATTCTATATGTTGTGTTTGTCGGGATCCGATGGATAGAGAATACTATGTTATGGTAATTATCAATCTATTACTTATGTGTTGTTTATGATCTTGCATGCTCTCCGTTATTAGTAGAGGCTCTGGCCAAGTTTTTGCTCTTAACTCCAAGAGGGAGTATTTATGCTCGATAGTGGGTTCATGCCTTCATTGACACCTGGGATAGTGACAGAAAGTTCTAAGGTTGTGATGTGATGTTGCCACTAGGGATAAAACATTGATTCTATGTCTAAGGATGTAGTTGTCGATTATATTACGCACCATACTTAATGCAATTGTCTTGCTTTGCAACTTAATGGAAGGGTTCGGATGATAACCTGAAGGTGGACTTTTTAGGCATAGATGCAGTTGGATGGCGGTCTATGTACTTTGTCGTAATGTCCAATTAAATCTCACTATATTTATCATATCATGTATATGCATTGTTATGCCCTTCTCTATTTTGTCAATTGCCCGACTGTAATTTGTTCACCCAACATGCTTTTATCTTATGGGAGAGACACCTCTCTAGTGAACTGTGGACCCCGGTCCTATTCTTTACATCGCATACAATCTACTGCAATACTTGTTTTACTGTTTCTTGCAAACAATCATCTTCCACACAATACGGTTAATCCTTTGTTACAGCAAGCCGGTGAGATTGACAACCTCACCGTTTCGTTGGGGCAAAGTACTTTGGTTGTGTTGTGCAGGTTCCACGTTGGCGCGGAATCCCTGGTGTTGCGCCGCACTACATTTCGCCACCATCAACCTTCAACGTGCTTCTTGGCTCCTCTGGTTCGATAAACCTCATGGGAAACTTGCTTCTATACGCATCATACCTTCCACTTGGGGTTCCCAACGGACGTGTGCATCTACGCGTATCAAGCTAAATTTTGGCGCCGTTGCCGGGGATCAAGCTGCAGGGAGTCTCCACTTCTCAATCTCTTTACTTTGTTTTTGTCTTGCTTTATTTTATTTACTACTTTGTTTGCTGCACCTAAACAAAACACAAAAAAATTAGTTGCTAGTTTTACTTTATTTATTGTCTTGCTCTCTATATCAAAAACACAAAAAAAAATTAGTTACTCGTCTTTACTTTGTTTGCCTAGTTTACTTTTTTGCTTATTGCATCATGTTTCCTTTTAATTTTACCACAAAAGACATACCGGTAGGACGTGGGTCTATAGTTGGGAGAAATAATATAGAAGAATTTTTCAATCATGTTAGTATTACTGAAGATTTTGAAGATAGACACTTGGTAGAACTTGCACCTACCTATGAAATTGCTGCTGCTGCTTTAGTTCGCATGTTGGAAACTAAATTTGTTAATCTCAATCCTATAATCCAACACATGTTTCTTACACTCGGTGATATGGAAGAAGGGGAAAAGAAAGATTTTGTTTTAGAAACTCTTCTTAGAGAATTTGGTGGTCTAGCAAGAGAGGCTAGAAAGGTCTTTGCTAAATTTAATATGCTAGGTTCTCATACTAATTTTGTTGGTCTCCTTGAAAAAATGGACATGGATAGAATAAGGTACACTAATAATATTGATGATGGTGGGGAGATCAAAGCACCAATACCATGTAAACTCCTAGCTATGAATGATGCACTAGAAAATAACTATGTTTGGCTTGTTCCTGAGAATTTGTTCGATGAGAATAGAAAGCCCAAGACTAATGAAAAGGGAGACGCTGAAACTTATGTATCCAATATACTATGCTTGGTTGAGAAAACTCCAAACCCCGCTGAAGATGTTTCATCTCTTGATAATACTTGATTTGCACTTTCTAGCTGAAAGGCGTTAAAGAAAAGCGCTTATGGGAGACAACCCATGTTTTTACTACAGTACTTTGTTTTATATTTGAGTCTTGGAAGTTGTTTACTACTTTAGCAACCTCTCCTTATCATGTTTTTGTGCCAAGTAAAGTTTCTATGTTAAAGTTGATGTTATATTTGGGATCGCTGCGCAGAAACAGCATTGCTGTCTGTCACGAATCTGGGCCTAAGTCTCTGTAGAAAATTAGAAAAAATCTGCCAATTTACGAGCGTGATCCTCAGATATGTACGCAACTTTCATTGGTTTTGAGTTTCTCCATTTGAGCAAGTCTGGTGCCATTTTAAAATTCGTCTTTACGGACTGTTCTGTTTTTGACAGATTCTGCCTTTTATTTCGCATTGCCTCTTTTGCTATGTTGGATGAATTTCTTTGATCCATTAATGTCCAGTAGCTTTGTGCAATGTCCAGAAGTGTTAAGAATGATTGTGTCACCTCTGAATATGTGAATTATTAATTGTGCACTAACCCTCTAATGAGTTTGCTTGAAGTTTGGTGTGAAGGAAGTTTTCAAGGGTCAAGAGAGGAGTATGATATACTATGATCAAGAGGAGTGAAAGCTCTAAGCTTGGGGATGCCCCGTGGTTCACCCCTGCATATTTTAAGAAGACTCAAGCGTCTAAGCTTGGGGATGCCCAAGGCATCCCCTTCTTCATCGACAACATCATCGTTCCTCCCCAAACTATATTTTTATTGGACATCTTGTTTCTTTGCTTGCGTCGGTTTGTTTGTTTTTGTTTAAATAAAATGGATCCTAGCATTCACTTTGTGGGAGAGAGACACGCTCCGCTGTTGCATATGGACAAATATGTCCTTAGGCTTTACTCATAATGTTTATGGCGAAGTTTCTTCTTCGTTAAATTGTTATATGGTTGGAATTGGAAAATGCTACATGTAGTAATTCTAAAATGTCTTGGATAATGTGATACTTGGCAATTGTTGTGCTCATGTTTAAGCTCTTGCATCATATACTTTGCACCCATTAATGAAGAAATACATAGAGCTTGCTAAAATTTGGTTTGCATATTTGGTCTCTCTAAGGTCTAGATAATTCTAGTATTGAGTTTTGAACAACAAGAAAGACGGTGTAGAGTCTTATAATGTTTACAATATGTCTTTTATGTGAGTTTTGCTGCACCGGTTCATCCTTGAGTTTGCTTCAAATAACCTTGCTAGCCTAAACCTTGTATCGAGAGGGAATACTTCTCATGCATCCAAAATCCTTGAGCCAACCACTATGCCATTTGTGTCCACCATACCTACCTACTACATGGTATTTCTCCGCCATTCCAAAGTAAATTGCTTGAGTGCTACCTTTAAAATTCCATCATTTGCCTTTGCAATATATAGCTCATGGGACAAAATAGCCTTAAAAACTATTGTAGTATTGAATATGTACTTATGCACTTTATCTTTTATTAAGTTGCTTGTTGTGCGATAACCATGCTTCGGGGACGCCATCAACTACTCTTTGTTGAATATCATGTGAGTTGCTATGCATGTCCGTCTTGTCTGAAGTAAGAGAGATCTACCACCTTAATGGTTGGAGCATGCATATTGTTAGAGAAGAACATTGGGCCGCTAACTAAAGCCATGAATCATGGTGGAAGTTTCAGTTTTGGACATATATCCTCAATCTCATATGAGAATAATAATTGTTGTCACATGCTTATGCATTAAAGAGGAGTCCATTATCTGTTGTCCATGTTGTCCCGGTATGGATGTCTAAGTTGAGAATAATCAAAAGCAAGAAATCCAAAATGCGAACTTTCTCCTTAGACCTTTGTACAGGCGGCATGGAGGTACCCTTTGTGAAACTTGGTTGAAACATGTGCATTGCGAAGATCCGGTAGTCCAAGCTAAGTAGGAAAAGTTGCGGGCACTATTAGTATACTATGCATGAGGCTTGCAACTTGTAAGATATAATTTGCATAACTCATATACTTTATTACTACCGTTGACAAAATTGTTTCATGTTTTCAAAATAAAAGCTCTAGCACAAATACAGCAATCGATGCTTTCCTCTTTGAAGGACCTTTCTTTTACTTTTATTGTTGAGTCAGTTTACCTATCTCTCCACCTTAAGAAGCAAACACTTGTGTGAACTGTGCATTGATTCCTACATACTTGCATATTGCACTTGTTATATTACTCTATGTTGACAATATCCATGAGATATACATGTTATAAGTTGAAAGCAACCGCTGAAACTTAATCTTCCTTTGTGTTGCTTCAATACCTTTACTTTGATTTATTGCTTTATGAGTTAACTCTTATGCAAGACTTATTGATGCTTGTCTTGAAGTACTATTCATGAAAAGTCTTTGCTTTATGATTCATTGTTTACTCATGTCATTACCATTGTTTTTGATCGCTGCATTCATTACATATGTTTACAAATAGTATGATCCAGATTATGATGGCATGTCACTTAAATATCTTTGTTATCGTTTTACCTGCTCGGGACAGGAACTAAGCTTGGGATGCTGATACGTCTCCAACGTATCGATAATTTCTTATGTTCCATGCTACATTATTGATGATATCTACATGATTTACACACATTATATGTCGTATTTATGCATTTTCGGAACTAACCTATTAACAAGATGCCGAAGAGCCATTCTGTTTCTGCTGTTTTTGGTTTCGAAATCCTAGTAAGGAAATATTCTCGAATTGGACGAAATCAACGCCCGAGTTCCTATTTTGCCGGAAGCATCCAGAACACCAGAGCCGGAGAGGGGCCACGTGGGGCCCACACATGGTGGCGGCGCGGCCATGCCCTGGCCGCGCCGCCTAGTGTCTGGCCCCACCGGCCCCCTCCGAGGCTGCCCTTTCGCCTACTTAAAGCCTCCGTCGCGAAACCCCCGATCAGAGCCACGATACGTAAAACCTTCCCGAGACGCCGCCGCCGCGAATCCCATCTCGGGGATTCGGAGATCGCCTCCGGCCTCTGGGAGGGGATTCATCTCCGGAGGACTCTTCATCGCCATGATCGCCTCCGGAGTGATGAGTGAGTAGTTCCCCTGGACTATGGGTCCATAGCGGTAGCTAGATGGTCGTCTTCTCCTAATTGTGCTTCATTGTTGGATCTTGTGAGCTGCCTAACATGATCAATATCATCTATCTGTAATACTATATGTTGTGTTTGTCGGGATCCGATGGATAGAGAATACTATGTTATGGTGATTATCAATCTATTACTTATGTGTTGTTTATGATCTTGCATGCTCTCCGTTATTAGTAGAGGCTCTGGCCAAGTTTTTGCTCTTAACTCCAAGAGGGAGTATTTATGCTCGATAGTGGGTTCATGCCTTCATTGACACCTGGGACAGTGACAGAAAATTCTAAGGTTGTGATGTGTGTGTTGCCACTAGGGATAAAACATTGATTCTATGTCTAAGGATGTAGTTGTCGATTACATTACGCACCATACTTAATGCAATTGTCTGCTTTGCAACTTAATACTGAAAGGGGTTCGGATGATAACCTGAAGGTGGACTTTTTAGGCATAGATGCAGTTGGATGGCGGTCTATGTACTTTGTCGTAATGCCCAATTAAATCTCACTATATTTATCATATCATGTATATGCATTGTTATGCCCTTCTCTATTTTGTCAATTGCCCGACTGTAATTTGTTCACCCAACATGCTTTTATCTTATGGGAGAGACACCTCTAGTGAACTGTGGACCCCGGTCCTATTCTTTACATCGCATACAATCTACTGCAATACTTGTTTTCTTGCAAACAATCATCTTCCACACAATACGGTTAATCCTTTGTTACAGCAAGCCGGTGAGATTGACAACCTCACCGTTTCGTTGGGGCAAAGTACTTTGGTTGTGTTGTGCAGTTCCACGTTGGCGCCGGAATCCCTGGTGTTGCGCCGCACTACATTTCGCCACCATCAACCTTCAACGTGCTTCTTGGCTCCTCTGGTTCGATAAACCTTGGTTTCATACTGGGGAAACTTCCTTCTATACGCATCATACCTTCCACTTGGGGTTCCCAACGGACGTGTGCATCTACGCGTATCGAGTTACTCACTCGAGAGCCCTCTTGATACTACGGCAACTAAACTATAAACCGGTCTCCAACTACACTATGAGACCGGTGAGAAAGAAACCCTATCAAGAGCAAACCTTAACCTTGCGCGTTCCTCTTGAGCTCGATGATGACGATCTTGATCACAACAAGATGGAGCGCCTTTCTTGATTGTGCTTGCTTGACGAAGTCTTGTGGATTGCTCCCCCATAATCCACCATGGGAGAGCTTCTTCTTCGGCACATCTTCACATATCCATGATCACCATATGGATGGCAAGCTTCAAGCAAATGATCTCTTCGAGATGGCTCATGTTGAACTTGCACTTCATTTCTTCATGGCAAGCTTGGAGCATATGATCTCTTCGAGTTTGGCTCATCTTGAACTTGCACTTCATCATGTTGATGTCTTGAAGTAACTTGAGGGCTCACTTCATCTTCATCTTCAAGACATACTTGACACTTGATATTCTTCATCAATTTCTTCTTATTGCAACCTTGAAGCCAACATATGGTTCAAGCATTGCCTATGGACAACACCTACAAATATAACTCAATGCAAACATTAGTCCATAGGGATTGTCATTAATTACCAAAACCACATGAGGGCTCCATGCACTTTCAACATGGCGCACGGAGAGAGGAAGTAACCCTAGCAAAAGGGATAGAAGCTTCTGTAGAATTTGGTAGGGAAAGATCGCTATCTACCAGGCGATGAAACTATATACTCCCTCCGTCCTTAAATAAGTGGACATCTAGTCTTAAACTTTGTCCATGCAAGAATGTACATCTATCTTTCCAATGCACTTTAAAGTAGCAAAAATTCCTTCTCTCTCATCGCACGGAAATCAAACCCAATGATACTTACCACATATTTTCTTCATTCTCTACATGCACTTAACTCATTGGAGGAGAAACAATTAAAGAGAAAAGAGGTGTTGATTTGCATATTCCCAATGCAACTTTTACTCCACCTGATAATGTGTCTTGGAAAACCCGCGGGTACACTTATTTGTGGACAGATGGAGTACCTCCTTGTACACTAAGTTCATGCACAACACAAACAATGCATACACAAGAAGATAGGTGCACAATGATGTCTACGGGTGCTTCTATTCTTGTAGACAGTGTTGGGCCTCCAAGAGCAGAGGTTTGTAGAACAGCAGCAAGTTTTCCCTTAAGTGGATCACCCAAGGTTTATCGAACTCAGGGAGGAAGAGGTCAAAGATATCCCTCTCAAGCAACCACAACCACAAAGCAAGAAGTCTCTTGTGTCCCCAACACACCAAATACACTTGTCAGATGTATAGGTGCACTAGTTCGGCGAAGAGATTGTAAAACACAGGTGGTATAGATGGTGGTAATATCGCAGAAAGTAAAGATGCAGTAAAACAGTAAACAAGCGGCGCCACAAAATAGCTTGCTGGCGTGGGAAGCAATTCTTTGTGGTGGAAACAAGGCCTAGGGATCATACTTTCACTAGTGGACACTCTCAACATTGATCACATAATAAATAAGTTCTCTTTCCTTTGTGCTACATATACTCGTGTTAGATGATGAACACCACTAATTGTGTAGGATTACACGAACCCTCAATGCCGGAGTTAACAAGCTCTACAACATTCGATATTCATGTTTAAGTAACCTTAGAGTATAATAGATCTTTGCAAAATAGACCAAGTACTAACATAGCATGCACATGTCACCATCACACTATGAAGGAGGCATAAATCACATCAATACTATCATAGCGATAATCAACTCCATAACCTACAAGAGATTATGATCATAATCTACGACAAGAACTACACAATGCACACACTGTCACCATTACATCATGCAGGAGAAATAGACTACTTTAATAACATCACATGAGTAGCACATAGATAAATAGTGATACAAAACACATTGCAATCATAAAGGGATATAAATAAGCACTTCACTACGCCATTCATAACAGTGAATAAGTATTCTGTGAAATATAGCCTAAGAGACCCACACGGTGCACACACTGTCACCTTTACACACGTGGGACAAGGAGTCTCCGGAGATCACATAAGTAAAACCCACTTGACTAGCATAATGACATCTAGATTACAAGCATCATCATATGAATCTCAATCATGTAAGGCAGCTCATGAGATTATTGTATTGAAGTTCATAGAGAGAGATGAACCACATCGCTACCGGTACAGCCCCGAGCCTCGATGGAGAACTACTCCCTCCTCATGGGAGCAGCAGCGGTGATGAAGATGGCAGTGGAGATGGCAGAGGTGTCGATGGAGAAGCCTTCCGGGGGCACTTCCCCGTCCCGGCGGCGTGCCGGAACAGCTCCTGTCCCCCGGATCTTGGCTTCGCGATGGCGGCGGCTCTGGAACTTTTCTCGACCGTGGCTTATTCGTCTTGGGGTTTTAGGTCGGGACCTTATATGGCGAAAGGGCAAGGTCGGAGGGTGGGCCACCGGACACTAGGCGGCGCGCCCCCTCTGGGCCGCGCCGCCACCATGTGGGCCCCCGTGGCCCTCTCTGGCGGCTCTCGGGTGTTTGGAAGCTTCGTGGAAAAATTGGATGCTGGGTATTGATTTCGTCCGATTCCGAGAATATTTCCTTACTAGGATTTCTGGAACCAAAAACAGCAGAAACAGGAACTGGGCTTCGGCATCTCGTCAATAGGTTAGTTCCGAAACGCATAATAATGACATATAATGTGTATAAAACATGTAGGTATCATCAATAAAGTAGCATGGAACATAATAAATTATAGATATGTTTGAGACGTATCACACAACCATGGAGAATTAAGGCATGGGACAACTAACCTTCGATCCTGGGCTGTGTCCAAAAGTCTGTGTAATTAAGACAGTGTAGAATGAGGTAAATATGCTACCATAAAGAGACCTGAGTGATAAGCGATGATTTTCCTTCCTTCTTAGGAGTATTCTTGTATGCTCGATTAATTACTTAAATTTTTAATTAGGTCAGACTTGAGAGCGTTCCTTTCCATGTTCTCAAGAATCGGCAGTATATCTAGCATATTAAATATTAATGCTGGCCGCCGCCATCTTTTCTATGATATGGGACCACAGCCACTTCCAGCCGCGAGGTATGAATACAAAGCAAGACCCAAAGAAGGAAATGACATGGGACCACGGCCATCTCCAGCTGTGAGGTATGAACATAAGACGAAACTCAAAGGAGGAATGAATTAATGAGGCCACCGTATTTGCGATCTTACACCGCATGGAAAAGAGGATAACCGTGAAAATGCCCTCGTAAGACGACACATATTATATTTGGAGCACAATCACGTCCTACATGTCCTACATGTCGATCACTGTATGATAAAATTTGTGAAAGTCTCACCGTCTAATACAACACACATATGGTTATTCACAAGAATTTTATTTACAACCGATTTTCTTGTTGAGTTTCCATACATATGGGGTGTCGACGGCTGATAATACTTACCTTAGAAGGTACCGTTGTACATAAATCTCTATCCCCCGCTCCTATTTAAACACCACCAACCACCCCGAGACTCATTCTCACACAACAGGCACAACTCCCCAAGCCCTAGAGTTAGCTGACAAATCCTCCCCCTCTCTAACCTCCCATGGCCGCTCCTAGAAAGTTCCCCTCGCCGACACGCGAAGAGCTGGAGATACCATGCTCTCCTCGCCCACTATATGCACCCCAAGGCTCCAAGTGGTATGTGTGTCAGGTATGCGGCAATACGTTTGATAGCAGGTACACGCTCATGGGGCACATGAATGCTCACCGTAAGACACAACCAGTTGTCCGCTGCATCCGCCTCTTCGGCGTCGACATCGTCGTTGTTGAAGCCGGCCCCGAGGGAGTAGCCGAGTAGGTCATATTTGTGCAAGAGTTCCCAAATAGTGTTATGGTGGTCATCAATCAGCTAGTATCTTTGCTTAGATTGTTTACCTTTTTTAATCAAAGAGATCATTTACTTTCGACCGAGAACACTTGGGTTAAGACAAAGAGTGTAGCCTTGCAGGCTTAATTTCAAGATGAATCCATCAGTTGTATGAATCAATCCGGTTTGCACTGCAGTACTATTGAGCATGACGTATCTGATAATGAAACGAGATTGTTGGAATTACTCTGTTCATACTGTAGCTGATCGAATTCAGGATTTGGAAAGAGCACAATGCTTGGCCATTCTTTGTTTCTATCTGGCCATGAAAAAAATAACTAATAAATAACACAGCATTCACGTCTAAAATAAATGCCCCCGTTTTTCACAAAAATAAAAATTATATTATATCTACATGTTCCTTCGAAAAGAAAGAGACTTGTAGAGACATTTCGAGTTGTTTATATCTTGAAAATGCACGCCGCGAGCGTGATAAACATGGCACGGATAGTCTGCAGTTTGATGCTCCTGTACCGGCACTACTAAAAAAACAGGCTTCCGGTGAGCCCCATAAGTCGCGAAGGTAAAGGAACCGCGACTAATGGTACCTTTAGTCGCGGTTCGGGAGGAACCGCGACCAAAGGCCTGGGCCCCGGGCGCTCGGTGGCCAGCCGTTGCACGTGGGGGCTTTAGCCGCGGTTGGCCAGGCCAACGCGACTAAAGTGCCTTTAGTCGCGGTTGGTCCCAACCGCGCTATATATACCCATCCAGCAGCCAACACTTAGCCATTTGGTGCCATTTTCTTCACAAGCTTCACAAGTGGGTGTTAGGTTTGCTTTTGGTTCCTCTTATGCACATAAGGTGTTTGATGAAATGCCCCAAGAGCATGAAACAAACATGATATGAAGTGTTGGAGCCACACTTGAGCTTTCTCATTTATTTTTTCCTCCTCGATCGCGGTTAGCAACTTGAACCTTTGATGTGTCGTTGATAAAATGTGCATGTGTGTGTAGTTCATTGTTTAATTTATATTGTTTGTAGCTAGTTAGTTTAACAAATGCATGATGGTTAATTATATATTTTATATTATAATAATGCAGATGAATCGACAATGGATGTACGGTAACCGACTCTCCGGCGAGTTCAGTACGGGTTTGAATGATTTCCTCGTAGTGGCTAATGCGAACAAGCGGGGGTTTTGTTATCTGTCCATGTGTTAAATGTAAGAATCAGAAGGGTTACTCTTCCTCAAGAGATGTTCACCTGCACTTCGGCACGGTTTCATGCCAAGCTATAATTGTTGGACCAAGCATGGAGAAAGAGGGGTTATAATGAAGATGAAGAAGGGGATGATTTCATCGATGAAAGCTATCTTGCTCATTTCGGTGATACTTTCATGGAGGATGCTGAAGGTGAAGGGGAAGGTGAAGGGGAAGGTGAAGAAGAGGCACGTGATGATCCCGTTGATGATCTTGGTCGGACCATTGCTGATGCACGGAGACGGCGAAACTGAAAAGAGAGGGAGAATTTGGATCGCATGTTAGAGGATCACAGAAAGGCGCTGTACCCCGGATGCGATGATGGTCTGAAAAAGCTGGGCTGCACACTGGATTTGCTGAAATGGAAGGCACACGCAGGTGTAGCTGACTCGGCATTTGAAGACTTGCTGAAAATGTTGAAGAATATGTTTCAAAAGAATAACGAGTTGCCCGCCAGTACGTACGAAGCAAAGAAGGTTGTCTGCCCTCTAGGTTTAGAGGTTCTGAAGATACATGCATGCATCAACTGCATCCTCTACCGCGTGAATACGAGAATTTGAATGAATGCCCGGTATGCAGCATTGCGTTATAAGATCGAGGCGATGACCATGGTGACGATGTTGAGGGCCAGAAACCCCGGAAGAAGGTTCCCGCCAAGGTGATGTGGTATGCTCCTATAATACCACGGTTGAAACGTGTTCAGAACAAAGAGCATGCCAAGTTGTTGCGATGGCACAAAGAGGACCGTAAGTCGGACGGGGAGTTGAGACACCCGCAGATGGAACGCAATGGAGAAAGATCGACAGAGAGTTCAAAGATTTTGCAGCTGACGCAAGGAACATAAGATTTGGTCTAAGTACGGATGGCATGAATCCTTTTGGCGAGCAGAGCTCCAGCCATAGCACCTGGCCGTGACTCTATGCATCTACAACCTTCCTCCTTGGTTGTGCATGAAGCGGAAGTTCATTATGATGCCAGTGCTCATCCAAGGTCCGAAGCAACCCGGCAACGACATCGATGTGTACCTAAGGCCATTAGTTGATGAGCTTTTACAGCTGTGGGGCAGACCTGGTGTCCGTGTGTGGGATGAGCACAAAGAAGAGGAATTTGACCTACGAGCGTTGCTTTTCGTAACCATCAACGATTGCCTGCTCTTAGTAACCTTTCGGGACAGTCAAATAAGGGATACAATGCATGCACGCACTGCTTACATGAGACTGAAAGTGTTTGCCAAATTGTAAGAAGAACGTGTACCTTGGGCATCGTCGATTTCTTCCGAAAGGTCATCCAGAAGAAAGAAAGGCAAGCATTACAACGGCAAGGCAGATCACCGGCCGAAGCCTGCGGAACACACTGGTGCTGAGGTATTTGATATGGTCAAGGATTTGAAAGTCATCTTTGGAAAGGGTCCTGGCGGACAATCAGTTCCGAAGGGAGCTGACGGGCACGTAGCCATGTGGAAGAAGAAATCTATATTTGGGAGCTAGAATATTGGAAAGTCCTAGAATGGCTCTGCAATCGACGTGATGCACGTTACGAAGAATATTTGCGTGAACATCCTAAGCTTCTTGGGCATGTATGGGAAGTCAAATGATACAAAGGAAGCACGGCGGGACCAGCAAAGTTTGAAAGACACGATGACCGGCATCCGGAATGGTTTCAAGGTCGTGCCAGCTACGCTCGACCAAAGAAGAGAAGGTCATCTTTTTTGAATGCCTGAGCAGTATGAAGGTCCCGTCGATTCTCGTCCAATATAAAGGGAATAATAAACATGGCGGAGAAAAGTTCCAAAACCTGAAGTCTCACGACCGCCACGTGATTATGACGCAATTGCTTCCGATTGCTTTGAGGGGGCTCCTGCCGGAAAATGTTCGAGTAGCCATTGTGAAGCTATGTGCATTCCTCAATGCAATCTCTCAGAAGGTAATCAATCCAGAAGTTCTACCACGGTTACAGAACGATGTGGTCCAATGTCTTGTCGTTTCGAGTTGGTGTTCCCGCCATCCTTCTTCAATATTATGACGCACCTCCTGGTTCACCTAGTCGATGAGATTTCCATTCTCGGTCCTGTATTTCTACACAATATGTTCCCCTTCGAGAGGTTCATGGGAGTATTAAAGAAATATGTTCGTAACCGTGCTAGGCCAGAAGGAAGCATCGCCAAGGGCTATGGAAATGAGGAGGTAATTGAGTTTGTGTTGACTTTGTTCCTGACCTTAAGCCGATTGGTCTTCCTCAATCGCGGCACGAGGGGAGACTAAGTGGAAAAGGCACGATCGGAAGGAAATCAACGATATGTATGGACGGCCATTCTCTGACTGAAGCACACCACACAGTTCCGACCAATTCCAGCTTGGTGGCTCCGTACTTTGAGAAACACAAGAATATTTTACGCTCGGACAACCCTGGGAAGCCTGAATCCTGGATTAGGAAGGCCCACATGGAGACTTTCGGCAGTTGGTTGAGAAAACATTTAATGAGTGACAATAAGGTTGTAGATCAGCTGTACATGTTGGCCAAGACACCATCTTCGACTATAACGACTTTCCAAGGGTACGAGATAAATGGGAATACATTTTACACGATCGCCCAAGATAAAAAGAGCACCAACCAAAACAGTGGTGTCCGCTTTGATGCAGCAACCGAGAATGGGCAAAAGGTCACATATTATGGTTACATAGAGGAGATATGGGAACTTGACTATGGACCCTCCTTTAGGGTCCCTTTGTTCCGGTGCAAATGGTTCAAGCTAACAGGAGGTGGGGTAAAGGTGGACCAGCAATACGGAATGACAATGGTGGATTTCAACAATCTTGGTTACCTTGACGAACCATTCGTCCTAGCGAAAGATGTCGCTCAGGTTTTCTATGTGAAGGACATGAGTAGCAAACCGAGGAAACGGAAAGATAAGAAAACGATCAGTACATCATGCGATGATCCAAAGCGCCACATTGTTCTTTCAGGGAAAAGAAACATCGTGGGAGTGGAGGACAAGACAGACATGTCAGAAGATTATAATATGTTTGCTGAAATTCCGCCCTTCAAAGTGAACACCGACCCAAGCATTAAGTTAAATGATGAGGATGCTCCATGGATACGGCACAATCGTAAGCAAGCGGGGACACAAGGGAAGAAATGATGTGTAATAATTTATTATTGTACCAAACTTTGTTGAATGAATCATGTGAATTATATTACCGTGATGTGTTTGGTGTCCATTTTCGAATGATTCAATTGACTCGAGATAGCACGATGATACATGAAATTTGGAGTGACTAAGTCATACTCCACATGAAATTTGGAGTGACTAAGTCATACTCACGCATACATGAAATTTGGAGTGATTTAGTCATACTCTGCCTAGGCGTATAATATGCATACTCGTAGTCTTCATAGCCGCCGTTGTACTGGTAGTCGTCGCCTTCTAAGTTGCCGCGTCGTCGTCGCTTGCTGTCGTCGCTGTCGTCGGGTGGCGCTCGTGGCTCGAACTGAGGGTAGCGCGCGGGGGATATCGCCGGCCGTGATGTAGTCCATGACGCTCTGCGAGTCCGGCCGTACCACCATAGCCGACGGCCGGCCTCGTGGAAGTTTCCGGGAGGCAGACCGTCCACCTCATACCTGGCGAGCGCCCTCTCACGCCGATTGATGAAGAAGGCGTCCCAAGTATGCTGGTTATCGGGATGCCGGCGGGGATTCATCCTCTGCTCCGGCGTGAGGTCGAGGTAGTAGTGGTTCGTGATGGCCGCCCGCGCGGTACCGAGGGACGGAGGGACCGCACGCCGCCGCGCTTAGGCTCCGGCCGGCGGGGACGCGGTAGCCGGAGGGCAAGGGTAGTTCGAGCGCAAAGCTCCTCCACTGTGGTAGGTTAGAGTGGGTGCGGTGGAAGCCATGAGAGAGTGATGAGAGATTGTAGAGATGTGATAATGCTGGCCAAGCCGGGCTACCTATATGTAGTGACAAATGGCGGGAAAAATGGGAGCGGGAAGACACGAGGCGGGAAGAAAGAGGCGGGAAGAAAGTGGCGGCGGGAGAAGAGGCGGGAAGAAAGTGGCGGGAAGAAAGTGGCGGGAAGAAAGGCGGGAAGAAAGTGGCGGGAAGAAAGTGGCGGGAAGAAAGGCGGGAAGACAAGGAAGAAATGGGAAGACGAGGCGGGAAGGGGGTCGGCGGAAAGACAGAGGCGGGAAGAGGGATTTTTAAATGAATTAGTTTTATTTTTCTGAATTTTTTGATATATTACTTGTATTTTTAAGATTTTTAAATGAATTAGTTTTTTTTTCTGAATTTATTGATATATTACTTGTATTTTTAAGATTTTTAAATGAATTAGTTATATTTTACTGAATTTTTTAATATATTATTTGTATTTTTAAGATTTTTAAATGAATTAGTTTTATTTTTCTGAATTTTTTGATATATTATTTGTATTTTTAACATTTTTAAATGAATTAGTTTTATTTTCTGTATTTATTGATATATTATATGTATTATATGATTTTCAAAAAAGAAAAGTATTCTCAAAAATTACCTTTAGTCGCGGTTGGCCTGGCCAACCGCGACTAAAGGTCCTTATGGGAAATTAAAAACCCGGCGAAAAACCCTTTGGTCGCGGTTGGGGTCACCAACCGCGACTAAAGGTACTTTAGTCGCGGTTGGTGACCCCAACCGCGACCAAAGGTGATTTCTATAAATACCTGCGCGCCCGCGCAGGGGCGGTTCACTCTTCTTCCTCCCGAACTCTGCCGCCGCGCGCGCTCCTAGACGCCGCCGTGCCGCGTGCCGCGCCTCGTCGCGCCGCCGTGACCGTCGCCGCCGCGCGCCGCCTCCATCCGTACGTGTGACCGGCCGCCGCGCCCGTGACCGCCGCCGCGCCCGTGACCGCCGCCGCGCCCGTGACCGCCGCCGCGCCCGCACCGCCCGTGACCGCCGCCGCGTCTGCACCGCCCGCACACCGCCGCCGCCCGTACCGCCGCGCGCCTGCCCGTGCATGAGACAGAGAAGAAAGAGAGGAGGGAGAGAGCTAGGAGACCGGCCGGCCGGGGGCTGTCCCAAACTTTTTTTTCTTGCTATTTTTGACAAACAAAAAAAAGTACAAACAAAAATAAAATTAACAAAAAAAAACAATGTTACATGCTTATAATTAAAGGGCTGTCCCAAACTTTTTTTTTCTTTTTTAGTTTTTTTTCTTGTAAATATGTGTGTACTAAAATTTCACTTAAAAAGGAACTAATTAAAATTTGACTTAAAAAACTAAATAATTGATACTTAAAATTTACTAAATAATTGTGAGACTTAAAATTTTGAGACTTAAAAAACTAAAAAAAGACTTAAAATTTGAGACTTAAAATTTGTGACTTTTAATTTGTAACTTTTGTGTTTTTTTAACTAACTACTTAACCAAAATTAACATAATAAGAAAAAAATAACTTAAGAAAAAAATAACTTAGCCAAAATAACTTAAGAAAAAAATAACTTAACCAAAATAACTTAAGAAAAAAATAACTCAAAAAATAACTTAAGAAAAAAATAACTTAACCAAAATAACTTAAGAAAAAAATAACTTAACCAAAATAACTTAAGGAAAAAATAACTTAAAAAATAACTTAAGAAAAAAATAACTTAACCAAAATAACTTAAGAAAAAAATAACTTAACCAAAATAACTTAAGAAAAAAATAACTTAACCAAAATAACTTAAGAACAAAATAACTTAACCAAAATAACTTAAGAACAAAATAACTTAACCAAAATAACTTAACCAAAATAACTTATGCTCTCTCGGCACCGCCACCGCTCTCTCGGTCACCGCCACACCGGTCTCTCGGTCACGCGGTTGCATATACACAATTAATTTGTTTTGACTACATGTTTTCAGGACTGACATATGGCGGACGATAGAGCTGACCCGATTCTGGACAACTATGATCCGGACGTTGAAGACCATATGTTCGGCATCATAAAAGGCGATATTCCATATGTGCCGACCGGAGAAGAAGAAGATGATATCTTCTTATCCGAACCTTACGGTGAAGATGAAGAGGCGCCGTCGACAAGATGATGAAGAAACGTCGGTAAACGACGATCTTGAATTGGAAGTAGCAACCACCTCCGCGCCGAGGTATATATATACATTGAGCCTCTGGTGATACAAACTAACTGATTTGAATAAATATGTGTGTACTAACGCGCGCGACTCTCTTTCTTATTTTAGCCCTCGGCCGGATCGTCGAAAAATCGAGTACGTCGTCGTCAAAGCGTGGCGCAACCAAGACGATGAAACCAAACGAAACATGCACCATCGAGGTTGTCGACGAAGCAAGCAGGCCGCTGGAGCCCAGCAAGAACGCCACCAAGTTTATCAGCCAATGCGGAGCCGTTGTTAGAGACAACGTCTCGATCACCGTCAGGAGTGGAATGAGCCAAAGAAGGCACGTCTTGGTTTCACTTTTGTCGATAAGAGAACAAAAAAAGCTTCAAGAAGCTTATAGAACATTTCGTTCTACCTCCGGAATACCGCAGATACGATGAGGCGGGTAACAAGATTCAGGAAAACAAGGAGAGGTGCAAGCTAGTCAAACAGTTCGCTCTTTCTAAGATGGCCGACGCATTCCGGAAATACAAGCAAAATCTAGCCCATAACTTTGTCAAGCAGGGCAAGACTCCGGTTTTCGAAGGACAATATGAGAAACTGCAACATGATTGGCCAGAATTTGTGAAGCAAAAGAAATCGGAGCAGTTCCTTGAAATGTCGAAAAAAAATAAGAAGAATGCGGCCAAGAAGGAGTACAATCATATTAGGGATTTCTATTTTCGTGCCCTCGGTTCCTTAGTTGTACTCAGTTTTCCCCAGCTCCTTAGTTTTCCTCGTTTTACCCCAAACGTTTGTGAAACCCGCAGAAGCAACTCAGACGGCAGGATTCCGTTTAGTTGACCGTTCGTCACGTGTGGGACGCGTCGTGTGGGGCCGCGTCGTGTGGGCCGCGTCGCGTGGGGGCTGGTAAAGGGACCGCGTGGGACGGGACGAGAAGCGTTTGGTTGCACGTGAGCAGGAGCTGGGTTCTGTCTCTCTCGGCCCCAAATTGGCATTATTTAGTGCACCTTTTTCCCCTCTTTCTCTCTGTCCTTTTCACCAAATTAGTATAAAATCTAGAGAAGCTTGCATTTCTGACTTTCTTCAATTATTTGTGCCTTTTGGCCCTCGTTGTTTGCCCAATATGGCAGCAAATCTAGTACTCCCTCTGGTCCATATGTATGTAGTTAAATCTAGAAGCAAATCTCCAGGATAATGTACGATAAATTCACAGTCATAGTAAATCAAGAAAACTAAGTACGGCCAACAAAATATAGTAGACTAGGGATAGATAATCCCTAGATAATATGGATAGATAATAGGCTGCATACACAGCAACATAGTAACGAGGTTCTTCACAGCACCATCATATTAACATAACAACAAGGGATCCCTAGCTAACAACAAGGGATCCCAACAACAAGCTAGGAGGCGGCGGCGCGGCACGTCCGGGGACTCCGCCTACCCCATCTGGCTCGCCTCCACTTGTTGCTCTTGCTCCCCTTGGGAGCCTTGGGCTTGAGCGGAGGCATGCGGCGGAGATCTCCACCGTGCAAGCTGGAGGTGCATGCCGAGCGCCCTGTGCTTGGCGCGGAAGAGTGGACGTTCACCGTCGTGCCGACGGTGGGGAAGGTGTTGCGATGTTCTCAGCATGCGTGACGAGGCGTTGAAGTCCGTGGCCCGAGTCTCTAGTCCGAAGGGCACACACCTCCTTGGCGAAGTAGGAGATGTCGGCCGACCTGCAGCCTCCGCGGGCAGATCTTGTCTCCTCCTCTTCGTCGCTGCCGACGTCGCTGCCAGACATCTGATCCATATCAAACGAAACTAGTGAATGAGTTGCAACGATGACTAACGTACATGATAACAAAGTTAAGAAAAACAGAGTCAGCCTCAGTTAGAGTGGACATGATTATATATCTGGAAGTGTTAGCGAACTAAAGCTCATGCACAACAGATTTGTACACAGCAATGGTTCGCTGAACCCTCCCTGTAAAAATTTGTGCCCAACCATTCATCATAGGCAAAGAAACAGATTCTAGATCTGAACTAGATCTAAACTTGAACACATTCGAGATTATTTGCAAAATTAAACGGTTGATATCTTTTGATTAGTGCATAAAATAACTGATTGAGATCCCATGATTACTTGCATAAATTAGCTGATTGAGATCCAATATTACTTGCATAAATTAACCGAACAGCCGAACCCCAAATCTTAAACGAAATCAAGAAGTGATCAAAACAAAATGGAATAAAATCGGCGCAAATATTAGCCCAATACTCATCCATCTACGGATCCATCTACACCAGCAAAAATAGGGTTCAAAAAGGAATGGGGAACAAAAAAGGAAGCAAACCGTAGTTACCTCGTTCCATGGGTCCTCGGAGGTGTCGTAGGGGTTCGGGGGCGGGACGTACGGCACGGGGTCGTAGGGGTCGACCCATCCCGCCGGGATCTGACGGCAGCAGCGTCCGATGCACCGGCGGCGGCAGCGGCGGAGGTCTGTCCGTAGGGGACGGCGCCGAAGATGGAGGCGTCGCGCTTTGCGCCCACCTCGACGATGGGATTGGCATTCTCCTTGTCCATCTCGGCGGAGGAAGAGGAAGAGGGAGGGAGAGGGTTTTTGCTTTGGAGAAGATGATGGGACGTGAGAGAGTTGGCGATGCGTGAAGTGAGAGTGACAGAGAGAGTGCGAGAGGCGTCTATAAAGGCGGGGGTGGTTAATGCGACCCGCGTCCTACGCGTGCACCGGTGCACTGCACGTCTTGGACTTCGCAGCGCGACACGCGTCCACGATTGCACGTCTCGACTTCTCCACCGCGACCCGCGTCTCGCGTCAATTGCACGTGTCCTCGAGTCTAACTGGAAATTTAGATATACTCGGGTATACCCTCGAGTCTTATACTAGCATTTTTGTGTGCTCAATTTTCCCCTCGAGTGCTAATACTTGTGTCAATATACTCAGTTTTACCCTCAAGAGAGAGTCAACAAATGGGATTAACTAGTTAAATGAGTCATTTAATGTGCAAAAAATCCTAAAAAGAGTGGCACTTACTCATGGAGTCTTTACCACAAATTGCCACTTCTCAAATCATAGATAAATCATAGATAAATCAAGTTTTACCACAAATTGCCACTTCTCAAATCACCTAGTAGCTATGAAGGTGCATGGTTTTCCACAACAAGCCCTTCCCAAAACAGCTTCCCCCAAATCATACTTTGTCTAAATGAGGCCACAATTCTCACACTGATGTATATTGGTATTGCAAATAGTTTGAGGTAGGCCAAGATGGGTTTCATTGTACAAAACACACATTTTCCATTTTTCAAATCTCAAATTTGAATCCCTTAGTCTGTTTACTACTCAGGTGCCCTTGGTTTCTTGATAGTACTCGGTTTTGCCCTCTCTCTTCACAAATTCTCGCAGACGTGCATCATCGCCCTGATTGGTCTAGCCCATGTCACGCGGATCGTGCCACCCGACCGTTGATCGTATGATATAGAGGCGGGCAGGATAACCCTCTCTCTCTGTTGCGGTTAATTAGCTTCCACCTCTAAGTATCTGAAGGGCGGTTTTCGTATTATTTTTCACGCTCAAAATTATAAACTATTTTAGGTTACTTTTCACAAAAAAATGATAAACCATCAACAATTTGTTGTAGCCATTACTTTTCACGCAAAAAAATGATAAACCATCACCGATTTGTTGTTGCCATTACTTTTCACGCAAAAAATGATAAACCATCAACAATTTGTTGTAGCCATTACTTTTCACGCAAAAAAATGATAAACCATCAGATTTGTTGTTGCCATTACTTTTCACGCAAAAAAAAATGATAAACCATCACGATTTGTTGTTGCCATTACTTTTCACGCAAAAAATGATAAACCATCAACAATTTGTTGTAGCCATTACTTTTCACGCAAAAAAAATGATAAACCATCACCGATTTGTTGTTGCCATTACTTTTCACGCAAAAAAATGATAAACCATCAACAATTTGTTGTAGCCATTACTTTTCACGCAAAAAAATGATAAACCATCACCGATTTGTTGTTGCCATTACTTTTCACCAAAAAAATGATAAACCATCACCTAATTTGTTACAAAAGCTGGTTTCAGTGAGACCTAACCAAGTTTGGCATACATGATGGCATACCTATAACAACAAGGAATATCTAAAAGGGAAAGTTTCGAGAAAATTTGAAATTTAGGGTGAAATGATGCCATACATGATCTTTTTCGAGGTTTTGACCCGAAAATCAATTGGGTATTATAAAGGGAAATAAAAAGTTCGAAAAATGTAAAAACGAAACAATCTATCTATCTATGTATAGAAGATCAGCTGTATGAAATTTGAGGTTATTTAGAAGGTAGAAAAAATCACCTTGTTAGAAAAGCTGGTTTCAGCGAGACGAAACATGCGCTTAAGCAAAGTGATTTTTGAACATCTCCAAATGACCACAAATTTTCCATACATGATGCCATACGTGTAACAACAAGGAACCCTATCTAAAAAGTGTCAAAAAAGTTTGCCCAACCGTATAGCTCTATCAAAAAGAACCTCACCATGGCGCTAGTATAATTTTGGGATAGTTACAAACTTTCGTTACCTAACCTTCAACATGAAACTTGTTTCAAATTCATTTTGGCCTACGAGAAACAAATCCCAACTTGAGCACCACAGACTCCAAACGATGCCGATGCCGATATCGGCATGGTGAAACGGCTATGCTCGCCGCCACGCTGAGTCAACGTCGGGATGCACCCTCAATCCCGTCCCCTCATTCGATCAACGACACACCGGAGATACCGCCGAGGCCAATGCGAACGTACATCGATGCCAATGCCGAACATGCATGCACGCAGCTGTGGGCACGGCCACGCGACCCGCTATGCGGACGCCACAGACCGCCGCGAGGTCTTTCCCTTCGCCCCACACTCTCCTAGCACCCACTATACACGCCAGAAAGGAGAGACACTAGTTTTCTCTACATTGCTCGTGTTCGTGTCCGACACGGTCGGTCAAAGTTTTGACGTAGTCTTCGATGTCGTCGACCATTTCTTCTCTTCTTTGCATGGTTAAACGCGTCTAGTTCATATCTATCTAATGCGTCTGGTCTCGCCTCATGCAGTTCATTGTGGACGTCGATCTCATCTCGGCACCCCGCATGCCACCTCCCTCCGTGCCATCGCTGTAGAGCTCCATTTAAAAATCTAATCCTACCCGTGTATTGCCCCTTGTATCGGCGTCATGGCCCCACTTGTCATTCGATATACCGAAGCCCCGCTCGTTCGCGTTTTGGTCAGGGATACAGCGATGCTTACGATCAAACAAAGATGTATGGTCCGACGTGTCTTTGCGGGCTCTACATGGCCCCACTAGTCAGAAGATAACAGTCAACCGTCGGGCAACCGGCCGTTACATCACGTGTGATGGTTTCAGACAAAAGTTTGGGTAAAACTGAGGAAAAACTAAGGAGGAGGAAAACTGAGTACAACTAAGGAACAGGGGCACGAAAATAGAAATCCCATCATATTATGGGGCAGGAGGGTATCGCTTTTGGCAGCCTAGGTGGGAGAAGATGGAGAACGAGCTGAGGGCGCGAGGAATCCGTCCAGGTGCGGAGGGATGGGACCCAAGGGCCAAAAGCTGGTGGTACGGGCATGGGGGATCGCTGAACCCGGAGACAGGGGAGTGTGTTTATCGGGGCAAAATAATTAAACCCACCCAAAAGCTTATTGAGGCAATGAGGGATGCTCAAGAGGGAGGATCAAGTTCAACAGAGAGAACGACGCGCGACAAAAGCCCTCGGGAATCCGAACACGGAGGACGTGTACGAGGCATGCCCGGGGACATTCCGTGGAAAGTAGGGTTCCCCAGAACGATGACCCGTACGGTTACGAAGCCGTAAAAGAAGGATGGATTGGGCGCATGGTAATGTGGCTGTGATGGAGGAATGGAAGTAAAGTAGCTAGAAAGAGATAGCTCGGCGCAGCATGAAGATCATCATTCGATCTCGGAGCAAGAGAAGAAGCAGCGTGGCTTCCACGGAGGCCTCCAGGCTGATGATGAACTCAGGAGCATGGTGCGAAACCGAGCCTCGCTACCCCGTGGACGATATCAAGGAGATGAAAGCATGTCATCTATTATCTATGAGAACATGTCCATGAAGGTAGCCACCGGCAGTGCTTTACCACCTGGAGCACTCCCACCACAACCCCATTCCGAGATGGCTATGCTCGTGTCACGGTGGAGGAGATAGTCCAAGGGTTTGAGGACCTGGACATTGACATTGCTACACCTGAAGGGGCGACAAGACTTGGAGATGTCAAGCGCCAGTTCATTCTGTGGCGAAGAAGTTTATCAAGTTTCCGGGCGAGGCGCCAAGGCAAACAAGTCCACCCCTCCGGTGGTGGTGGCGGCGGCGGTGGTGGTGGTGGTGGCTCACCTACACCTCCGGCGGGTAAGCCGACGCCGCCCCCCAATTCACCTCGTAAGCAGACGCCGCGCCCCAGTCCTCGTCCGGCGGGTGATCGAGCGCCGCCCCCCAATCCACCTCCGGCGAAGAAGCAGAAGCAGTCTTGGGTTATTTGTTGGAGATATGCCCAAGAGGCAATAATAAATTAGTTATTGTTATATCTTAGTGTTCATGATAAATGTTTACATCTCATGCTATAATTGTATTAACAGAAACATTGATACATGTGTGTTATGTAAACAACAAGAGTCCCTAGTAAGCCTCTTGTATAACTAGCTTGTTGATTAATGGATGATCATGGTTTCGTGATCATGAACATTGGATGTTATTAATAACAAGGTTATGTCATTAGGTGAATGATATAATGGACACACACCCAAATGAGCGTAGCATAAGATCAAGTCATTAAGTTCAATTTGCTATAAGCTTTCGATACATAGTTGCCTAAGTCCTTCGACCATGAGATCATGTAAATCACTTACAGGAAGGGTACTTTGATTACATCAAACGCCATTGCGTAAATGGGTGGTTATAAAGATGGGATTAAGTATTCGGAAAGTGTGAGTTGAGGCATATGGATCAATAGTGGGATTTGTCCATCCCGATGACGGATAGATATACTCTGGGCCCTCTCGGTGGAATATCATCGATTAGCTTGCAAGCATATGAATGGTTCATAAGAGATCACATTCCACGGTACGAGTAAAGAGTACTTGTCGGTAACGAGGTTGAACAAGGTATGGAGATACGATGATCGAACCTCGGACAAGTAAAATATCGCGTGACAAAGGGAATCGGCATCGTATGTAAATGGTTCAATCGATCACTAAGTCATCGTTGAATATGTGGGAGCCATTATGGATCTCCAGATCCCGCTATTGGTTATTGATCGGAGAGAGTCTCGACCATGTCTGCATAGTTCGCGAACCGTAGGGTGACGCGCTTAAGGTTCGATGTCGCATAAGTAGATTCGGAATATGAGATGGAGACCGAAGTTTGTTCGGAGTCTCGGATGGGATCCAGGACATCACGAGGAGGTCCGGAATGGTCCGGAGAATAAGATTCATATAAGGAAGTTATTTTCCGGGGTTCGGGAAAAAGTTTCGGTGTTTGACCGGAGCTTCTAGAAGGTTCTAGAGGGCCACCGGTGGGCCCACCACCCCGGGAGGGACCACATGGGCCAAGGGAGTGCAGCCTAGCCTAATGGGCCAGGGGCACCAAGCCCTCAAGGCCCAGCCGGCCAGCCCCCTAGGGATAAGATCAAATCCCGGAGGATAAGATCAAATCCCTAAAATCGAGGGAGCAACTTTGGAAGGGGAAGCAAACTTGGAAGGGGATGATTCAGGATCCCCCTTTCCTTGCCCAAGGGGCTGCCTTGGCCGCCCCTCCCTCTATAAATAGAGGAGAGGGACAGCCGACCATTGCCCCCGCGACACACCAAAGTCTGCCGCCCCCTCTCTCCTCCGCAGAGTGCACTTTCCGCGAAGCCCTGCAGCTTTCTCCTCCACCACCACCACCACGCCCCGTCGTGCCTGGGATTCGGGGATCTACCACACCTCCGCTGCCCGCTGGAACGGGAGAGGAAGGGCTTCATCGACACCGCACGCGCGGCCGAGTACGGAAGTGCAGATTGCAACAGGACGATCGTCTACATCAACAACGAGATCTGATCTCGTAGGCTTTGGAAATCTTCAAGGGTTAGTCTCATCTCCACCTCGTTGCTTCGATCTTGTAGATTAGATCTTGGGTGTTCCATAGATTAGATCTTGGTTTTATTCGTCTTGCGATAGGAAAATTTTTGTTTTCTATGCTACGAACCCCATCAGTGGTATCAGAGCCATGTCTATGCATAGATCTGTTGCACGAGTAGAACACAATGGTTTTGTGGGCGTTGATGCTTTTGTTGCTTTAGTTTGTGTACTTTGCATCTTGCGGGATGGTGGGATGAGCGGCCCGGGCTAACTTTACATGACCGCGTCTCATGAGACTTGCTCCATGCTTGACATGCAACTTGTATTGCATAAGTGGCTTTGCGGGTGTCTGTCTCTCCCACCATAGTGAAGATTCAATTTGCACTTTCTATTGTCAACACTAGTATCACCGTTGTGGTTCATGTTCGTAGGTAGATTGGATCTTACTCGAAAACCCTAAACCACGTAAAATATGCAAACCAAATTAGAGGCGTCTAACTTGTTTTTGCAGGGTTTGGTGATGTGATATGGTCATGATGTGATGATGATTATATTTGATGTATGAGATGTTCATTGTTGTATTATGGCAACCGGCAGGAGCCTAATGGTTGTCTTTAATTTTGTTAAAGACATGCGTGTCTATTCATCATGTAATAGCTTTATTTCAAGTAGTTGTCATAGTAGCTATAAGTGATGGACAACCATGAAGCGGCGCCACGGACCTTGGTGCAATGCTGGTGATGATGGAGATCATGATCATGTGCTTTGGAGATGGAGATCAAAAGCACAAGAAGAAAGGCCATATCATATCACATATTATGAATTGCATGTGATGTTAATCCTTTATGCATCTTATCTTGCTTAGATCGCGACGGTAGCATTATAAGATGATTCCTCACATTAATATCAAGATAATAAAGTGTTCTCCCCTCGTATGCACCGTTGCTACAGTTCGTCGTTTGAAGCATCTCGTGATGATCGGATGTGATAGATTCTACGTTCACATACAACGGGTGTAAGCCATGTTTGCACACGCGGAATACTTGGGTTTGCTTATCGAGCCTAGCATGTACAGACATGGCCTCGGGACAACGGAAACCGAAAGGTTGAACACGAGTCATATGGATGATATGATCAACATGTTGATGTTCACCATTGAAGCTACATCATCTCACGTGATGATCGGTTTTGGTGTAGTGGATGTGGATCGTGTGCCACTTAACAACTATGAGGGATGTTGTATTAAGTGGGAGTTCATTAGTAATTAGATTAAAACATGAACTAATTATCATGAACATAGTCTGAATAGTATTTTGAATTAAAGTTGTAGAATTGGCATCCGTTATCTACCATGCGCTAGTCTTGTAATTGAGATAGAAATACGGTTAAGTCTGACAAGTAACTCTACGGGCTGGTACGTATTGTTAAAGAATCAAGAAATGATTAAGTCCTATTGCAAACTTTTAGTAAACTTCTCATTAATGATTCAAAGAACAGGGTTTCAATTAGTACCTAGAATCATCTTGCCTCCTGAAACTTGAAGGTCAAATCTGTTTGAAAAGTAAGGAGTGGAAATTTTGTTTTCAGAAATAAGCAAGGTATGAGATATATGTGATATCTAAGACCTTATTGCAAGATGATAGAATATAATCTAGTGAGACTACATAAACTCATAAGTTTTATGGGAATGTACGAAGGTTGAAGACGCCAAGCGTCCCAATCCTCCAACTAGTTGGGCACTAACGATATTCGCATATCCATGAAGTGATCGTCCTTAGTATGCACCGTTGCTAAGACTCGTCGTTTCGAAGCATCACGTGATGATCGGGTGTGATAGATTCTACGTGTGCATACAACGGGTACAAGCAGATTTGCACATGCGAATATCGAGGTTAAACTTTACGAGCCTAGCATGTACGGACATGGTCTCGGAAAGTCGTCATGATATGATGGATAAAATTATGAGTGAAATTGTTCATCATATTACAAAGTTACTAATAGTGAAATCGGAACACTTGTCATATGATGATCAACTTCAAAGTAAGAACCTCAAGGTTATTGGTATTTGACCAATGGACTTAGAAGTTATTGAAAGTGAAGTGTTTTCTGAGAATGAGGAAAACTAAACTACAAAAGATATTTTGGCAGAAAGAAAGAAAAGACTAGAAAGTCTAGCTCGGTGTATATAGATGATATACATGTTATGAATGTATTCCTTGTTTTGGTCACACAATGAAATTCTTGGGTAATTGTACCATATTGGTTGGTTTGAGGTGTCATACAAGACAACGCAATACAAGAATACAATGGCCTAAGTGTGACAAGGAATATGGTAGGAATGCACGTCTGGAACAAAATAAATTGTTATTGTGTTCGTCGTTGGCATTCTACCTAGCCCTTCGGATTTTATAATAAAGAACTTTACAATGGTTGTTATGTTCTAGTCAAATGAAAACAATGAGTTGTTCAAATTATGACATATTCCATGTACGATGGATAAGTTATTATAAATCTTTATGGTGAAGCACACATACATAACATGACGCTAAAATGCCATAAGGCAAATGATGTGAATTCCACTCATTAGTGGAACCGCCATTTAGGTCATGTTAGAAAGGAACGCATGAAGGAACTCCATTTGAATGGATTTTTGGAGTCATTCGACTTGGAATCGTTTGGCGCTTGCAAATCTCTTCTAAAAGAGAATGACTTAAATACCGTTCATAGGCCAAGAGTTGAACGGGCAACTAACTTAGTGGAAACATACATAGTGATGTATATGGTTCACTGGGCATAGTTGTGTGCGGGAGATTCTTCTACTTCATGAAACTTCTAACAATGAATTGAGTATATATATGTGGATATATTCGATAAGGAAGAAGTTGAAACATTTGAATGGATTCAAATAAATTTCAGCATGAAGTGGAAATCATCGTTATAGAAAAATCAAATATCTATGATTGGATTATGGTGGAAATATTTGAATTACGAGTTTTAGCGAACATCAAGAGAGTTATGAAATTGTTCTACAACCTCACGTTTCTTGGAGTATCATAATGATGACGGAGTATCCAAGAGACGTATCCAAACCTTGTTGGATTAATGATGAGATAATATAAAATGATGCCATTATATTTTTTGTGGATTATGCTTTAGAGACTATCGCTTTTACACTGAATAGAGCATCATCATGATCCATTGAAATGACACCATACGAGTTATGGCATGGGTATAAACCCTAAATAGTCCTTTCATAAATTTTGGTATGCATAGCATAAGTAAATGAGTTTACAACCAAAATCAGATAAATGTCTTTGTTGATTATCCCATGAAATTGATTGGGAATTCCTTCCACTATGAAGTCAAAGACAAAAGTGTTTGTCAATGTTTCTTACTTATTTCAAAGAAATTGTTTCTAGCTAACTATTTGAGTGGGAGGACAATAGAACTTGATAAGGTTTATGAACCTGAGCATGATGATCAGAGTAGCACAACATCGGAAATGGTTCGGAAGCAGCTACGAAGATCATGGCTCCCATGTCTACAAAGTGTTATAGTCATGGAGATCAAAGTACTTATTGAACATTGTAGATATGGTTTATTTTGTAATCAAATAAATGATTTGTGGACAAAGGATTGTTTTTGAACAATGATAAACCAACTACATGCAAAGAAGTTATGATGGGCCACGACTCGTTAAAATGGCTATGCGCCATGAAATCCAAGATAGGTGAATACTTTTTCGAAAGTAAATGGATCTATAAAGTAGATGGACTTGGATGGAATATCCTTAAAGAAGCTTGACTTATCGAAAAGTTGTTTACGAAAAGTTCAAAGAGTTGACTACGATAAGATTAGATCTTCTGTAGAAATGCTTATAGTCTATGTGGATTATTAGTAATCGCTACATATTTCTTTTATGAGATATGATAGTAGGATGGCAGAAATACATTCCTTACCAGAAGTGTGTATGAAGGATGTATACTAGATACAACCAAGAGTTTTTGCTAGTCCGTGGAATACTAGATAGGTATACAAACTTCAATTGGATGAAGAGTATCATGGAGTTGGAATCTTCACCGGATGAAATAATCAAGAGTTTTGATTTCATCGAAACGATGAAGATGCTTGCATTTGCAAGAAATTAAGTGGGAGCGCTGAGACATATTTATAATACTTTATGTAGATGACATATCGTTGATTATAAATAGTGTAATTATATAATTGATTTAAAAGGTTTCATTGAGAATTAACATCAATGAAAGGATATGAATTGAAACATATTTAGTGTCAAGATCTATGAAGATAGATAGAAACACATAATAAGTTTAAGTTTAAGTACATAGAATAGATATTGAATTAGTTCAATTAAGAAGGTGTTCTTTTCATGTGAAGGTTTAACAAGACTTGAGTGTATTTGACTCGATGAGTAAATACACATGAGTGATTTTAGATCACGAATAATATGTACAAAGTCAGAAGTCTGTGCTCTAAAGTGTTACGAGCATGTACCAGAATGATTCATGTAATGATCATTGGACAACAGTAAGAATATCCTGAGTACTTTAGAAGAACCAAGGATATATATATATATAGTTTTTATATGGGGTGATGACAAACAAATCGATGTAAGGTGTTGCACCGATATTAGTTTGGTCACATATAAAAAAATTCAATCTCAATTAGGCTAAGAGTTATTTAAAAGGTAGCACAATGAGCTAGAACAAGTCTATGCTAGATTTGGATGAGTTCTAAATATTGTGACGGATTCTACAAACGAAGGCAGAGTATGTCATTGTTTTGACAATGACTGAGGATGTTAAGTCGAAGAGTTCTTGGAGAACTTGGTGTAGTTTCGACAATGTCAGAATTTTGAAGCTATATTGTGTGTGACAATAGTGACTTATTTCAGACCGCGGAATTAAGGTTCCACCGAAGGACTAGCATATACAATTAATGCTGACTCATTTGGAAAATGAGTGATGCGTTGAGACGCAAATGAATTGCAAAATACATACGTTTCTGAGCATGTCAGATCCGTTGACTAAAACCTCTCCCGTGAGCAAAACATGATAAGCACCAGAAGGCCAAGGTATTATATCTTTTCAAATGTAAACTAGATTATTGACTCTAGTGCAAGTGGGAGATTGTTGGAGATATGCCCAAGAGGCAATAATAAATTAGTTATTGTTATATCTTAGTGTTCATGATAAATGTTTACATCTCATGCTATAATTGTATTAACCGAAACATTGATACATGTGTGTTATGTAAACAACAAGGAGTCCCTAGTAAGCCTCTTGGCCTAGCTATGGCCGGTGATCATGGTGGATATGAACATTGGATGTTATTAATAACAAGGTTAATCATTAGGTGAATGATATAATGGACACACACCCAAATGAGCGTAGCATAAGATCAAGTCATTAAGTTCAATTTGCTATAAGCTTTCGATACATAGTTGCCTAAGTCCTTCGACCATGAGATCATGTAAATCACTTACAGGAAGGGTACTTTGATTACATCAAACGCCATTGCGTAAATGGGTGGTTATAAAGATGGGATTAAGTATTCGGAAAGTGTGAGTTGAGGCATATGGATCAATAGTGGGGTTTGTCCATCCCGATGACGGATAGATATACTCTGGGCCCTCTCGGTGGAATATCATCGATTAGCTTGCAAGCATGAATGGTTCATAAGAGATCACATTCCACGGTACGAGTAAAGAGTACTTGTCATAACGAGGTTGAACAAGGTATGGAGATACGATGATCGAACCTCGGACAAGTAAAATATCGCGTGACAAGGGAATCGGCATCGTATGTAAATGGTTCAATCGATCACTAAGTCATCGTTGAATATGTGAGCCATTATGGATCTCCAGATCCCGCTATTGGTTATTGATCGGAGAGGAGTCTCGACCATGTCGCATAGTTCGCGAACCGGTGACGCGCTTAAGGTTCGATGTCGCATAAGTAGATTCGAATATGAGATGGAGACCGAAGTTTGTTCGGAGTCTCGGATGGGATCCAGGACATCACGAGGAGGTCCGGAATGGTCCGGAGAATAAGATTCATATAAGGAAGTTATTTTCCGGGGTTCGGAAAAAGTTTCGGTGTTTGACCAGAAGCTTCTAGAAGGTTCTAGAGAGACCAGGTGGGCCCACCACCGGGAGGGACCACAGGGAGTGCAGCCTAGCCTAATGGGCCAGGGCACCAAGCCCTCAAGGCCCAGCCGGCCAGCCCCTAGGGATAAGATCAAATCCTGGAGGATAAGATCAAATCCCTAAAATCGAGGAGCAACTTTGGAAGGGAAGCAAACTTGGAAGGGGATGATTCAGGATCCCCCTTTCCTTCTGTGCTTTGGTGGGGCCCAAGGGGCTGCCTTGGCCGCCCCTCCCTCTATAAATAGAGGAGAGGGACAGCCGACCATTGCCCCGCGACACACCAAAGTCTGCCGCCCCCTCTCTCCTCCACCGCAAGTCTGCTCCGGCTTGGCGAAGCCCTGCAACTTTTCTCCTCCACCACCACCACCACGCCGTCGTGCTGCTGGGATTCCGAGGGGATCTACCACACCTCCGCTGCCCGCTGGAACGGGAGAGGAAGGGCTTCATCGACACACGTACGCGCGACCGAGTACGGAAGTGCTGCCGGATTGCGCACCGGGGACGATCGTCTACATCAACAACGAGATCTGATCTCGTAGGCTTTTGAAATCTTCAAGGGTTAGTCTCATCTCCACCTCGTTGCTTGATCTTGTAGATTAGATCTTGGGTGTTCCATAGATTAGATCTTGGTTTTATTCGTCTTGCGATAGGAAAATTTTTGTTTTCTATGCTACGAACCCCATCATTATTAACCCGGACCCTTACGTACCTACAACCACAAAGATACCGAGCCATCACTTAAGCCTCTCCCCAAGAGGTCTTGGGAATGTAGTGCCGAGGAAGTCGAGGCGGGCGCGGCTGCTGATTTAGAGAAATGGAAGGCGAGCTGCAAGAAGAAAATAGAGGGCGAGCCCAAGCCAGTATTTTCTGATGAGCAAAAGAAGTGGGCTAAGTCATTTTTGAACACATCGTCCCAAGCCGCGAAGAATCTCCCTGACGACTATGAACGTGAACTTCGTACGCAAGCACTCACGTTCAGGAGGAACCAAGAGTTGGCGGAGAAGCAGGAGAAGAAAGCCTTGGAGGAGGCCGAGAAAAAATTAGAAAGGGGAAAGAAGGGGAACAAAGTAAACAGTCGATCCCCCCGCTCATAGTGAAAGCCGCAGTCCGGAGGACGAAGCCCCTGATGTCATAGCAGCTGCGGCAACACATTGACTGTAGCGAAAGCCAAAGAACAAGCGGCAGACTTAGGTCTGACTCTTCGTGTAGCATTAGGCCTTGATGACGTGGCAATGAAGGACGTAGTATTTGGATATGTGAAGGATGGTCCTCGCGTCGAGCCTGCGCAGGAAGAGGATCTACCTCGACAAATGAAAGGTCTGCTAAATTGGTACAAGGGTTACATAAAACTTAAAAACGCCAGAGAATATATTTATGCGGAAGTTAGACCGAGCATCACTTCAAACATTACTATATAACAATTCATCGGAGTGAATTGTTCCAGCTGTTCAATCGCGCGAGCTCGACAAATCTATCATCAGCTGCTATGTTCCTAAGTGATTTATTAATTTCTACCCCATCTCGTTCATTGCCTGCACTATAAATATATATATTGTCCTAACTATCTTGTTGTGTACGCTATTATGCAGAATGAAGAAGCGGGAAATGCGAATAAGGCACACCCATGATGTTGGGTTCATTGACCCACAAATCGTTAATTCATATGTGTTACAACACCACCCCAACGACGTGGAGGGTGACCTGTGGATGTTTCTTACAAAACATGAACTCAAAAGTGATATTCTATTTCCTTACCATTTTGGGTGAGTGTTTCTGTCTTGAGCACATTCTCTTTTGTTTACTCCATGCATGGTATGTGGCTAATCGATGAGTTATGCATGACTGTGCATGTATCGTGTCCGCAGGTTCCACTGGATTCTGCTAGTAATTCAAATTCAGAACTCCACAGTTCTCGTCCACGACTCTCTGAATATGGATACGAAGCTTTGGGCCGACATGAGAAAAATGATGCAAAAGTAACTACTTTCATTCGTTTGCGCTCTATATCGATCGGCCTATTTCATTCATCATTTCCTAATATCAAGTAACTAATTAATAACTCTCTTGTTCATTTAATTTTCCTTGCCTCGTAGGGTTTGGAGACGGTTCGTAGATCAAAAGGTCGGTGAATTCAAAAAAGAGCTACATTTTAAAAGGGCAAAGGTGCGACTGGGATATTCAGCCACCGGGGACCAATCTATGTGGATACTATGTTTGTGAGAGGATCCGGAGATACACCACTGAGCGGCAGCCGTCCGAGAACAACACCGGGAGGAATAACCAGGACGCTTACTCCGGAAGCTCGCTTCGACCACTTCAAGAGGAACTAATGGATGGTTGGCGAACCAAGTCATCGATCCTAGAGGAGAACACTATGTAGAGGACGTAGAACTTTATATGCACTAAATATGTATGGAAACTTGTTCAAAATTGTATATGGTCATCCGATATTGAATATATATTGTATATTCCTCTTGAATTCTTTTGGTTCTAATTTCAAATTTGTTTGAAATTGTACATTCACATGCATGTATACCGTAGAATATGTGAAACTCCTTCAAAATTAAAATAAAACACAAAAGAAATAAAACAATACAACTTAAAAAGTAACCAGGTTAGGGGAACCAGGTTAGGGGGGGGCTAAAACCCTAAACCTGTGGCGGCCTTTAGTCGCGGTTGGCGATAGAACCGCGACTAAAGGTCCTCCGCCCGCGCTCGCCTGCCGCCCACGTGGACGGGCCTTTAGTCGCGGTTCGTAAGGAACGCGACTAAAGGGGGACCTTTAGTCGCGAATAATAGGTCGCGGTTGCGCAACCGCGACTAATGGCTGATTGCACCGCGACAAGGCCATTTTTCCACCAGTGCGGTACAGTAGTGAATTCATTTACCGTCTACTTCCATCCAACGGCTGTCTCGAACTCATGTCTTCTTCTTCCCCAGTTTCTTCACGTCTTCGCGCAACAAGCAAGGCCCTCGCCGTGAAGGCATGAACCGCCATTACAATGAACCTGTGGTGACCCGGCATACCACTGCATGGTGTAGTATGCAAGTCTGACGTAACACCAATGAAACACCGTTCCACTAGTATTACATCGCTCAGAGTGGTACAACAGAAACATATGCGGGTCCAAGGCATGTCTATAGAATAGCATACAGGCTCTTCACAGAAGATCAACACAGCCTCCTACTTTACAATGAGGTAAATCTGCAAATAAACTCCAGAAGAACGACTCGTGGACTAATCCTATCCCGAACTCTATTTGTAGAGTATTTACTAGCTATAGAGGCTAAGAATAGATTCTAGCTAAATAGGAGCTAGGTTTAGGAAGCTAGTTCCTTTCTATTGCTAATCTAGGTTTTCTCCTTGTTGAATGTGGTATCGGACTCTCTGACATGGTCCTGTCTCTTGAAGTAGTTCTTGACTCCTCGGCCTTCGAGGTTGCACTGTAGATCCTCCTTTGATGCCTCCATACCTAAGCGGGGATTTAAGAGTGGGATGAGTACGAGCGTACTCAACAAGTTCATTTAAGGGAAGAGGTGTTTAATGCACTCGCTACAGCCATGCAGACCGGAAAGTCATAGGCAATGCAAGTTTTGTAAACATTTCTTCAAAGGTTGCTTTTATTCGAAGAGCTATGTCCGTCGGCCTTCACCGGTTGACTAGAACTTCATGGAGTTCCTTCCAGGCAGCGTTCGCAGTCCAATCCCGGAACAGGGAGTGACTGGTCACATTCGTTACACTCTACGCAGAGGTGTGTTCTTTACCCATAAGAGATCTTAACCTTGGTGCCAACCGAGCTTAAGTTCTCGTCCACACTTCCTTTGGTGTGAGGCCCGGTATAAGGTCCTAGTCAATCATGTTCCTCCGCTACCTCGAACACCCACCCTTTGTTGCATGCCCCGACCTGGGTCCACGCCGGTTCACTTACGCCAATTAAGGCTGGGCCCCGACCACGACAACAGTGCTGGGCTCTACCATACACTCCTACGCCGGTAGCTACAACCCATCATAGACCGCAATACCGTGGGGAACTTCAGGCTTCCCCAGCCTACCGCTTGTTCCTCGGGCGACAAGTGTCTACGGACTATGCCGTGGGGAACTTCAGGCTTCCCGACCTACCGCTTGCCCCAGACGGATACAAGTGTCTACGGTAACGTCCGGGTTGATGTCGAGAGGTGGAAACACTTTTGACTACTCCGTCCCATTCGGATCTTATGGTTAACACGGGTATTACGGCACAAGAATCAGAGCGACATTTGTTGTTTAATCCTAGATGGATATAAACCCTTGCAATGGAACCTCCACCATATCAACACAATCCATGGTTCCATTGCCCACCACATAGTCATATTCATAGTTATGAAAATAGTGGTTTTGCTTTTTATGCAATAGTGATAAACATAGTACTTTGCAAGTAATTTGGTAAAAATACTCAAATGACATGAGCAAGCGATGAACTTGCCTTTCTTACTGCAAGATTATGCAACAAGGTCTTCGATCATAATAACTCCAACTTAAATAGCATCATCGTCAGTAAGGACGATGTTTAAGATTGGCAGGATGCAATAATGCATAAGTATGAGATGCAATCGCTCTAAGCGTGACCTAACCCGAGATGATTTAGGATTAGTGAGTGGTAATAATTAGTTCGGTGTGTTGCACTTTTAGAGTGATTTACAAACAAGGTTCTTATTCGGGTTTGTGTTGGTTTAGAATCATAAGCAAGTGGTAAAATGCATAGTAACAATCATACACATCAAGGAATAGTGAAGGTATAATAAGTAAAGAGCAGTTGTCAATCTTAAGTCTAATATTGCATGGTTGATGATTACTTATTATATATTTAAAAAAGAATAACTTTTGAAGAACATGTTCTTGAATAAAGAACAAGTATGATAATTATATTGGTGGGGTTCTATGGTTGACTATGGCTTCAACTAGTTTCTGGTGTAAGTAGTATATGGATCCCAACAATGTTGGATTCATTAACATCTAGGGCTTGTATGGTTGAGTTAAGCCTTGGCATCCTAAGCAATTGTTTATATATGGTTTCTATTAAGGTTGGTTTATCTTGCTGGTGATAGATAGCTAGGGTTTATAGGTCCTATTAGGCAAGGTTGATGACTATTCTTTATTTTCTTCAAAAGAATAACTTTTGAAGAACATACTTCTTAATAAGAAGTATTACAATTAGGATTGAGGTTGTCTAGGTTTTGCTATTTAATTCCCTAAGTAAAGAATGATTGGTTCCTAAATAGGATGGTTCATAAGTATCCAACACTAGTAGGGTTTAGTGTGTATGGAATATGATGTACAATATTGGCATGGTTGCTATCGGAGTTCATCACAATGGTGTGATGCTAAGCATGGATAGGTAAGGTTGATGGTTTTGGTTGTAGGATCTAGGGTTTAGACTTGGTTGATCCTACTTGATCAACTAGGTTGGATAGGTATGCCTATATGGAATACTAAATTATTGATAATAGGGCTCCTACATTTTATGTGGCATGGCAAGCATTTAATTGCTAGTTATGGTTCTATGGATCAAAAGGAAGTACATAATCACATGTTAACTTGGGGTGTAGGTTTGGAAACCATTTAGAGTCCATATGAAGTAATGGACCTAGGGTTCCTAAATGAATTAGGGTGTTAGGGTTCCACATAAAATTATGAGGTTATAATTTTATTCAATATGGAACTAGGTTTCCTAATCTACCATATAGTTCTTAAGATAATAACTTCATTAATGAAATTGAAGTTATTAATAACTTTGAAATAAAAAATAATATTGAATTTGTCTTTTTATTAATTTTAAAGAATTAATAATTAAGGTAATTATTAATTAGGGTTTAAATCCCTCTAATAAGGATTTAACGAAATAATGATAAAGGAAAAATTAGTTTTAATGTTTTCCTTAATTGCTTAATGGTTTTTATTTATTTTGGAAAAATTTATAATTATTGAATTTTAATTGAATTAAGAATAAAAGAAAAGGCTTAAATATTAAGTATTAAATAATTAAATTTTTATTAAAAATACAAATTTGATTTTATATTTTTATTGGATAGATTTTATTTTTATAAGAATTTTGCTATCTCATTTATATTTTTCTGAGTTACTATGAATTTTCTATGAATTTGTAAAGTTTAAACTATTTTCTGGATTTTCAATTAAATGAAAATGGCTAAGTATACCGGTTCATAACTGGATACAGGGGCTGACCGGTGGGGTCATTGACCAGGTCAGTTGCCACGCGGGCAACGACCGGTCAAGGAACCTGGGAGGGCCCCACGGCCACGTCGACCCTGCCGGCGGCTCAACGCCGGCGGGCAGAAGGAGACGGCACCGCCGATTTAGGGCACGGGAGGACACGATTTTGGTTCCGTTCGAACCAGCAGTGGATAGGGAAGCTACTGGTAGTGTTGGTTGTGCGAAGGGACCACCGGAGCATCACCGTCGAATGCGTCTGCGGCGGCGCAACTCCGGCGAGACCCCAAACCCGAGCTACAGGCGGCCCAAGGATGCAATAGAAGGTGCTAGAGACGCGGAATCTTACCCTGATTCTTCCTAGAGGGTCGATGGCGTCGATCGTGGGAGGAAACGAGCTCGATTTCTCCCATGCCGGAGATGAACTGCGAAAGGGATTCGTCGAATTGGACTCCCCCAATGCTTCCCTGGATGCTATCTTCCTCCTGGAGGCTCTACTCGACACGGCGCATCATCGGAGCTGCTCGGTTGGCTCGGGGGTTGCCTCTATGGTCGGGTTCGTGATGAACTCCGGCGACAGGGCATGGTTGTTTGCGGGGAATAGAGAGGGATTGAGAGAGAATGGAGTGGCGTCGAAGAACAAGGAGTTCACGGAGATCTTCTTGGCCTATTTATAGCCCTAGGGGAGCACTGAGGCGATGGCACGTCGCCGGTGACGGCACAGATGCGGCGGTGACGTCGGCGATGATTTCTGGCACGAGTTTGGTCGTGTTTAGATAAGCTCGGACGCGGGAATTCTTGTCCACGTTGTTGAGTTGGTCGCTGGCGTCCGCGCTCGACCTTATCAACGACGGTGAGGTGGCCGGCGAATCCCCTCACGTCGTCTCGGTGGCATCCATGCGAAGAGAGGAAGAAGACGAGGCCCCTCCTGTGAATCAGTATGATGGGTCGCTCCTGGGCTGTGATCTGGGCCAATGCTGGGCTCGGCAGCTGGGCTACTAAGTTGGGCTGCTGCTGCAGGTAAGCCTCCTCTCCTCTATCTCTTTTATTTATTTTCTGTTTTATTTCTTGTTTTGAATTCTGGTTTTAATTCAAATTTGAATTCTTGTCTGTTTTGCAGCTGTTTCACAACTTGGTTTTCATGAGGTCTAATACAAGGATCATTGTATCATTGCATTGTTTTTTATTAAACCTTAACTATATGTGAGCCTTGTTGCAATTTTTATTTAGACATGAATTTGGGTATTCCTTTTAATTCCTTTTCTCATTTGTAATATAACACCATATTGGATAATTAAAGTTGATTTTTCTTAGTCCAAATGTTTTAGAAGTTATTATGAGGACTTGACTACATATTTAAGAGGTTGGTCAATTACATATGATTTTATGTGAGCACCAATGGATTAGGGTTTTTATAATTTCCATCATAACCCCCCCTTTAAGGTTAATATTATCATTACCTTTGAAAATATCTAAGTAGGTATGATTTCCATTATGGTTGATCTTGGTTACAAAGATAAATGGTTGATCACTTCACATATGGTTTTAATCATAAAATGTAACACAAGGTTTTCTTATATATGTTCATGAATTGAGGCATAAGATATTAATGAGGATGCAATTCTGGTTATAGAGATGAGATGGCACCATATTGCATGTGCTAGGATTAATCTTCCTTAACCAATATAATATGGTTACTTGTTATTATTTTCATTTAGTGGTTAAGGATATGAGAATTGATTCTATCTTATTCCTATAGACTTCTTTTATATCCTAAATCTATAATTAAAGTAACTAAAATAGTTATGGTTCTTTTTATAGTTAACTTTGGTTATATGGATGAATGATCTCTCACCATATAAAGTATAGAGTTTGACTCTAGAGTTTTATTGTGTTCTTTAATTGAGAAATAAGTGAAATGCAAATGTGATAGGATTCTACTTATGATCACCAAGTGATTTATAAGTTAGGATTGAGATATGGGCCTAGGGTTACTTACTAGGGATCTCCCTATCATTTCATGTGGTGAATTATATCTACTTATCATATAGGGTTTAGCTTATGGCTTATCCTTCTATTTCTCCAATTCATAATCATGGCATTATCTTGATCCACTATTCTAATTGGCTTCAACTCCCAATTCTTAGAGTATATGATCATTACCCAATTTGTAATGATCAAAGGTTTGACTTCCTAAAGTATCTCTCATTAAATGGGGTTCTCCCTTCCATGATCAAGCATTATCTTGACCAACTAGTGTATAATCCTTCTATTATATTTTATTGGGTGGACATGGCTATGGTTGCCTCAATGGTTTATATCCTAGGAGAATGCCTGAGATTTTTATATAGATTTCTCTCTAGGAATGGTGGTTTAATCATCAGGATATATGGATAGTTCTCTCCCTCAAATCTAAGTGTTGCCTCAACTAACTTGAGTGTAACACCATAGCTTGAGTTCTCTCATATAGGAGTAGTTATTCTAGGGTTATGGTGTACTCCTATTTCTTCCTTAGTTATCTAGGCCAGGGATTCAATGGTGTAGCTTAGTTGGATTGTTCTCATTCTTACTTCATCAACTCATGGATATAGTCTTGTTCTATTTGATATTTGGTTATCTCACCACTCCCAGATGAAATGGTTTGTATCCAAGTACTTTAGTTTAAGAATGGTCCTTAGTTCTTAAATAGGTAAAGCTAGGATTGATATGAATGGTCTCTCTCATTTGGGAAGGACTTCAATACTAACCTAAGGTTATTCTCCCAAAGATAATGAGGTGGTCACTAATATCTATAATTATTAGAGATGGGTTTCTCTCACTAGGAAATGTATTGAATAATATCCTAGGGTTCATCTTAAAGATAATGATTTGAATACATGGATATATATCCAAGGTTTAGCTCAAGGTTTGTCATTGCCTCTCTAATAAATTAAATATCACTCTCACCTTTCTAGGTTTGATGTATTTTAATTTGGAATAGAGAAGAATATATACTTCTAGAGTTGATCTCCTTGTCTTGTTTCCAAGATTGAAATAGAATGAATACCATGAGGTTCATGGTAGGATCAAGGATTAATTTAAGACATAGAAAAGATAAGTCAAGAATAATTTCTCCAATTATTGTTACTTGATTTCCAATTAGATGGATGTTCATATGTTATGGCAAGGAATATCATGTTATGATCTTTAATAAGATCGGGTAGTTGATCTTTGATTAATAAGTTCTTGTGATTTTAATTCCATTTGATCTAACCCCTTAGTTCAAATCATCTCTACCAAAACAAGGTTTTAGCAAAAAGGCACATTGAGGTTTATAGCGCTTGACGTGATGAGCTACTTCAATTCCACCAAGGTCAAGTGAAACCGATTAGTGTATTTGTTTTACTTTAAAGCGAAAATTCCCCGGTTTTCTATGCATGAATGCAATGCACACAACTGTTTCCTCTATATTTGTAACTTTATTTTAGGATATTACGGTCTCTACCCCTTAAACTAAACTTCGTCCTCGAAGTTTGATCTCTCTCACGTTTCCGGAGTGTGGATCTGACTTGTGCAGACTATATCTTTTCTCGAACTCCGTATTGATCTTGTTGGATATATTTGAATATATCCCTTATCCAGATTCTTCCTGGAATCCATTAGTGTCTGTCTCCGAACCATGGTTCTTACTTTGATTCTTTGATTTCTTCCAACTCTATAAGCTTGTTTCCTTTCTCATTGAAGATTCAATGGTTGAGACTTCTTCTAGTGCTGCTGGTCTTATTTGAAGACTAATTTGATAATAAACTTCTAATTGCTAAATAGGTCTTTGTTTTCCCTTACTACCAAAAGTGCAATAATGGTACTTAGTAAGGTTCTTACCATGGAATTGATTTTGACGGTTTCTTTTACTAAGAAGGTTAGACTCATTTAGCCTATCCAATCATGGTTTATAGTTGATACCTGTTACTTTGGGTTATTTAGGTTCCATGAAAGGAATCATTCTGTTAGTCTGTGGTTCTGATATGGTCAATTTCCTTCGGTCTTTGGCCTTCTTGAGCTGTATTTGGTCTATGGTATTATCTTCGTCCAACTTCTTTATGCTTAACTTCCTTGAGCTTTTGTACTTCTGAGTAAGTACTACTCACTTTCTCAAGTTACAGTCCACTTCTTACTTCCTCGAGGTATAAACCTCGGCTTCTGGTCTGTCATCCTTCTGAAAGTAGTGTCCAATAATCTTATGAAAATAAGATCGAACTTCCTCTCAGTTCAGACCTTCTTCTTCTATTTTGCTCAAAGTATTGAGTCGTAATACATCCAACTCAATCTTTACTCTACCCCTTAGAGTTTTCTTATGGTTTTAAACTCCTTTTCTTCCAACCATTGAGCTAATGGTTAAAATATTGGTCTGGGTCTAGCTTATGGTTTGTACTCTTCTAAGGTCTTGCGAAGAATATATGTGGTGTATCCACTCAATTGTGGACATCCAATGTGAATCCTTTGGCTAAATGATTATAGTGCATAATTACTTGGCTGACAACATTTTATTCGTTCCTAACTTCTTGGTACGAATAATCCAATTATGGACTATTTGGTACCAATTATGGCTATTTGTTATCTGAAAATGGATTCTATTATAGGTTTTGACCAATTGGTCGGGACATCTTCTACTCTATTCTCCAGTATTGATCATGTACCAACTAGGGTCTTCTGATATCAACTATGGTCTTCTGATATCTGCTATGATTTCATCTATCATCTTCCTTTCTTCAGGGTTTATTTTGCAAGAGAACCACTAGCTGACACTATGAATATAGTATCTTAAGTGATTTCCCATGCATTTTCTCTTCTATAATGATTATGGTTCTACTTCTACTTCTCCATAATCACCATATTTCTCACCTTCATGCTTCTTATGTACTAAAGTACTCCTCTGTTGAGGTAAAGCATGCTTTTTAGATTGGTACTTCCTTCAGAGTATTGTGGTTACTTCCCACAACTTTTCTTCCTTTTGTGTGATGTACCTTCATCTTGTCTTCAAGATTTTCAGAATTCATCACTTCCTCACACGAATGCCATTACCCTCTAGATCTATAGCATCAAGTAAGAACTTTGATATTGCAACATGCATTTGCATATCAAAGTCAAACTTCATGTATGGATCTACTCAATCAATGGAAATCCAATAAAAATCCAAGAAGATTCAGCTTTGTGCTTATATTACACACCATCATAAGCCTGAATATAATAGTTGAGTAAGACATCTCTAAACATCAGGCTCTGATGTGTAGTATATAACACCACATAATAAAGGTTTATATCATGATACTTAGCATGAATATAGGGCATTCTACTATTTGTCTCAAAGTTTACCTTAATTGCACAATTGCAATGAGATAAACTTGAAACAAAATGGTCTGGAATAGTTGTGGTTGACCTAAAGTTCTTTGGAAATATAAGCTTCACTTCTATTTTGTTGAAGACTATCTCACATGATATGTCTAGGTTCTAACATTGCTACTCTAAACACATAACTAGGGAAATATAGCTCTTATACTTCCATGTGTTTCTACCATAAGACTATGGTCATGATGTGCTTGGCACACTTCCCATGGTTTTGGAACACAATTCTTGCACTATTATTGAACACCTGACTTCTTATTGTACTTCTCCTAAATATTTATGATGTTCTAATCCATCACATAATGATTCTCAGGTGAATCATATATGATTACCATCACTATCATGTAAGTAGACAAATTTTTATTCCTATCACTCTTCCTTACCTCCCATGATTGACTCATCATGGTCTATACTATCTCATATAGCTTATATTTATCACTTACTATCAGTTGTTTCACAAGTTTGGATAGATTTTACTTACCCATTACTTGTCCTGGTATACACCTTCTAATAGGGTATCACACATATCTCCATTACTTGATATTACTCCTATTATAGGTCTGGATAATTTTTTCTTAACCATAACATGTGTTGGTACACATCTTCCAATAGGATATCTTCCTTATGGTTGTATCCTCTCTTTGGACTACCATGTATTGTATACCAATTGTGGTCTACTCATCTATTGTTTAAAGAACTTAATGGTGTTCTATATACTTGGGATTAGCTAACTTCACTTGCGAGAAAGATGGGTAAGAAAGGTTGACTCAAGTGTGTGTGTCAGGATTATTCTCAAGTGAATATCCATCTCAAGTCATAAAAAGTATTTGGTTCACCTAGGACAACTTCCTATAGACACTACCAATCCTATAGGTCTCCTTTAAGGGGTTTTAATCCTAGGGTCAAAGCATTTGCTCTGATACCAACTGTGGTGACCCGGCATACCACTGCATGGTGTAGTATGCAAGTCTGACGTAACACCAATGAAACACCGTTCCACTAGTATTACATCGCTCGAGTGGTACAACGAAACATATGCGGGTCAAGGCATGTCTATGGGAATAACATACGGGCTCTATTACAGAAGATCAGCACAGCCTCCTACTTTACAATGAGGTAAATCTGCAAATAAACTCCAGAAGAACGACTCGTGGACTAATCCTATCCCGAACTCTATTTGTAGAGTATCTAACTAGCTATAGAGGCTAAGAATAGATTCTAGCTAAATAGGATCTAGGTTTTAGGAAGCTAGTTCCTTTCTATTGATAATCTAGGTTTTCTCCTTGTTGAATGTGGTATATGACTCCGACATGGTCCTGTCTCTTGAAGTAATTGTGTTGACTCCTCGGCCTTCGGGTTGCACTATTGTAGATCCTCCTTTGATGCCTCCATACCTAAGCAGGGGATTTAAGATGAGTACGAACGTACTCAACAAGTTCATTTAAGAAAGAGGTGTTTAATGCACACTAGCTACAGCCATAGGTGAGAAAGTCATAGGCAATGCAAGTTTTTGTAAACATTTCTTCAAAAGGTTGCTTTTGTTCAGAAGAGCTATATCCGTCAGCCTTCACCGGTTGACTAGAACTTCATGGAGTTCCTTTCCGGCAGCGTTCGCAGTTCCAAACCCGGAACAAGGAGTGACTGGTCACGATTCGTTACACTCTGGAGAGGTGTGTTTCTTTACCCATAAGAGATCTTAACCTTGGTGCCAACCGGGTGATCTTCCCGTCCACATTTCCTTTGGTGTGAGGCCCGGTATAAGGTCCTAGTCAATCATGTTCCTCCGCTACCTCGAACACCCACCCTTTGTTGCATGCTCCGACCCTGGGTCCACGCCGGTCCCATTATTCCTGTAGATTTCACCCCGACCACGACAACAGTTCTGGGCTCTACCATACACTCCTACGCCGGTGGCTGCAACCCATCATAGACCGCAATACCGTGGGGAACTTCAGGCTTCCCCAGCCTACCGCTTGTTCTCGGGCGACAAGTGTCTACGGACTATGCGCGTGGGGGGAACTTCGAGGCTTCCCGGCCTACCCGCTTTGCCCCGACGGATACAAGTGTCTGAGTGGCGCGTCCCGTTGATGTCACAGAGGTGGAAACACTTTTGACTACTCGAGTCCCACTCGAGATCTTATGGTTAACACAGGTATTACGGCACAAGAATCGGACGACATTTGTTGTTTAATCCTAGATGGATATAAACCCTTTGCAATGGAACCTCCACCATATCAACACAATCCATGGTTCCATTGCCCACCACATAGTCATATTCATAGTTATGAAAATAGTGGTTTGCTTTTTATGCAATAGTGATAAACATGGTACTTTGCAAGTAATTTGGTAAAAATACTCAAATGACATGAACAGCGATGAACTTGCCTTTCTTGTCTGAATATACAGACAAGGTCTTCGATACGCAATAACTCCAACTTCTGAAATAGCATCATCGTCAGGTTGAGGACGATGTTTAAAGATTGGCAAGGATGCAATAATGCATAAGTGTGAGATGCTCGCTCTAAGCGTGACCTAACCCAGATGATTTAGGATTAGTGTTGTAGTGATTAGTTCGGGGTGTGTTGCACTTTTAGAGTGATTTACAAACAAGGTTCTTATTCAGGTTTGTGTTGGTTTAGAATCATAAGCAAGTGGTAAAATGCATAGTAACAATCATACACATCAAGGAATAGTGAAGGTATAATAAGTAAAGAGCAGTTGTCAATCTTAAGTCTAATATTGCATGGTTGATGATTACTTATTATATATTTAAAAAGAATAACTTTTGAAGAACATGTTCTTGAATAAAGAACAAGTATGATAATTATATTGGTGGGGTTCTATGGTTGACTATGGCTTCAACTAGTTTCTGGTGTAAGTAGTATATGGATCCCAACAATGTTGGATTCATTAACATCTAGGGCTTGTATGGTTGAGTTAAGCCTTGGCATCCTAAGCAATTGTTTATATATGGTTTCTATTAAGGTTGGTTTATCTTGCTGGTGATAGATAGCTAGGGTTTATAGGTCCTATTAGGCAAGGTTGATGACTATTCTTTATTTTCTTCAAAGAATAACTTTTGAAGAACATGCTTCTTAAGTAATAGAAGTATTACAATTAGGATTGAGTTGTCTAGGTTTTGCTATTTAATTCCCTAAGTAAAGAATGATTGGTTCCTAAATAGGATGGTTCATAAGTATCCAACACTAGTAGGGTTTAGTGTGTATGGAATATGATGTACAATATTGGCATGGTTGCTATCGGAGTTCATCACAATGGTGTGATGCTAAGCATGGATAGGTAAGGTTGATGGTTTTGGTTGTAGGATCTAGGGTTTAGACTTGGTTGATCCTACTTGATCAACTAGGTTGGATAGGTATGCCTATATGGAATACTAAATTATTGATAATAGGGCTCCTACATTTTATGTGGCATGGCAAGCATTTAATTGCTAGTTATGGTTCTATGGATCAAAAAGAAAGTAGGATGATCACATGGTATAACCTAGGGTTTAGGTTTATAAACAAATTAAGGTTCATATGAAGTAATGGACCTAAGGTTCCTAAATGAATTAGGGTGTTAGGGTTCCACATAAAATTATGAGGTTATAATTTTATTCAATATGGAACTAGGTTTCCTAATCTACCATATAGTTCTTAAGATAATAACTTCATTAATGAAATTGAAGTTATTAATAACTTTGAAATAAAAAATAATATTGGATTTGTCTTTTTATTAATTTTAAAGAATTAATAATTAAGGTAATTATTAATTAGGGTTTAAATCCCTCTAATAAGGATTTAACGAAATAATGATAAAGGAAAAATTAGTTTTAATGTTTTCCTTAATTGCTTAATGGTTTTTTATTTATTTTGGAAAAATTTATAATTATTGAATTTTAATTGAATTAAGAATAAAAGAAAAGGCTTAAATATTAAGTATTAAATAATTAAATTTTTATTAAAAATACAAATTTGATTTTATATTTTTATTGGATAGAGTTTATTTTTATAAGAATTTTGCTATCTCATTTATATTTTTCTGAGTTACTATGAATTTTCTATGAATTTGTAAAGTTTAAACTATTTTCTGGATTTTCAATTAAATGAAAATGGCTAAGTATACCGGTTCATAACTGGATACAGGGGCTGACCGGTGGGGTCATTGACCAGGTCAGTTGCCACGCGGGCAACGACCGGTCAAGGAACCTGGGAGGGCCCCACGGCCACGTCGACCCTGCCGGCGGCTCAACGCCGGCGGGCAGAAGGAGACGGCGCCGCGTCGCCGATTTAGGGCACGGGAGGACACGATTTTGGTTCCGTTCGAACCAGCAGTGGATAGGGAAGCTACTGGTAGTGTTGGTTGTGCGAAGGGACCACCGGAGCATCACCGTCGAATGCGTCTGCGGCGGCGCAACTCCGGCGAGACCCCAAACCCGAGCTACAGGCGGCCCAAGGATGCAATAGAAGGTGCTAGAGACGCGGAATCTTACCCTGATTCTTCCTAGAGGGTCGATGGCGTCGATCGTGGGAGGAAACGAGCTCGATTTCTCCCATGCCGGAGATGAACTGCGAAAGGGATTCGTCGAATTGGACTCCCCCAATGCTTCCCTGGATGCTATCTTCCTCCTGGAGGCTCTACTCGACACGGCGCATCATCGGAGCTGCTCGGTTGGCTCGGGGGTTGCCTCTATGGTCGGGTTCGTGATGAACTCCGGCGACAGGGCATGGTTGTTTGCGGGGAATAGAGAGGGATTGAGAGAGAATGGAGTGGCGTCGAAGAACAAGGAGTTCACGGAGATCTTCTTGGCCTATTTATAGCCCTAGGGGAGCACTGAGGCGATGGCACGTCGCCGGTGACGGCACAGATGCGGCGGTGACGTCGGCGATGATTTCTGGCACGAGTTTGGTCGTGTTTAGATAAGCTCGGACGCGGGAATTCTTGTCCACGTTGTTGAGTTGGTCGCTGGCGTCCGCGCTCGACCTTATCAACGACGGTGAGGTGGCCGGCGAATCCCCTCACGTCGTCTCGGTGGCGTCCATGCGAAGAGAGGAAGAAGACGAGGCCCCTCCTGTGAATCAGTATGATGGGTCGCTCCTGGGCTGTGATCTGGGCCAATGCTGGGCTCGGCAGCTGGGCTACTAAGTTGGGCTGCTGCTGCAGGTAAGCCTCCTCTCCTCTATCTCTTTTATTTATTTTCTGTTTTATTTCTTGTTTTGAATTCTGGTTTTAATTCAAATTTGAATTCTTGTCTGTTTTGCAGCTGTTTCACAACTTGGTTTTTATGAGGTCTAATACAAGGATCATTGTATCATTGCATTGTTTTTTTTAAACCTTAACTATATGTGAGCCTTGTTGCAATTTTTATTTAGACATGAATTTAGGTATTCCTTTTAATTCCTTTTCTCATTTGTAATATAACACCATATTGGATAATTAAAGTTGATTTTTCTTAGTCCAAATGTTTTAGAAGTTATTATGAGGACTTGACTACATATTTAAGAGGTTGGTCAATTACATATGATTTTATGTGAGCACCAATGGATTAGGGTTTTTATAATTTCCATCATAACCCCCCTTTAAGGTTAATATTATCATTCCCTTTGAAAATATCTAAGTAGGTATGATTTCCATTATGGTTGATCTTGGTTACAAAGATAAATGGTTGATCACTTCACATATGGTTTTAATCATAAAATGTAACACAAGGTTTTCTTATATATGTTCATGAATTGAGGCATAAGATATTAATGAGGATGCAATTCTGGTTATAGAGATGAGATGACACCATATTGCATGTGCTAGGATTAATCTTCCTTAACCAATATAATACGGTTACTTGTTATTATTTTCATTTAGTGGTTAAGGATATGAGAATTGATTCTATCTTATTCCTATAGACTTCTTTTATATCCTAAATCTATAATTAAAGTAACTAAAATAGTTATGGTTCTTTTTATAGTTAACTTTGGTTATATGGATGAATGATCTCTCACCATATAAAGTATAGAGTTTGACTCTAGAGTTTTATTGTGTTCTTTAATTGAGAAATAAGTGAAATGCAAATGTGATAGGATTCTACTTATGATCACCAAGTGATTTATAAGTTAGGATTGAGATATGGGCCTAGGGTTACTTACTAGGGATCTCCCTATCATTTCATGTGGTGAATTATATCTACTTATCATATAGGGTTTAGCTTATGGCTTATCCTTCTATTTCTCCAATTCATAATCATGGCATTATCTTGATCCACTATTCTAATTGGCTTCAACTCCCAATTCTTAGAGTATATGATCATTACCCAATTTGTAATGATCAAAGGTTTGGCTTCCTAAAGTATCTCTCATTAAATGGGGTTCTCCCTTCCATGATCAAGCATTATCTTGACCAACTAGTGTATAATCCTTCTATTATATTTTATTGGGTGGACATGGCTATGGTTGCCTCAATGGTTTATATCCTAGGAGAATGCCTGAGATTTTTATATAGATTTCTCTCTAGGAATGGTGGTTTAATCATCAGGATATATGGATAGTTCTCTCCCTCAAATCTAAGTGTTGCCTCAACTAACTTGAGTGTAACACCATAGCTTGAGTTCTCTCATATAGGAGTAGTTATTCTAGGGTTATGGTGTACTCCTATTTCTTCCTTAGTTATCTAGGCCAGGGATTCAATGGTGTAGCTTAGTTGGATTGTTCTCATTCTTACTTCATCAACTCATGGATATAGTCTTGTTCTATTTGATATTTGGTTATCTCACCACTCCCAGATGAAATGGTTTGTATCCAAGTACTTTAGTTTAAGAATGGTCCTTAGTTCTTAAATAGGTAAAGCTAGGATTGATATGAATGGTCTCTCTCATTTGGGAAGGACTTCAATACTAACCTAAGGTTATTCTCCCAAAGATAATGAGGTGGTCACTAATATCTATAATTATTAGAGATGGGTTTCTCTCACTAGGAAATGTATTGAATAATATCCTAGGGTTCATCTTAAAGATAATGATTTGAATACATGGATATATATCCAAGGTTTAGCTCAAGGTTTGTCATTGCCTCTCTAATAAATTAAATATCACTCTCACCTTTCTAGGTTTGATGTATTTTAATTTGGAATAGAGAAGAATATATACTTCTAGAGTTGATCTCCTTGTCATGTTTCCAAGATTGAAATAGAATGAATACCATGAGGTTCATGGTAGGATCAAGGATTAATTTAAGACATAGAAAAGATAAGTCAAGAATAATTTCTCCAATTATTGTTACTTGATTTCCAATTTGATGGATGTTCATATGTTATGGCAAGGAATATCATGTTATGATCTTTAATAAGATCGGGTAGTTGATCTTTGATTAATAAGTTCTTGTGTTGATTTTAATTCCATTTTGATCTAGCCCTTAGATCAACTTATCTCTACCCAAAACAAAGGTTTTAGCAAAGTCACATTGAGTTTATAGCGCTTGACTTGATGAGCTACTTCAGTTCCACCAAGGTCAAGTGAAACTTGAGTTACTGTGACTGTTTTACTTTAAAGCGAAAATTCCCGGATTTTCTATGCATGAGTGCAATGCACACATTTGTTTCCTCTATATTTGTAACCCCAATGCACAGGATATTACAGTCTCTACCCCTTAAACTAAACACGTCCTCGAAGTTTGAACTCTCTCACGTTTCCGGAGTGTGGATATGACTTGTGCAGACTATATCTTTTCTCGAACTCCGTATGGATCTCACTGAATATCATTGAATATATCCCTTGTCCAGTTTCTTCCTGGAATCATTAGGGTTTGTCCCTGAACCATGGTTCTTACTTTGATTCTTTGATTTCTTCCAACTCTATAAGCTTGTTTCCTTTCTCATTGAAGATTCAATGGTTGAGACTTCTTCTAGTGCTGCTGGTCTTATTTGAAGACTAATTTGATAATAAACTTCTAATTGCTAAATAGGTCTTTGTTTTCCCTTACTACCAAAAGTGCAATAATGGTACTTAAAGTAAGGTTCTTACCATGGAATTGATTTTGACGGTTTCTTTTACTAAGAAGGTTAGACTCATTTAGCCTATCCAATCATGGTTTATAGTTGATACTTATAACTATTTTGGGTTATTTAGGTTCCATGAAAGGAATCATTCTATTGGTCTGTGGTTTTGGTATGGTCAGTTTCCTTCGGTCTTTGGCCTTCTTGAGCTGTATTTGGTCTATGGTATTATCTTCGTCCAACTTCTTTATGCTTAACTTCCTTGAGCTTTTGTACTTCTGAGTAAATACTACTCACTTTCTCAAATTATAATCCACTTCTTACTTCCTCGAGGTATAAACCTCGGCTTGGTCTGTCATCCTTCTGAAAGTAGTGTCCAATAATCTTATGAAAATAAGATCGAACTTCCTCTCAGGTTCAGACCTTCTTCTTCTATTTTGCTCAAAGTATTGAGTCGTAATACATCCAACTCAATCTTTACTCTACCCCTTAGAGTTTTCTTATGTCTTCAACTCCTTTCTTCCAACCATTGGATTGATGGTTGGAATATTGGTCTGGGTCTAGCTTATGGTTTGTACTCTTCTAAGGTCTTGCGAAGAATATATGTGGTGTATCCACTCAATTGTGGACATCCAATGTGAATCCTTTGGCTAAATGATTATAGTGCATAATTACTTGGCTGACAACATTTTATTCGTTCCTAACTTCTTGGTACGAATAATCCAATTATGGACTATTTGGTACCAATTATGGCTATTTGTTATCTGAAAATGGATTCTATTATAGGTTTTGACCAATTGGTCGGGACATCTTCTACTCTATTCTCCAGTATTGATCATGTACCAACTAGGGTCTTCTGATATCAACTATGGTCTTCTGATATCTGCTATGATTTCATC